>CM050413.1:51736436-51746436 GCA_027564155.1 Gymnocypris eckloni scoliostomus | reverse complement strand
AAAAAGTAATGTGACTTTTCGCTTTGAGACCTGGTAACTTGACTAACCAGCGGATTGATCTCGTTCTCAGCATCTATAAGTTGTTCTGGTCGTTCTGAAAAGCCTGAGGAAAGTCCGTCATCAAAGTATTTGTGTATAATTGTCTTACACGACTGTGTTCCCAAACAGCAGCATCCGCCTCCGATCGCAGTGACAGCATTTATTGTGTCTCTTCTGCTCTCTCTGAGGCGCAAATAATTTATTTCATATATGAAAACTATTATATTCAGTGGCTTCTCCTATATTCTTAGTGCTATTTAGTGCCTCAGTTTACCAGGAAGTGACAATTTTGTTCTCTTTGACTCATTGGATGGAAATGGCGCATTATTTGCATATGTTTTATGCAATATTCCAGTTTTGCGCATAAGTTAAATTTGAATCTTTGTATGGAAACATAACTAGTGTCACACAATCATGTTCTTTCACAGAAGAAGCCAAATTACTTGTGTAATCATTGTCAGGTGTGATCGTGGTTAAATTGATGGTGATGCAAGTGTTTTAGGACACAGCTGTGTGATTATTTTGAATGTACAAGGCCTATCCTGCTCATTAAGTGATTGGTAACATCATGGTTTTGTCACTGAGGCCACACCACCAATCAGTATAAATTCAAAGCCTCTAGAAGTAGTCTTGTAGCACATGTTGCTCTTTGAACATGGTTAAGGTGAAGAAGGAGCAACGGGTTCGACTAAAGGCCATTTTTGATGCCGGCTGGAGTTACCTCCGCATAGTCAAGGACGTGAGATGCAGTCTAAGCACTGCAAAGTAGACTTTAGACCTCCATGATGCCACCAATTCACACCAGAACCGAAAGGGGAGAGGTAGAAAAAAGAAAATCTCAAAATTATCAGTCTTAAGGACTAAAGAAAGACCTCACGAGAACTGTGTGACGAGATCAACATCCGAAACTGTGATAAGAAGGACTTGTTGGCGATATAGCAGCAAAGAAACCATTACTGAAAGTAAAAATAGAGTGAAATATTTTCAAAAGAATACAAGAAATGGACAAAGGAAGGCATAAAGTGTTGTGGACTGATGAGTCCAAGTTTGAACAGTTTGGCAACAAGTGAAGAGCGTATGTTTGACGGGGGGAGGGGGAGAGATATACAAATTAGTGTCTCTTGCCAACAGTTAAACACGGAGGGGGTAGTATTATGGTGTGGGCTGCAATTTCAGCCTCAGGAATAGGTGACGTAGTGAAAATGTATGGCATCTTGCATAAAAAAGTATAACACAACATTCTGGTGAGGCACGGAGTACTATCTACTATCTTATTGGGCCTGGATTTTTGTCCCAAGAGGACAATGACCCTAAACATTCTTCTAACTATTGCCGGAACTACCTGCGATTGAAGGAATCTGCTGGAACATTGAAAATTATGGACTGGCCCCTCAAAGTCCAGACCTCAACCCCATCGCGAGTTGGAAAATAGACTGGACAGATATATTGTACATTCAAAGGAAAACCTTTGGCTTGAGTTGCAGAAGGCATTGGATAACATTACTGTTGAAGTTCTCAGGAAATATATTGGCACTATGACAGAGAGATGTGCTGCTGTAATTGCTGCAAAAGGTGGACATACCAAATATTAAAGTTAAAAGTGAATAAAAACAGTATGGCTCACTTCCTGATTTTTTTTGTGCTCAGAGCAACCATCTGCATGTTTCATGATCATTATGAAATTAAATCATGTTTTGGAGGCAAAAAAGGTCAATATTTAAATAATTTTGGCCACCACTGTAAGTGCACTTCTTTTTTTTCACAAGGGAAGATTGGTTGAAGTACATGGCACTTGATGCTGTATCCATGAGTGCAGACAAATATCTTGAAACAATGTGTAGGACAAAGAGAAAAGTTTATTAGTTGCATATTATTACTAGTACTCATGATTAATCATTTAAATGATGCTCTTGATTAGAATCTGCAGCTGAGTGAAGATGTGGCTGGGGCAACTTTCATGGCTGCAGGAAGTTCAGCTCCAGAATTGTTTACTTCCTTAATTGGTGAGTTCGCTTTTGCACAATTGTTGAACCTCCACTTCCACATTAGATGCAAGATATGCATATACTACAGTAAATCTTAAGTAATTGAGTTACATTACAAGTAAGCTTTTAATGTAATTAAAAGAGAGCTTTATAACAGTAAAGCGGACAATATAATGCCTATAAATGAAATGCTGTCACTGTATACAGTATCTCATAGAAGTGGGTGCACCCCTCACATTTTTGTAAATATTTTATTATATTTCTTTTCATGTGACAACACTGAAGATATGACACTTTGCTACAATGTAAAGTAGTGAGTGTACAGTTTGTATAACAGTGTAAGTTTGCTGTCCCCTCAAAATAACTCATTTATGTCTAAACCGCTGGCCACAAAAGTGAGTAAAGGTGATGGACTGACCAAGCATGTCTCCAGACCTAAACCCTATTGAGCATCTGTGGGGCATCCTCAAACGGAAGGTGAAGGAGCGCAAGGTCTCTAGCATCCACCAGCTCCGTGAAAATACATGGAAGAGGACTCCAGTGGCAACCTGTGAAGCTATGGTGAACCAAGAGGATTAAGGCAGTGCTGGAAGAAAATGGTGAATGGATGAAAGATGCATTTATATAGTATACTGTTGTACACAAAAAGCGCTTTACAATCATGTGGGAGGGGGTCTCTCCTCAACCACCACCAGTGTGCAGTATCCACTTGGATGATACGATGGCTGCCACAGGACAACAGCGCCAGTGCGCTCACCCCACACCAGCTACAGGTGGAGAAGAGAGAGAGAGTCATAGAGCCAATCAAGTGTATGCGCTCACCACACACCAGATACAGGTGGAGAGAGAGTCATAGAGTCAATCAAGTGTATGCGCTCACCACACACCAGCTACAGGTGGAGAAGAGAGAGAGAGTCATAGAGCCAATCAAGTGTATGCACTCACCACACCAGATACAGGTGGAGAGAGAGTCATAGAGCCAATCAAGTGTATGCGCTCACCACACACCAGCTACAGGTGGAGGAGAGAGAGTCATAGAGCCAATCAAGTGTATGCACTCACCACACACCAGCTACAGGTGGAGAGGAGAGAGAGAGACATAGAGACAATCAAGTGTATGCGCTCACCACACACCAGCTACAGGTGGAGAGGAGAGAGTCATAGAGCCAATCAAGTGTATGCGCTCACCACACACCAGCTACAGGTGGAGAGAGAGAGTCATAGAGCCAATCAAGTGTATGTGCTCACCACACACCAGCTACAGGTGGAGAGGAGAGAGTCATAGAGTCAATCAAGTGTATGCGCTCACCACACACCAGCTACAGGTGGAGAGGAGAGAGAGTCATAGAGCCAATCAAGTGTATGCGCTCACCACACACCAGCTACAGGTGGAGAGAGAGTCATAGAGCCAATCAAGTGTATGCGCTCACCACACACCAGCTACAGGTGGAGAGAGAGTCATAGAGTCAATCAAGTGTATGCGCTCACCACACACCAGCTACAGGTGGAGAGGAGAGAGACATAGAGCCAATCAAGTGTATGCACTCACCACACACCAGCTACAGGTGGAGAGGAGAGTCATAGAGTCAATCAAGTGTATGCGCTCACCACACACCAGCTACAGGTGGAGAGGAGAGAGAGTCATAGAGCCAATCAAGTGTATGCACTCACCACACACCAGCTACAGGTGGAGAGGAGAGAGAGTCATAGAGCCAATCAAGTGTATGCTCACCACACACCAGCTACAGGTGGAGAGAGAGTCATAGAGCCAATCAAGTGTATGCACTCACCACACACCAGCTACAGGTGGAGAGGAGAGAGTCATAGAGCCAATCAAGTGTATGCGCTGACCACACACCAGCTACAGGTGGAGAGGAGAGAGAGTCATAGAGTCAATCAAGTGTATGCGACCACCACACCAGCTACAGGTGGAGAGAGAGAGAGTCATAGAGACCAATCAAGTGGATGCGCTCACCACACACCAGCTACAGGTGGAGAGGAGAGAGAGACATAGAGCCAATCAAGTATGCTCTCACCACACACCAGCTACAGGTGGAGAGGAGAGAGAGTCATAGAGCCAATCAAGTGCTCTCACCACACACCAGCTACAGGTGGAGAGGAGAGAGAGTCATAGAGCCAATCAAGTGTATGCTCACCGCACACCAGCTACAGGTGGAGAGGAGAGAGAGAGTCATAGAGACAATCAAGTGTATGCTCTCACCACACACCAGCTACAGGTGGAGAGGAGAGAGAGTCATAGAGCCAATCAAGTGTATGCACTCACCACACACCAGCTACAGGTGGAGAGGAGAGAGAGACATAGATCCAATCAAGTGTATGCTCTTACCACACACCAACTACAGATGGAGAGTAGAGAGAGACATAGAGCAATCAAGTGTATGCTCTCACCACACACCAGCTACAGGTGGAGAGGAGAGAGTCATAGAGCCAATCATGTATGCTCTCACCACACACCAGCTACAGGTGGAGAGAGAGAGAGTCATAGAGCCAATCAAGTGTATGCTCACCACACACCAGCTACAGGTGGAGAGGAGAGAGAGTCATAGAGCCAATCATGTATGCTCTCACCACACACACCAGCTACAGGTGGAGAGGAGAGAGTCATAGAGCCAATCAAGTGTATGCACTCACCACACACCAGCTACAGGTGGAGAGGAGAGAGTCATAGAGCCAATCAAGTGTATGCTCTCACCACACACCAACTACAGGTGGAGAGGAGAGAGAGTCATAGAGCCAATCAAGTGTATGCTCTCACCACACACCAGCTACAGGTGGAGAGGAGAGAGAGTCATAGAGACAATCAAGTGTATGCACTCACCACACACCAGCTACAGGTGGAGAGAGAGTCATAGAGCCAATCATGTACGCTCTCACCACACACCAGCTACAGGTGGAGAGGAGAGAGAGACATAGAGCCAATCAAGTGGATGCGCTCACCACACACCAGCTACAGGTGGAGAGGAGAGAGACATAGAGCCAATCATGTATGCTCTCACCGCACACCAGCTACAGGTGGAGAGGAGAGAGAGACATAGAGACAATCAAGTGTATGCGCTCACCACACACCAGCTACAGGTGGAGAGGAGAGAGAGACATAGAGCCAATCAAGTGTATGCTCTCACCACACACCAGCTACAGGTGGAGAGGAGAGAGAGTCATAGAGCCAATCAAGTGTATGCTCTCACCACAGACCAGCTACAGGTGGAGAGGAGAGAGAGTCATAGAGCCAATCAAGTGGATGGGGATTTGGCCACACAAAATATTGACACTTTGGGCCAGATTTGGACATTTTCACTTAGGGGTGTACTCCCTTTTGTGTCCAGCTGTTTAGAATTTAATGCTGTGTGTTAAGTTATTTTGAGGGGACAGCAAATTTACACCGTTAAACAAGCTGTACACTCACTACTTTACATTGTAGCAAAGTGTCATTTCTTCAGTCACATGAAAAAATATAACAAAATATTTACACAAATGTGAGGGATGTACTCACTTCTGTGATATACTGTATCTCCCAATAGTACGTTTTAGTAAGATGGTATTTGAATACTCAGTTCGTCGATCAAATATCTGTAGTTTCAAAACATGCAATACAAAGATGATTGAGAGATGAACAAATAAACATTCCTCAAAAGCTTGATGATCATATTTGGGACTCTCATTTGAACATGATTTTTCTAGAAAATGACTTAACTAAGTTGCTTCAGTCTAGTAAGTCTTTATCATGACACATTGCTAACAATATCAAAGTTATTCTTACTTTTACTTTATAAAAATCAGTAAAGATTGTACAGCAAAAACTACACAAAAAAATAAACAAACACATGAACCAAGAGCTGAAGGTGGTCTTTTATACTAAAAGGACTTTTGCTTGCTAAACAAGTGTAAACTAATCAGTCAGATGACAGAAAACATGTAGTAGATTGTGTACAACCATTTTTTCAACAAAGTTTTGATCATTAACTTAAAGACCTTTGAAATTTGCATATCATATATGATGCAGTAGGTTTTATAGGTTTAAATGACCAAACGGTGCATTTCTGGGATGAATATTAATATATTTGACCTATTCCTCTGATTTCAAAATTGATACCACACAGTAAAATGTGCAATCGATGTAATTTTGCATCGCATATGTGACCATTGTTCCTGTGCTTGACTGGCAGGTGTGTTTATTACGAAGGGAGATCTCGGCGTCGGCACCATTGTTGGGTCGGCTGTCTTCAACATACTGGTCATCATTGGAGTGTGTGGCATCTTTGCCCGTCAGGTAGTCATCTTGCTCATCAAAGTATTCAAATGAGCTACAAAATATTAATGATAAGATGCACACGTAAAGACTTAGTTTGCCCTTGTTCATTGGAATCACAGTGAAGACTTAAAATATGCATATTGCCACAGTTTCTTGCGTGTTTTGTCCATTTCTGCTCTAGACGGTGGCCCTGACCTGGTGGCCTCTGTTCAGAGACTCGCTGTATTACATCTTCTCAGTGCTGGCCTTGATTTTGGTGAGTCTATGTGTTACTGTACATATGAGAGAGGAAAACAGTATAACTATTATGAACATGGCTTTAATAATGACTGCCAGCACTAGTCTGTAGATTTACTTCTGTCATGAATTCATCAGAAACTTGTCATTTTACCACTTCATTTTATCCAGGTTATCTATGATGAAAGAGTTGTATGGTAAGTCTCATAACTACACCCATGTCCACATGTTCAAGCGGATGAGAAACATTGTATTGTACTTGCAGAGGTATTACAGTACTGTAATTATCTAGAAGCATTAGGAAGTTAATATCATTGATGAATTGCTTTTTAATGAAGCGTTTGCTAAATGCATGAATGTAATGTTCACGAACACATATGAGAGCTGTTTTAATAATCTTTGTGTCATTAATGCATTGTTACAGGTGGGAATCCATGCTTCTGATCTCCATGTATGGAGTCTACATCCTTATCATGAAGTGAGTATCGTGCAGTTCTTTAGTGCAAATACTGAATACCTTCACAGTGCATTTAGAGAGTGTAATGAATTAATGAATCTTAAAGTATTGAGGTTCCTCTACATTTATAATCCATTTTTGGAACATTTTAGAAGATATTTCAAGATTTTCTGAAACACCAAACCCAGGTCCATTCTTTTTTCACACACTTCATCCCACAATTAATGCTATAACACTGTGAAAATTGATCATTTTGGTCTTGGTTGTAAGTAAAGGATTACAAATTAACATTGAAAAGACAATGACAATGGTGTTTTGACAAGAGAACATAGAAGAGGAAATGGAGATCAGGGGCAGAAGTATCGAAAATGTCACAGAGTTCGTGTACCTGGGTAGTTTACTGACCTGGGACAATGATTGCAACAAGGAGATCAAGAGGAGAATAGCAAGGGCATCTGGAGTAATGGTAGGGTTTAAGACAATATGGAATAGCAAGCATATCAGCACAGAGACCAAAATCAGCATAATTAGGACATGTGTGATGAGTGTGTTGCTGTATGCTTGTGAGACATGGACATTGAGGAAGAAAGACAAAGGTTTACTGTTGGCGTTTGAAATGAAGTGCTACAGGAGAATCTTGCACATTCACTGGCATCTGAAAATCACAAATGTGGAGGTGTGAAGACGAGTTGGAAACACGAGGAACATTGTACAACACATCATGGAGAGGAAGCTCAGCCTGTTTGGACATATCTGCAGGATGGAGGACAAGCGACTGGTGAAGGGTGTGGTGTTTGGGATCATGGAGGGATGGACAAGGATAGGAAGACCGAGTAGGGAGTGGTTGGATGACATCAAAGAATGGTGCCAGATGGACATACACTCTCTCAGCTGGATGACACAGGACCGTGCACAGTGGAAATGGAGAGTCAGACGGGCATTGGACACCAACGGGCGAGAGCCCATGGATGGATGGATGGATGGATGGATGGATGGATGGATGAATGGATGGATGGATGGATGGAGGGATGGAGGGATGGAGGGATGGATGGATGGATGGATGGAGGGATGGATGGAGGGATGGATGGATGAATGGATGGATGGATGGATGGATGGAGGATGGAGGGATGGATGGATGGATGGAGGATGGAGGGATGGATGGATGGATGGAGGATGGATGGATGGATGGAGGATGGATGGATGGATGGATGGATGGATGGATGGATGGATGGATGGATGGAGGATGGATGGATGGATGGATGGATGATGGATGGAGGGATGGATGGATGGATGGATGGATGGATGGATGGATGGATGGATGGATGGATGGATGGATGGATGGATGGATGGATGGATGTCAGTAAAAGTTTGGTTTGGAGCATGTCAGTAATATTGGTGTATTTTCATTTTTAAAGGAATGCTAGTTAAAGAGTGCTACAGTAATGCACAAACTGAACTTGAGGAAACTCAGATGAACTCCTCAGATGAAATGTTGACACTGCTGGGTGTATGAGGGGAACATGTAGCTTTTTGAGACAATCAAGACGATAGCCTAGTGGGCAGTGCGCCAAGCTCGAATCCCAACACGAGGACCTTTCCTGATCCCACCCCCCTCTCTCTCACACACATTGCTTCCTCTACACTGTCCTATCGTAATACAGACAAAAAACACCAAAAATAAATCTTAAAAAAAGACTTAGTGGGCTTATTAACTACTGTAGCTTCACTAGAGAAACTAAACTTCAACTTACCATTTTGAGACAACCAGTTGTAAAACAAGTACAGTGTCAAAACCACGTAGAAAAGTAGCCCTGCCTAAAGAAGGTTTATACAACTTTAAAAGGAAAGTACTTAAATAAATAAAAATATTTTATTCTTTGGCTATCTTTGTTAGACTTCCACTGCAAGCGTTTACTGAAAACACATTTTTCATTCTTATTTGCATCTTGAGAGACAGAAAATTCAGTTTTATAATGAACCGCAGGCCACAGATACTGGCCATAGAAATTAACTTAAGTATCGTGTGATGGATCCCCTATGAAAAATAAGTGCTCTTAATTATATTGAATGTGCATGTGTGGTGTATTAAGTAAAACTGTACTTGCATATTATATACAGTATTAATAATGAAATAAAAGGCCACTTAAGTGAATTAGAGACACGTTAATGTTTTAAAAAGTGGCCTTTGTAATGATGTCGAATGAATAGTTTGTTAAATTTCATATTTCAAAGACAACAGAAATAATCATTAAATTGCATATAATAATGTACTTTTGTCCTACTTAAGTGGGTCAAAAACCTTGCTAATTGCATTTAGTACAAATTCAATCTATAATACATTTCCTATGGAGTCAATTTAATGCCACATATATATATATATATATATATATATACAAAAGAATAAAGTTTAGCAAAAGAAAAATAAAGATTGCAAAATAAAAATGTTGAGAGTTTTACAAACAGAAATTGCAACAATTAAGATATAATTAATTGCAAAAAATCAATGACAGTTTTAAAAGAAGCTTATGAACTTTGATTCTATTTTATCTCTGCAACACATATTTTCCATGCTCACACAGACTAATTAATTTGCACCGCTTCATTTATTTTGCGTTTCAGTCAAGCATTTGACTTCATGGCACTGTTTTGACATGGGGGCGGAGTCAGGAAACTGGGGCGTGTTCAGCGGGCCTGTATGTGTTACAGAGATAAAATGGAATCAAAGTTCATAAGCCTCTTTTAAAACTGTCATTGACTTTTGCAATTAATTATCTCATAATTTTTGCAAATCTTTGATTTCTTTTGCAAAACTTTATTTTCTTTTGCAAAACTCTATTCCTTTGCATATATATGTGGCATTAAATTGACTCCATAATTTCCATTTAATTGCAATTAACATGCAATTACATGTTCAGAAACATTACATTCAGTTTACACTTTCAAAGTATGTCAAGTACACTTAAAATATGCTTTAAATGTTTGCTAAATGTTAAATTTAAACGTATGCTAAAG
>CM050413.1:51536436-51731436 GCA_027564155.1 Gymnocypris eckloni scoliostomus | reverse complement strand
AGAAAAATCCAGAAAATCACATTGTAGGATTTTAAAGAATTTATTTGCAAATTATGGTGGAAAATAAGTATTTGGTCACCTACAAACAAGCAAGATTGCTGGCTCTCACAGACCTGTAACTTCTTCTTTAAGAGGCTCCTCTGTCCTCCACTCGTTACCTGTATTAATGACATCTGTTTGAACTCGTTATCAGTATAAAAGACACCTGTCCACAACCTCAAACAGTCACACTCCAAACTCCACTATGGCCAAGACCAAAGAGCTGTCAAAGGACACCAGAAACAAAATTGTAGACCTGCACCAGGAAGACTGAATCTGCAATAGGTAAGCAGCTTGGTGTGAAGAAATCAACTGTGGGAGCAATTATTAGAAAATGGAAGACATACAAGTCCACTGATAATCTCCTCGATCTGGGGCTCCGCAAGATCTCACCCCGTGGTCAAAATGATCACAAGAACTGTGAGCAAAATCCCAGAGCCACACGGAGGACCTAGTGAATGACCTGCAGAGAGCTGAGACCAAAGTAACAAAGGCTACCATCAGTAACACACTGCGCCGCCAGGGACTCAAATCCTGCAGTGCCAGACGTGTCCCCCTGCTTAAGCCAGTACATGTCCAGACCCATCTGAAGTTTGCTAGAGAGCATTTGGATGATCCAGAAGAGGATTGGGAGAATGTCATATGGTCAGATGAAACCAAAATAGAACTTTTTGGTAAAAACTCAACTTGTCGTGTTTGGAGGAGAAAGAATGCTGAGTTGCATCCAAAGAACACCATACCTACTGTGAAGCATGGGAGTGGAAACATCATGCTTTGGGGCTGTTTTTCAAAAGGGACCAGGACGACTGATCTGTGTAAAGGAAAGAATGAATGGGGCCATGTATCGTGAGATTTTGGGTGAAAACCTCCTTCCATCAGCAAGGGCATTGAAGATGAAAGCGTGGCTGGGTCTTTCAGCATGACAATGATCCCAAACACACCGCCGAACGAAGCGAAGTGAAAGCATTTCAAAGGTCCTGGAGTGGCCTAGCCAGTCTCAGATCTCAACCCCATAGAAAATCTTTGGAGGAGTTGAAAGTCCCAAAACATCACTGCTCTAGAGGAGATCTGCATGGAGGAATGGGCCAAAATACCAGCAACAGTGTGTGAAAGCCTTGTGAAGACTTACAGAAAACGTTTGACCTCTGTCATTGCCAACAAAGGGTATATAACAAAGTATTGAGATGACATTTTGTTATTGACCAAATACTTATTTTCCACCATCATTTGCAAATAAATTCTTTATAAATCCTACAATGTGATTTTCTGGATTTTATTTTCTTATTTTGTCTCTCATAGTTGAGGTATACCTATGATGAAAATTACAGGCCTCTCTCATCTTTTTAAGTGGGAGAACTTGCACAATTGGTGGCTGACTAAATACTTTTTTGCCCCACTGTATCTATGGCATGCATAAGAAGTGCAGTAACTGTCTTCCAGACTGTTGCCATAGTTCACATCAGGTAATACTAACAGAGTGGACAGTTATATTGACAACATGACGATGCATTTTGATTTCTTGTTTGTGAACAATGACACAAGGACTTTTCGTTCTGATGGCACTGATATGTTCATAGACATAAATACTTACTTTTGAGAGATGAACTATATATTGTGAGTAAGCTACATGATTCTGCAGGTAATCCGTTGTGTGGTGCTGTTTGTACGAATTGTTTTGAGAAATGCACTACTTCTATTCAAATATTAAGGATGATTCGAGAAATGCACCAAAGCGGCTGAGAAAAACTGTAGATGCATATTTCAACAGTAGTTCAAAATGCATTGGGAAAAGTAGTGCACAAAAAGAAAATAAACATTTGTAGTTATACAGTACATTTATTTTTGTAGAAATGTGTTAAACTGAATTTTCACCATTGCTTATTCATTTTTACACACTCTGTTGTCTTCTCCACACTTTCTTATATATCTCCCTATTGCTCTTTCACGACAAGCAACTCTGAACATCACAATTTACACGTAACACATTTCTACATAAATAAATAATGCTGCTGTTTAGGGTTGTGACGTTCGTCTTCCTTAATAAAGGGCAGTGATTGTGCTGGGCAAACTCTACATATACATGCTTCCAAACTTGACAATATTGTCAAGTCACCTTTATTTATATAGCGCTTTATACAATACTGATTGTGTCAAAGCAACTTTAGTTTGTCAATGATGCAAGAGGACAATAACAAAGAGTCACTTTTGTCATCGGTGACAGAAATGGAGAAGAAACCTTGGGAGAAACCAGGCTCAGTCGGGGGCCAGTTCTCCTCGTTGTGATCCCCGTTTCATTACAATGGCATGGTTGCAAAGGGGCGATTTTCCAGTGAATTTCTGGAAACTCTCCAAAAGTCTCTGAAAATGTCATTTTTTCCCCATATTTAAAAAAATTCTGGAAACTCTCCAAAAGTCTCTGAAAATGTCATTTTTTCCCCATATTAAAAAATTCTGGAAACTTTCAAAAAGTGTCTGAAAATGTCATTTTTTCCCCATATTTAAAAAAATTCTGGAAACTTTCCAAAAGTCTCTGAAAATGTCATTTTTTCCCCATATTTAAAAAAATTCTGGAAACTCTCCAAAAGTCTCTGAAAATGTCATTTTTTTCCCCATATTAAAAAAAATTCTGGAAACTTTCAAAAAGTGTCTGAAAATGTCATTTTTTCCCCATATTTAAACAAATTCTGGAAACTTTCCAAAAGTCTCTGAAAATGCACTTTTTCCCCCATATTTAAACAAATTCTGGAAACTTTCCAAAAGTCTCTGAAAATGCACTTTTTCCCCATATTTAAACAAATTCTGGAAACTCTCCAAAAGTCTCTGAAAATGTAATTTTTCCCCATATTTAAACAAATTCTGGAAACTTTCCAAAAGTCTCTGAAAATGCACTTTTTCCCCATATTTAAACAAATTCTGGAAACTTTCCAAAAGTCTCTGAAAATGTCATTTTTCCCCATATTTAAACAAATTCTGGAAACTTTCCAAAAGTCTCTGAAAATGTCATTTTTCCCCATATTTAAACAAATTCTGGAAACTTTCCAAAAGTCTCTGAAAATGCATTTTTTCCCCATATTTAAACAAATTCTGGAAACTTTCCAAAAGTCTCTGAAAATGTCATTTTTTCCCCATATTTACAAAAATTCTGGAAACTTTCCAAAAGTCTCTGAAAATGTCATTTTTTCCCCATATTTAAAAAATTCTGGAAACTTTCCAAAAGTCTCTGAAAATGTCATTTTTCCCCATATTTAAAAAATTCTGGAAACTTTCCAAAAGTCTCTGAAAATGTGAAAAAAAAATCCAAAAGTGACCAAAAAATACACCAAAATCTCCCCAAATTCTGGAAACTTTTAGGAAATGTACAGGAATTTTTCCACCCATTTGTAACCCTAATTGCCAATTTAGCAGCCATTACAACCATTCCATGTCTGATATTTATATAATTTAGACGCTTGTCTGATAGATTTTGATAATTGAACGGATCATTTTGCATGTGATTGCTCACACGACGAAAGAACGTTTAGAAGTTGTGAAGAGTTTGTCAGTTTCACTCAGAACCAACTCATTAGTTTTGATCAACAAGCCACGTGCATGTAGTTATTGTGCACATTTTAGACAATTGCACTTATTGCACGTGCCAAAACATACGCAATTTGCTGAAATCAATAAGAAATTCAAATCCGATGTGATAACTGAGCCAAAGCAACTGAGAAAAGCTGTAATAGGAACTGTCACAGTACTGAATATAAATATATATAATCATTGTTTTTATCAAGCATATTTATTCTATGATATATAGAACATATGATAAGACAGTTTGTCAAAATTAATAATGTAGTTTTATGTCACAAAACTTTCAATTACACTATAAAAATGTATATTTTTAAAGTTATGAATAAAACACTATTGGAGCATGTTTTACAAGAAAATGTAATTTTAATAACCCTGTATGATGCAACTGCATGCCATTGACATTAATGACACAATGTGAATTCCTCTCTTTTCCTTCGCTCTCTTCAGAGACAGAGACTGGTCCGGGAGGAGAAGACGAGCAGGACCTCAGTGAAGACCTTCGGCTCTAGAGGGATGGTAAACGGAGGAAGTGTTGAAGCCCAGCAGACACCCGAGGACACAGAAACGACGGATGAAAAGAAAGTGAAGATGGAGGTGGAAAACTCTCAGCCTGAAGAAGAGGACGAGGACGGGGACGAAATGTTCAAACCTCTCCATTTTCCTGGTTAGTGCATGAAACCCGATCGAATTCAAATTATGAGTGTTCAAACGTGAAGGTTTTGCTTATTGGTTTATTCTGCTGCTTTTGGGAGGCCTTGAAGAGTCTCTAGTTACCTCTATCTAATATGTATACAACTGTATGTAGTGTCAAGTCACATTAATGTATATAGTGCTTTATGCAAAACAGATTATTTTAAAGCAGCTTCACGTTAAAGGAACAGTTCAGCCAGAAATTAAAATGTACTCACACTCGGGGCATCTAAGATGAGTAGATTCTTCAGCAGAACAGATTTGGAGACATGTAGCATTGCATCAATGGATGCTCTGCTGTGAATGGGTGCCGTCAGAATGAGAGTCCAAACAGCTGATAAAAACATTATCATTGGAGAAAGCAATATTATGGATACAAGACTCATATTTTAGCCAAAAGCAATGGTTTGAAGTTGAAAATGTCTTAATGATTAATTTCTATCTCACAAACACACAGCTTTCAGATTCTCAGGCTGTTAACTGATGGACTGGAGTGGTGTGGATTATTACTCTCATTCTGACGGCACCCATTCACTGCAGAGGATCCATTGCTGAGCAAGTGATGCAATGCTACATTTCTCCAAATCGTTCTCATGAACAAATTAACTCATCTACATTTTGAACTTTCAGTAAATTTTTCAGCAAATTTTAATTTTTGGGTTAACTATTCCGATATGACCATTATTGTCCATCTCAATAAGTAATTGTGTATAGACGGTTTCATTGGGCGCATGCGTCCGGACCGAAGGTAACTTCCGGTCTGTGTTTGGATATCGGGCTGTTAGTGGCGCCGGCTACAAACACAGTTAAAGTGATGAGTAATGAAGCTGGGCTCAGGGTGTTGTGCTGTGGGATGTGTTTCACATACATACACTTATTTGTGGCGACCTGCCTCAATATCAAAACTTTACCAAAAGGCTTCGTTGAATAAACATGAGCACGTAATGCACGTTTAAAACTCAAAACGAGGCGCAGGTGTTTTTATATCACTGTATTCCTGAAGAAACACTGTCTTTAGAAAATGTTTGATGTCATTTTCATTTAATCTGGCATGTTATATGTCTGATAAAGCAGCGTTTGTAAGCTCAGTTTACAGCCGTTACCGGGCGTAAACCTCTAACGTTAACGTTATTTCTCCTGCTTTTAAGCGTCACCTGCTGGCAGAGAGTGAATATGCATTTTTAATAAGTCCGTCCAAGTAGTTATCGCTGCATCTCAGTCCGTCTGATTTACGAAGCAAACATATTTAGCTTGTTATCAAACATAATCTTCTCCAGAGGGACTTCGCTGTTGTTATTGATTCTATTCGGATGTGTACCGGAAGTTAAGTTAGGGCCACAAACACGCACATGCGCAGTAACGTCTGTTTGTTTATGTTGTTGCCGTTGAAACTGTCTTTATACATACATACATACAAAAGTATATATATATTTTTTTTCTGAAAAATATATTCAGAAGTTATCAAAAAAGTGCTTTGAGAATATTGAGTGTTTCTTTAGTATCTGTATCTTGTGTGCATTAGCGGGCTCCTGTGCGCGTCTGAAGTGGCTTGTGTCCTGGCCGCTGGCGGTTCTGCTGTATTACACAGTGCCTAACTGTGTTTTGCCGCGTTGGCATCGCTGGTTCATGATCACTTTCATTGCTTCAACCTTGTGGATTGCTATTTTTTCCTACCTCATGGTGTGGATGGTAAGCAAAGATCAAAATAGACATTTGTATACCATATTTGTACTCTCTTCTCATTCCATTAGTTGGTGGATTGTGCTGATTTTTGTCATTATGTGGCGTGTTTTGCAGGTCACCATCATCAGCTACACACTAGATATTCCTGATTACATCATGGGAATCACTTTCCTGGCTGCTGGCACTAGTGTACCCGACTGCATGGCGAGCCTCATCGTCGCCCGCCAAGGTGTGGAGCCTTTATATGCATAATAAACTGTCTGTATGCATGCTTTTATTATCTTTAATATCATTTTGCTACCTAATACAAAGAATGTCTTTACAATTATAATTCAATGTCTGAATTTGATCTGAGGTAGCAGAAAGGATGTAGAATCATCAATTTTAAAATAGACATTAAGTAGAATAAAAATAAAAAAATTCAGTGAAATTCCTATAAATATTTCATTATGGAGTAGTTTTAAACTAATTAAAAAAGTCAAGACAAACTGTGGTGTTGGCTTGAGAAAGCCTGGCGGAAAGTTTAAAGTAGTTAAAAAAAAGTTTGGTGATTGGTTAAATTGTTTAACACATTTTTAAAAAGGTATAATTTTAAAGGTTTTAAGGCATTGGTCTCAAACTCCACAGCTCTGCTCAGTTTAGCTCCGACGCTAATCAAACACACCTGATCCAGATAATCAAGGTCTTCGGGATCACTAGAAACGTCCAAGCAGGTGTGATTTATGCTAAACTCTGCAGAGCTGTAGCCCTTCAGGAATTGAGTTTGAGACCACTGTTTTAAGGCCAGATAGATAAATAGCTAACATGTTTTAGCATGTTGCTGACATATTTTTGAACATTTCTAGCATTTTAGCTTGCTATAGCATGTTGCAACATTTTGATGTTTCAATGTGTTGCTAGCTTGTTTGAGCATGCTATTTGTAAAATGCATTACACTCTGGTTGTATTTTGTTTCTCAGGAATGGGGGACATGGCAGTGTCGAACTCCATCGGCAGCAATATCTTTGACATCCTGCTGGGACTGGGCTTCCCCTGGGCTCTGAGGACACTTGTAGTAGACTGTGGATCAACAGTGAGCGTTTGACTTATTTTACTGTTCATCCAGTGCAGATGCAGTGTTCCCGCTGAAGCTTTCCTCTGACCGCTCTGTGTCTTTTGTCAGGTATTCATCAATAATAAAGGCCTGGTCTATTCTGTCATCCTGCTGCTCGCATCAGTCTTCCTCACGGTGAGTAATGCCTACCCATAATCAGTACATACAAGAACATGCCCCATATTTGGTCTGCAGCTTCTTTTTAGAGGTTCTGGAATTGTTAAAGGGGAACTATTATGCTCCTTTTACAAGATGTCAAATAAGTCTCTGATATCCCCAGAGTGTGTATGTGAAGTTTTAGCTCAAAACACCTGACAGATAATTTTGTATAGCTTGTTAAAATTGCCACTTTTATGGTGTGAGCCAAAACGCTCTGAATTTGAGTATGTTGCTTTAAATGCAAATGAGCTGTTGCCCCCCCCTCGGAAAAGAGGGCGGAGCTTCAAGAGCTCAAGCTGCATTAGCAGTGCTAGCCTTTGCAAATAAACATCCCACGATTAATACAAGCCTGTTATCTTTACAGAAAATTACTCTGTTTCAAAGTCAGTCATCTGATTATGCTGTGCCTAATACATTCGCGTTTATGAATTACACAGACAAGGAGCACAGCGTTATAAAAATAACAACATAGCTGGTCTCATGATGCATGGCATGCTATCACAAACGTTATAAGTCCCACTCGTGATTATGAGCTCAACAAACTGAAGCGATCGACTCCCATTGCTTTCATATGCAACTTTTAACCACCACATTCATGATCATTCATGAAGACAACACCAGTGAAACAGAGACAATGGTAGCTTTAGCAATTAGCCTTTGGAAAACAAACGAGATACTTACTTTGTCTGGAGATGACGTTCGCACACGTTCATTGGTATTGATCCCTAAACGTATTGGGGACTTTACAGATTTTTTTCAAACAATGAAACTTAACCACAGTGTCCTCAGCTCAGATGAAGGGAGTCTATGAGACTCTTATGTGCGTTAGTGCATCCCAAAACACAACACTTGAAATGCCTCTTTGGCGCTGACATTATGGCAAGCCGTTTGTTTTGACTATCCATAAATATGCAGCATCTTCAGCAAGTAATCAGTAATGGAGACGGACCGCAGCTTCTCACTCAGGGCTGTGTCTATAGGGCAGCGTCACAAATGGATGGGACTTTTCCCCTCGGTGACGTGAACAGAGGGAGAATCTGAAACCGCTCCTTCTGAGAGACTGTTTATGATTTTTTAGATTATAAATAAATGAGTGGGTGGATTGTTACCATTATAGGCTGGTTGTTTTCACACACTGCGGCCACACAACTGTATTCAAACACCTTATAACAGTGATGTTTTGCATAATAGGTCCCCTTTAAGATCTCACATGCTTAATTGGCAAATCAGTTTAAAAATATACAAATATTCCATAAAAGATAGACGAATAGTTCACAGAAATCTGCACCGAGCTCATCTCACATGGACCACTGCTGTACAGTAGGGTTTCCCAGGAGGTGGTTGGTGAGGGAACTGCACTGGGTTCATGCGTTGATGAAAAGCTAATATTTAATTCAATTGAGTTTAAAATGCAAGTAAATAAATGTGCAATTTCCAACATTTCTCTGGACAGAAGTTTACTGAATTTATAAATCAATTGTAATATTATGTTGTGTAAAGCAGTGGAACCCAACCACGTTCCTGGAGGCCGCCCAACACTGCACAGTTTGCATCCCCCCCCCCCATTCAGGCCTTGGAGTCTCTACTAATGAGCTGATGATCTGAATCAGGTGTGTTTGATTAAGGTGACATGGAAAACATGCAGTTTTGGGGGGCCTCCGGTAACGAGGTTGGGAACCACTGATGTAAAGCACTGTTTATAGGGGTGGGGGGTGATATTTGAACAAGAATATAAACAATTACATTTTAATTTAGAAATGTAGATAGTGTCGTTTAGAAAATACAGTGTGATTCTTATAAAAATGAACAGTAAAAATACATACCAATATTTAATGTGAATTAACTGATTTAAATATTATATTAATTTTATTATATCAATTAAATATAAATGTATAATTTTAAATGCTAGAAATGTAATCGCTTGTGAAACTGGTGACCTGTTTATAAACATTAGACTAGGGATGCACAATATTGGATTTATGCCGATATTTTTCGACTCCTGGCGATGCCGATATATTTCCTTTTGTTTGGAAACAACACCAAGTCTGTCCTGTGTGGAAATTATAAGCTAATAATTATTATTATTTTTTGGTTAGTTTTTAAACAAGACCTTATTTGTTAGAATTAAATAAACAATAATGAAGTTATTTTATAATGACAGTACATTGAAGCTTTAAAAATAACTATAAATAAACAATATATAAATTGCTGCATTTTTTTCAGAAAGATGCCGTAGTAACCGTAACATTTTATTTTAAGCTTTAATATTTGTAAAGTTTTGCAATTTGCAAGAGTTGTACAAATTCAGAACAATCTTTTAGAGCTCATAATTTGTTTAAAAAATATAACATAATACACAGTAATTAATAAAAGTTATTTAATTTACAAGTGTATTTGTTGCCGAACATTTAATGAACAAGGCCCAGTTCGACGCTGATACTGAAATATGAAGCGGTCCCAAATATACATTTAATTTTTTTAATTCATGTAAGCTACAGCTTCTGACCTTTTAAAAAAACAAAACATTTTATGACATAAATTTTATGACATCAAATCAGAATCACAGTCTAAATGTTATTTGTGTATTTTGCATTCATTTTACTATAGGCCAACAGCGCCCCCTATGGTATTAAAACTCCTTACTGAGCGGGCATTAGGACCCGGGGGAGGCTGCCACTGCACGTGCTATTACTGTTTACTTTATCATACACCGATCTTTCGCATTCACAGATTAAATGCAACAACCCAAAACAGTGAATCCAATCATCATTCAGGCAAAACTTTGCTTCAAGAATGAGCCACAATGCTAAGGTGATAATCACTTGCACGCCCTGAGCACAATGTATTCCTCTTATCGGCATAATTTTTCATATCGGGCTGATGCCGATATTTACATTTAAAGCCATTATCCGCCGATTCCGACATCGGTCCGATAATATCGTGCATCCTTACTTTAGACCTAAAATTCTAATGTAATATTTCAGATTACTCATGTATCACTCAGATGAATATATAAAACATGTATTAATATGCCGGGAGGAAAACGTACATCCCCATCTACTGTCAGAAATGGGAAATGCATCCCGTCTGACCAGAAGCAGGAATAAATATGAATGAGCAGAAAGGAGGCAGTGAAATCCCCCAACCGCACCCTGATTACACACATACACAATGCTATTAGTTTCCATGTTGTCTCTGTGTGTGTTGTAGGTGCTGAGTGTGCATCTGAACGGCTGGAAGCTGGATCCGAGACTAGGCCTTGGTCTCATGCTTCTTTACTTCGTCTTTCTGCTCTGCTCCATCCTCTTCGGTCAGCTCTAGAGGCGTCACACTCTTTAGTGCCGTTTTGTTTTGTTTGATCATTTATTGTAATGCTGTGCTGTGTTCTACGTGATAAACAGTCAAATCATGTAAAGTGAATGTTGTAAAGTCTCTTGCTCGAGACTAAAACAATGAGTTGAAAGCATAGCGAGCCGCGGAAGAGATGCTGTTTCTGGAGCGCGATTCAGGGCGGACTGAATAACGGACAAATGCATTTCTTTCATCCCTCCACCCCCTGGTCACAGTTTTGCATAGGGCCCCCAGAAGTCTAGGATCGGCTCTGGGTTTACTGTGTAATATAATGGTTTCTGTCTTCAGTCGACCCGGGATGCTGACGACTTACAAGAACACTTAAGTAGTCCGACGCTGTTTAGCTGCTTATGACTTCAGTAATTCTTCTAGTAACCCTTGTGAAAAAGTACATTTTAGCACACTTTTAAAAAGAGTACTTATTATGGAAGTAACATACTTTAATACACCGAAGTGTGAGCTGAATGTAATGTTTTCGGACACTTAATTGAATGTTATTTGCAATTAAGAAAACAGTGTTGTGGTTTAAATTTATGTTAAATGCAATTAGTTGAACTACGTAGTAATTTCAGAATTACTTCTGTTGTTTTTAAAATGTGGTTTAAGTATAAAGTATTTTAATACATTTGTAATAAGTTGCAAGATAGTACATTTAAAATATATTAACTTTAAATGCAATGTTGAATTACATATTACAGTTAAAATTATACTAACGTACTTTACAGTACATGTGCTTAAGTAATCAAAATAAGGGTACTTCTTTATAACACAACATAATATTATTATTATAACAATTAATTTATAAGTAAATTTGACATGACAGTCACTTTTTAAAAGTGTACTTAAGTGTGTTCAGAAAGTCTCTCTTTAAGTCACTTAAGTGGTCTTTTATTTCATTAATATTATAGCACATGCAAGCAGTTTTTTTTTAAATATGCTTTTAAGATTTGAAGTATACACTGAAAACAATTTCTTCTTCACAGCAACTTTTTCACAAGGGTAGCCCGGTTGCTGTGTTCTGATTGGCTGAGCAGCATTGCAAGAGCACCAATGTTCACTAAGCATGCAGCGCCTCTCATTGAGAAAATGAAAAACCTGGAGCTGGGCCAGAGTGATTACAAAATGCTTTATTGCTCTTGCGACTTGCAAACGTAAAGGAATAATTCACACAGAAAGGAAAATTTGCAGCAAATGTACTCTCCCTCAGGCTGTCCTAGCACTGCATCACTTGCTCAGCAAGATCCTCTGCAGTAAGTGAATGGGTGCCGTCAGAATGAGAGTCCAAACAGCTGATAAAAACTCACACCACTCCAGTCCATCACTTAACATCCTGTGAAGCGAATAGCTGTATGTTTGTAAGAAACAAATCCATCAAGACGTTTCTAACTTCGTTGCTTCCAGCTAAAATACGAGTCCTCTATCCATAATATTGATTTTTCCAGAAAGCACTTATATTGTATTGTTTTGGCAAAAATACTAAAAAGACCAAAAAGGAACACATTCCTTAAACTACTGCACACACAACAACACAAATAGCCTTGAATTGTTTCTTTAATTATTGCATGTTTTGATGAAAATCTAATCACTATTTTGTTAATTATAGAGCTAGTTCACCCAAAAATGACATTTCTGTCATTATTGACGCACCCTGTATGACTTACGAACAAAACCTGTATGACTTGGTGAAACATCAAAGAAAATATTTTGAGAAATGTCTGTTTAGTTTTGTCGCTACAAAGACAGTCAATGGTATCCAAAACTATGTGGTCACAATTACTTAAAATATCACACATTTTTGGGTGAACTATCCCTTTAAGAATCTATCAGTATTCAGCACACTAGTTTAGAAGACTATTAATTTTCCTAGTTAACTTTTGCTGTGTATAAGACATTATTTGGAACGACACATCACATAATGGTTAACCAAACAGACAACTCATCAGTAAATTACAAATTAATGTATTGCTGTTGACTGATGGTATTGTAAAATGTCGGCATGTAGTCCATGAAAAAGTAATTTTACTCTGATTACTTGTTTTATTTGATTTTTTTAAACTGTACTCTAATTACAAGTACTTGGTTTTGTAACCAGATTATGTAATAGCACTGGTTATATAAAGACTGTTTATTTCCTGTAGTTATTGATCAAGTAATCACGTTGTGGTAATTCTGTCTTTAATCTGTTTGCACTGACTGTAGCAATACTTCATAAAATTATGATTCATGTACGTGTGGGAATATTTGTAGAAGCATAATAGATCTTTTAGCGATTTATGAATATATATATTTAAACAACAACACAGGTTTGCCTGTAGTAGTAATTCAATGTGATTGTATTTTTGATAGATGTTTTTAAAAATAAGTTTGTAGCTGGTTATAGAATATAATACATGTGTTTCAGAGATTTCAGATCTTCCTAAAATAGTTCATTTTAATAGTTGCAAATTGAAAATACAGTGTTTATAATATTAAAAAATAGAGAATATTCAGGGTTATTTGTTATTTATATAGATTTAGAGCTGTTTGTTATTATGAAAGAACCCAAAACTAAATATTTACTGTCTATATTTAACTACGATTTACCTAGTTTTATAAATTATAGTTGAAGTGTTTTTAATATTTCTATATTATTACATAATGGGTATGGTGTGAATAGTGTTGTGTGTTAGATTGGAGGGAAATCAATGAGTAACAATAATATCTACTCTATATACTCTACTAAAAGATCACTAATTAGTTTTTTTGAGGCCTCCAATTATTGATGTCCATATTTTAAAATGAAGAGGTATACTGTTGTATATTTTTACTATTGATACCAATTTGTTTGTAGATGAGCAGTCTGTGACTTCTGTTTTGTGAAATTAAAATAATATTGTAAAGCGATAACACTGAGATGATGTTTGCTGAGTGGTTAGTGCAACCACAAAACGCCACTAAATAATAATTATGGCGGACAGGGGAAAAATCAAATGCTTCATGGCTTTTCCAAAAAAGGATATGCTGTAAAAAAAAAAAAAAAAAAGTCTGTTCTTGTGTGCAATAAAATGTGCAATAATAAGAGTGAGAGGTTCTGTCCGGTGTTGTTTTACCATCATTGAGCTACTATGGTTTTATTAATAGTTTAAAGGGGTCATATGATGCTTTTTTAAAGATCTGTATTTGGTGTAACAGAATATGTTTTTCAAACACTGTACATTATTGTAGGTCCTCTATGCCCCGCCTCTCTCAAACACATCGTTTTCTACAAAGCCCCTCCTTCAGACAACCACAGTCTGCTCTGATTGGCCAGCTGACACGGTGCATTGTGATTGGCCGAACACCACAAGCCGTGTCGGAAATGTAACGTCCCTTACTATAATCACGAGCTTCAGCTTTCAAAGTAAATATAAAGAAAGTTAATAATGTCGTTAGTTTTAGCATCAGTTCAAGCCGAGAGGGGAACAGAGTCACGTGACAGACACAGTGATGATGCTCGAATGTGTTTGAACACAAGCCACGATTAATACAGCTGACTCTACTGTGATGTGACCCTGTCTCTCTCTCTCTCTCTCTCACACACACACACACACACACGCAGATTCAGAAGCGCCAGATTGTCAGAGCTAAGTCAGAATTACCTCCTAAGTAATAGTACTGTTCGTACCCTGATGAGTGATAACCTCTTTAATCCAATATTTCGTTGAATGTGACTCCGCACAGCTCATGCTCCTGGTGTAAACGCTGTGAAAACACATTATATGTGAATCTGGTATCTTGTGATCAAATTCAATTCAAGATGTTAATGCAACCATGTATGACTTTTAAGACCTGCAACCTATATTTGGCTTGTGACTTCACTGCCATTGACCGGTGACAGCAGAAAGAGAAGCTCTGTTTTGAAAGCACATGAAGCTAAGCAACAGCATCAACACACATTAGAGATGTTTTATGTGTTCTGACAGCCAGTCTCACCTGGATCAGATATTGATCAACACAGGAACATGAACACGGCTCTGGGAATCATCAGTGTTCAGACGCTTCAGCTGGACTCGCTCAAACAAGTGCTGGGTACGAGATGAGGACATGTGCACTACAGGCCTTCTGTGACACACTATAACGTTTGGGGTAAGTTATTATTATAAGCATTTGTTTAAATTAGAAATTAATACTTTTATCCAAAAGGATGCAAATGTGAAATTGAAGACATTTATAATAGTTATGAAATATTTATATTTAAAATCAATGCTGTTTTAACTTTTTATTAATCAAGGAATCCTGAAAACAAAAAAATACAGTTTCCATAAAAATATGAAGCAGCACGGTTAACTATTTTATCTTAAGAGCAATGTAAAGAAAACAATCTCGGGGCAGAAATGCTCATCTGCAACTAGCATCGACTCATTTGACACACCTTTAGGACAATAGCACCAACACAGATTACCGAGATGCATAGCGCCCCCTACTGTCCACATAATAAAAGTCAGTGGAGTCCAAATTCAGAGTTGTTTTGCGGACAAACATTCGTCAAAACACTTTCTTCTGCAAACTTAATAATTTAGACAACATAATTCATAAATGACAACATTTGAATTTTTGGGTGAACCATCCACTAAAGAGACAGGACGTAGAATAACGCAATTTAAGTCACTAAGTGGCTACTAATAAAAGTTCACTTTAATAACATCAACCCTATTCTACTGTCACGTTTGACTTGTTAGCGTGGGTCATAGGGTTGGGTACCGAACTCGGTACTTTTAAGGGTACCGACCGAGTTGCGTCGGCACTACCGAGAACCGATTCACTTTAAATCATTCAGTACCAAATTTCCGTACCTGAGATCGCATTTGGGCGCATACGAAAAAGAGAGAGAGAGACCATGTGACATGATGTCACCCCTGCAACTCATTCAAACATAACACACAGGGCAAACAGAAATGTTCTGAAGTATGCTTACACTAGAGTCATATGGTTTACTCGCGAAGTAGTAAATATGACAAAAACATCAACATAATTATAAATCAATCAATGGAGATTATTGGAGCATATGTTACAATATAATATTGCTAGTTTTCTACTTCAACATTTTATTTTTTAATATTTATTCAATGTGTTCTTTGTAATATCGTTTGTCAAATTTATTAGCAATTTCTGAGTGAGAATTGCATCGCCTTATTTTTTCTCCAGGCATTACAAATGAACCTCCTTGACTCCAATAAATCAATTCAAACGGCGAGAAAGGTAAAGATAGTGTTTTATTAGTTTGTTTGTTTAGTCTTGGTTTATCTGAAAGGTCGATCCCATGCTGTGTCTCCATGAGTAGACAAGTGTTTGTTGGCTTCAGGCAGAATTAACAGTAGTACAAATCAGATTCAAGTCACATGTACTGAAGAAACAGAGGAAATACATGACAATGCAGAAGAGAGAGAGAGAGAGATAGAGTCAGACACAAAGAAATCCTGGTAGCACTTAAAGTCTCATTTGTTAACATTAGTTAATACATTAACTAACAATTAGTAGACTATTTGTTAACGTGCTTAACTCTACAGTCTCCTTGTTGCACATTACAGTACTTACTACAGTAATAACAGCATTGTGCATAATTACAAGCAACTAACCTTAAAATCATGTTAATTAATATTACACCGTACTTAATTGCATAATAACAGTGTATTAAGGAAAACCTAAAAATAGTGTAATCAAATGTTCTAGCATTTATTAAACGATTATGTTAATTTGAGCGCATTAACTATAACTTGATTTTAAAAATGTATTAGTACGTGTTAAAATTGAACTACGATTAATGAATGGGTTTTTAAGTGTTGTTCATTGTTAACTAATATTAACAAATAAAACCTTTTTGTAAAGTGTCACCAAAATCCCTAACTAGAGTTTCTCTTGATACTCAACCGAAGGAGAACTAATGCATCTGATCTTGAGAAAGGTTTTTTTTCCTCCATTAAAACACAAAAAGCTTTATAGCAATATTTCTGCAGCAACAGTGAGGCGAGGGTTGCATTCATTTCCTAAAAGCATTATAGTTATTGACCCATTGTCACCGACCACATCACATTACACCATACCACAGACAGAGAACCTGCTGACACATATAAAACACCTCGCTTTTCAGGAAATGTTCATGATTTATGATAAACAGCTTGAGTTTCTACTCCTCAAGAAAATACTAATCAATGCCTCCGATAATGGCCATTGAGCTCCACGACTGACAGAACAACACTGATAATGCATACTAATGTAATAAAAGAGCCGTACAGAGAGGAAACTCTGCATTCTGGCCTCATAATCATCCAAGACCCAAGTGAATGGTTCATTAAAAACACTTGAGATTAAAAATAATAAAATAAACCCCTAAAAATATACAGATGAAAAACGTGGTTTGTTTGTGAAAGACATCTCTTCTCTATAAGACTGCATTTATTTGATGTGAAATACCATTACAATTTTAAATAACTTTTCTATTTGAATATATTATAATTTGTAATTTAACCGCTGATCAAAACTGTATTTTCAGCATCATTACTCCGGTCTTCAGAAATCATAATAATATGCTGCTCGGTTACATTGATGTGAATTACTGGTGCTCAAAGGCACATTCAATTCATCAAAAGTGACAGTACATTAATTTATCATTTTATTAAATGTTTTATTTTTTAATAAAATGCTGCTCTTTTGACATTTCTATTCACTAAATATTTTTTTTATTTTGGGGGTGGGGGGGGTGGTACTTATTTTAAGTACTAAAAACAGGGCGAATATTCATCAAATTTGAAATAAAAATCCACATTTGAATGCAAAACGTTGCATTTGTATTTTAGGTGTCTGTCATGCAGCCTTATCAGCGGCGCACGAGATGCGATGAAGATGTAGGAAGGTGTCAGTGCATTTTAATGCTTCTTTTAGTCTACCCAGTTGAACCCACTGCATACGTTGTTAATTTAAAATAGAGGCACATATTATCTCATTTTCTAGAGGGACGTCTATCAGCGTTACACTCGCGTCTCGCACAAGAGAGTCGGATATTTAGAAAGACATAAAATTATTGTAAGTTCAAATTGAAAAATCATGTCTCAAAGCTTTATGGCGGGACGAGTTTCTCTCCGTTCCACTGCATCTCATGTTTTTAAATGAAAAAGTAACGTTACTCTTTGTGATTGGTTTTCCGTGCTTTGTATTAAACTGTGTATATATGATGCTTTTTGTTTCTAATTCTTTAAGCAACTTAATTATATATGGTTAAACATTATTTTATTTTTCAAAGATGTGTTATTTTATGCTCTGAAGAACTGTAGATTAGTCATATTTAGGCCCTCGTGTGGCGTCAAGAGAGAAGACAAAACTTTTGGCCCCTAACTGAAATTATCCCTTTTAAATTCTAATATAATTCCAATTTTGATCATATTTAGGTACAAAATTCAAATTTTGCTTTTCAGACATTTTGACAGCCCTAGTTTCCAACATTGATTAATAGCCATTATTAATAATTGAGCACCGGTAATAGCTGTAATGGGATAATAAGTAATGATGCTGAAAATTCAGCTTTGATCACAGGAATAAATTACATTTTATAATATATTCACATTTAAATTGTAATAATATTTTATTTATTTACTGTATTATTTTGAACAAATAATCACAGCCTTGGTGAGCAGAAGAGACTCATTTCTTAATTATTCCAAACTAGTGTAGATGGTCAAATAGGCAAGAGCAAAGGTATGCGAGAGGATAAAGTGATAGACAGGGATGGACAGAACCAGCATTTAGCATCTGAACTCTTCTCTATGACACCATGAGCTTGCATTTGAGGGATGCATTTGAGGGGGGGATGGAGAGGTGTGACAGAGAGGGGAGGGAGAGAGAGAGAGAGAGAGAGAGAGAGAGAGTGACAGAGAGGGAGAGAGAGAGAGAGAGAGAGAGAGAGAGAGAGAGAGAGAGAGGAGAGAGAGAGAGAGAGAGAGAGAGAGAGAGAGAGAGGGGAGAGAGAGAGAGAGAGAGAGAGAGAGAGAGAGAGAGGAGAGAGGGAGAGAGGGAGAGAGAGAGACAGACATAGAGAGAGACAGAGAGAGAGAGGGAGGATGAGCAAGAGAGAGAGAGAGAGAGAGGGAGAGAGAGAGACATAGAGAGAGAGACAGAGAGAGAGAGAGGGAGGGATGGAGCAAGAGAGAGAGAGGGGTTCAGCTTGTTGGCGATCACATCTCACGGTTTTTCTTCCTCAGCATCTTGCAGCGCTGTTTTATTTTGTTCTTCACCTGAGGAAAAACAGAAAAGAATGAGTGTGTTATTACAGTGGCTGCACACCAAGACAAACTCCACACCGTACATGTTTGAGCCTGACACACAAAGCTGAAGTGCACTTGTGAGATGCACTAGTCACTAGGGGTGGGAGGAAACAGATTCTCCGATGCATCACGATTCTCTCTTCAACGAGTCTGAGCTTGGGTTTTTGTTTTTGTTTTTGTTGAATTTGCGCTGAGAGACGTGCACATTGCTTGAGTGTGTGCTTCCACCCGCCGTGTTTTACTTTAGATATGCTTTCATCTCTGCCGTTTGGATGCAGTACTATTAGATGCATCGAAACGCATCGGTTACTATCGTAACCTCGGTTCCCTGAGATACGGAATCAGTACCGCGCCTTGTAAAGACGCATATGGGAAAATGCCTTTTTTCTCCTGAACTGAAGTCTTATTTAATCACGCAGTGAAACTGCACGACTATTGGTTCGTGCAGGTGTAGAAAACGAACCAATGGGTCGGCAGCGGAGCTGCACGAACCTATGGCGACGATACGCCAATATTCCCCGAAACGGGCGGGGCATCTGGCTATATAAGCGGTCGCCGCCATAGGATCCTCAGGTTTACTTCGACTGAAGCGACGACTGAGTCGTGCAGCTACCTGGCACGGCAAAGTACGCAGTACTCGTTCCGTATCTCAGGGAACCGAGGTTACGATAGTAACCGAGTACGTTCCCTATCGATACTCCACTCGTGTACTGCGCCTTGTAAAGACGACATGGGAACTGAATTTAATCACGCCGTGCTAGGGTAGATGAACGACTGTATATACTTCCATAAACATAAATGCCCATAGGGAAGTAAGTAGTATACTTCAGGCTAAAGCGAGCTAAACTCATAGAGGTCGTGCTCGGCCTGGATAATCGCTCCACTTCTGTATACTCAGTTAACCGGAGTATGCAGGGTGCCAATTAGAGAGCCTGAGCGCATTGCGGTCAAGAAATCTCTGACAGGATTGTTCCCACAGCGTATGTGTACAAGCTCATCTAAGCAGAGAGGACTCTGGCCTGTAAGGCCGGTATGTCCAGGTTATAAAACCTAGCAAATGTGGGACGGAGTGGCCCAGCCAGCCGCCGTACAAATCTCTGTAATGGATACACCGCTAGACCACGCCCATGAGGCGATGCCTCTAGTCGAATGGGCTCAGAGACTCAATGGGGCATTGCAGGCCCAAAGAAGAGTATGCCAGCATGACAGCATCCACTATCCACTTAGAGAGTCTCTGCTTCGGACCGGATGTCCTTTGGTGCGGTTACGAAGCTAACAAAGAGCTGTTCCAGATGCCTAAAAGGGGCGGAACGCTCAGTAGATTCTCAGAGCTCTGACAGGGCATAACAAAGATAACTCCCGGTCCTCCTCAGACGGAGGAAGCGGAGAGCGTGATGACCTGAGCTCTGAACGGGGTTGAAAGTACCTTAGGTACATAACCATGCCTTGGTTTCAGGGCGACCTTGGAGTCGTTAGGCCCGAATTCCAGGCAGGCAGGGCTAGTAGAGAGCGCCTGCAGGTCTCCAACTCGCTTAACCGACGCTTAGTGCTAGTAGCAGAGCAGTTTTCAGCGAAAGAGACCGGAGGTCCGTGACTGTAGCGGCTCAAAGGAGGGCCTTTCAAGGCCCTCAGTACAGTGGGCAGATCCCATGTAGGGACAGTAAGGGGCCGAGGTGGATTCAACCTCCTGGCTCCTTCAGAAAACGGACAACTGAGTTGTCTCTGCCTACCGACTGGCCCGCTATAGGGGCATGAAAGGCCGCTATAGTTGCTACGAACACCTTGAGTGTAGAGTGAGAACGTCCTTTATCTAGCAGTTCCTGCAGAAAGGACAGAACCACCGCTAACTCAGAGGTAGAGGGGTTTTCACCACGGTTGAGGCACCAAGTGGAAAACAGACCACTTAAGGGCATAGAGGCGTCTCGTGAGACGGGCTCTAGCCTCAGAAATGGTGTTTAACACTCGCTCTGGGAAGCCAGTAGGCTCCCATTGAGCGGCCAAATGTAGAGAGCCCACAGCTCGGGTCGAGGGTGCCATATTGTTCCGTTCGCCTGAGAGAGGAGATCCCGTCTCAGGGCACGGGCCAGGGCTGCTGTCAGTAGCTGAGTCAGCTCTGACAACCAAGGTTGGTTCCTCCACAAGGGGCCACCAATAGCACCTTGTGACCCTGTTCCCTGATACGCCTGACGACCTGTGGAAGCAGGGCGATCGGGGAATGCATAAAGGAGGAGGTTGGGCCAATCGTGGGCCAACGATCCCTGTCCTTGAATAATAAGTTGGGCAGTGAGAGTTGTCTTTGAGGCGAAAGGTCTACTTCTGCCAAAGGTCTTCCAGATCTTCTGAACCACCTGCGGATGGAGCATCCACTCCTCTGAGGGACATTGCTCCGAGATAACATATCTGCTCCTTGGTTCAGTCTGCCCGGCAGGTGTGCTGCCCTCAGCGAGCGCAGGTTGAGCTGAGCCCATTCCAGAAGGCGCTCTGCCAGAATAAAGAGGCGCTCGAGGAGACACCTCCTGGTGATTTATATAGGACACCACGGACATGTTGTCTGAGCGAATCAGCACATGGCGTCCTATTAGGTCCGGCAGGAAAAACTGGCAGGCTCGACAAACTGCTAGCATTTCCAAGCAGTTGATGTGGAAGCCGCTCTCCGTCTTCGACCAATGGCGAAGGTCGGTTTGCTCGCAGCGCCCCCAACCTGTGTTGAGGCGCCTGTCGTGACAACTTTCCTGGTGTGGACCAACCCCATGGCCACGCCCTTCTCCATCCACCGTGGGTTCTTCCAGGGGTCAGGGCTGTTACACAGGCCTGATTCACCCTGATATGCAAGCGTCCGTGGACGCCATGCGTTGTGTGGAACCCGTGGTTTCAACCAGCGTTGAAGGGGCGCATGCGGAGCAGGCCCAGCTGTAACACTGGCGATGCTGCGCCATAAGGCCCAGCATTCTCTGAAACACTTTGAGTGGGCGAGCGGTGTCGCTCTTGAAGGTGGCCGCGAGTTTCTGAATGGCCAGAGCGCGTTCTGGCGCTATCACCGCTCTCATGTGAGCTGAGTCCAGAACTGTACCCAGGAGCGATATTCGTTGGCTGGGAGACAGTGCGCTTTTGAAATTGACCCTGAGCCCCAGGCGCTCTAAGTGGCTGAGGATGAGGGTTCTGTGTGAAGTAGTTCCACCTCTGACTGGGCCAGAATGAGCCAGTCGTCGAGGTAGTTGAGAATGCGGATTCCCATCTGTCTCAGAGGGAAAGAGCCGCGTCCATGCACTTCGTAAAAGTGGGGCCAGAGACAGCCCAAAGGGTAGGACCGTGTACTGGTAAGCCACTCCCTCAAGGCGAATCTCAAGAATCGTCTGTGATGGGGGCTATCTGGATGTGAAAGTATGCATCTTTCAGGTCCAGAGAACAGAACCAGTCCTCTGTGCAAATCTGCGAGAGGATCTGCTTCAGTGTGATCATCCTGAACGGCCGTCTCATGAGGGCGTGATTCAGGCGTCTGAGATCGAGGATGGGCGAGGCCGCCATCCTTTGGGGACGAGGAAGTAACGGCTGTAAAAGCCTGACTCGCTCAAAGCTGGAGAAACCATTTCTATGGCTCCTTTTTCCAGCAGCGTCATCACCTCTGAGCGCAGAAGCGGCGTTCTCGCCCTGCACCGAGGTGGAGACCACGCCGCTGAAGCCGGGGTCTTCGCTTGGAGTGAATAACCTCGTTTATTATCCCCATAACCCACTCTGACACTCCGGGATGGCCTGCCAGGCCTCGGCCCGTGGCAAGGGTTGGATAAACTCGAGTGGCCGGCTGCGGAGGCAGGGCACTCGTGAGGGACGGAAGAAGAAAATTGCTCTCTTTTGAGAATGTTTGTGTTTTATTTTTCCGCTATCACAGCGGACAGTTGCATGGTCGCTGTACGGACCCTGTAGCAACAGACACAATTCCCTCTGCACCCGAAAAGAACGGGTGCCAAGAGGTTTCCATGAGAGGCCTTTTGGTGGGCGGTCCGGCCGTGGCGGGACTCGACCTCTCCTCTTCCTGTCCTGCAGATCAGGAGGACGCCGGCGCACAGGGTCCAACGCTATCTTGAGTCGGGGCCCTGGCGTGTCGGAGGGGTGGCGTCTGGCTGAGCGTGAACGCCTCGCGGCTGCTGAGTTCTAGCAGGCTGAGGGGCGAACGGCAGGTGCAGGTTTCGCAGACTGCTGAGTCGGCGCAGTCCTGGGCGACTCTGAGCAGCTGCTGGGCTGGAGCGCTTGGGCAGGAAGTGTCGCATAGCCTGTGACGCCTTCTGTGCTTCTGTGAAGCGCTCAGCGAATCCTTTCACCGCAGGTCCAAAGAGGCCGCTGGGGAAATTGGAGCATCAAGGAAGGAGACCCTGTCCGCATCCTTGATCTCCGTCAGCGTGAGCCACAGGTGGCGCCGAGCACTACCAGGCTGGCCATAGACCTTCCTATGGCTTGGGCGGTAGTCTTGGTGGCTCGCAGCTAGGTCTGTTGCGCTTCTCAGCTCCCTGAGAGTCGCAGGATCAGGCTCAGACTCGTCTATGGCAGAGAGGAGCTTGGCCTGATAGACCTGTAAAACCGCCATAGAGTGGAGCGCCGGCCGCCTGTCCAGCTGAAGCGTGGGAGGCGTCCAGCGGCTGAAGTGGTCCTGCATGGCTTGACGGGTGACTGGCTTTCGCCTTCCAGCCGATGGCAGTGGGTGGGCAGAGATGTGCAGCCACTGACTCATCCAGTTGAGGCATCCTCTCATATCCCTTTTCTTCAGCGCCATCAACCGTAGTGAGGGCAGATGAAGCGGACGGAGGCGGGCAGAGTAAGGAGAGCGCCAAGATCTCGTGAGCTCGTCATGTACTTCAGGGAAGAACGGCGATGGTCGTTGTTGAGGGCCTGACGGCGCCCGGCAGAAACCACTCATCCAGACGGCTGCGAGAGGGCTCCTCTGGTGGAGACCACTCCAAACCCAGCTCTTCAACCGCTTTGGAGAGGACACGGAAAAGTTCGCATCCATCCCGGCTTTGGCGGCGCTGGCGCTGGCAAACCTGAGGGGGCGGGTCAGTCACTGAGCCACACAGCTCCTCAGCATCTGAAGCTACCAGTGACATGCTGTCATCGGCCAGCTCATCGTCACTTCCCAAACGAGACCAGATCGCTCACGCCTTGGAGGGACGCTGGTCAGGTTGGATAAAAAGGACGGGAGAAAGCTCTGTGTGGTGAAAACGAGGCACGCGGGATCTGAGCCGGCGTGAGTTCGCTTCAACCAGGCGCTGAAAACCTCTGCCCGCTGTTTTTCCTCACAGGTCCCTGAGAGGAAGAAACGGAGGGCGCGAGGGCGGATCGCTCTCTGAAAAGAAAGCGGCGCGCTGCGCAGAGAGGCGAGACTGATGCTCTCGCAGTGAGAGCAATCAGAACCAGCGAGCGGCATCCGCATGGGCTTTCCCCAGGCAGGAAACACACTCGCTGTGACCATCGGCGCGCAGGTCTCCCTGCACGAGCCGCAGTAACGGCGCGGCATTAGAACGCCGATTTGCTCTTTTAGAAAACTTACGTGATCGCCGGATAGCGGCAGCGAACGGGACCGAACTGCTGCGATGCTGGGGGCGCGTTGAAGGCGGATCAGCCGAGCAGATCGAGGTCGCTGGGTCCTACTGCGCAGGCGTGTCAACGGCGGTAGGCTTCTCTGGATCAGCGTGAGCGAAGTCGCCGCCGCTGAAGGAGAAAAATCTGAGGATCCTATGGCGAAACGACCGCTTATATGGCCAGATGCCCCGCCCGTTTCGGGCGGGAATATTGGCGCCAGTATCGTCGCCATAGGTTCGCAGCTCCGCTGCCGACCCATTGGTTCGTTTTCTACACCTGCACGAACCAATAGTGCAGTTTCACTGCGTGATTAAATAAGACTTCAGTTCAGGAGAAAAAGGCATTTTCCCATATGCGTCTTTACAAGACGCAGTACGAGTGGAGTATCGATAGGGAACTCGTGTGCTGACAGACTTTCACGTGCACTTTGTGTTTTGTCCTGAAGCTCAATCGGGGCTGCGGTTAAATGCACTTTCATTTTTGAATACTTTTATATGAAGTTGATATACACACACAGTCAATTATGTTTTCAGAGCAAGACAAAACATCTGATATAATATATCGAAATAGATCTGTGCATTAGTCTGAATGCAGCCCGTTAAAGCTGCCGCGGTCTATGATCTCATCAGTAATAATCAAACGGCAATAATGCCGAGGAAAAAAAAAAATACTTAAACACTTATTTTAAATAAGTAATTGTTTTAAAAAGTAGCCTGCTTACATAAAAAAATTAAAGTAAATTTTGCACAATAATAAATTATTATAAAAATACATTTGATTAAAAATGTATATAAAAATGTAGCCATGCGCAGTAATAAAAAAAGCTCATTCATTCATTCATTCATCTGTAAATGCTAGAAAGCCATGGAAATATTTCCATTTTGCTGTCAGCAGTGCATGAGCTTTTGCTTTGCGATTCTCCGCTAAACTTCAGACTTCTGCACGCGCGCCAAACAGACGGAGCTCAATTAACTAAAATACACATTTTGCTGAAATATTTGTAGTTGGACAATATATGTGACACGCAGAAACCGTTGAGCAAGTGTATTTGTATGATAGCACTAACTGTAAAGTGACTGTATTGGGGTTAAATTCACCCAATTAGTCTGCTTTTTTATTTTAATTTGAGTAAATGTAACTTCTGCTTTAAAAGCATTATTTTTGTTTTTTGATTGCAATGTTACAATGTAATGTTATTTTAACCCTTTTTTGCACATACTATATATTCCTACATGGTTACATTCACTTTATTTGTTTAACACAAATACAAAATACCGAGATATATATACCGTATACCGCAAATCAGCCAAAAATACCAAGATATGAATGATTCATTACTAAAAAACTGAAGCTAGCGGAGATTTAAAAGCAATCCGGTGGAAGGAAGTTGATCATTTTTTAAGCAGAAACATCTCTAGCTCTACTCCCGCAGCTCATCTCTCTCTAATCATGTCATGGATCATCAAAACAATTAACACAGCAGCAGCACTTACAGAGCCCACCGAGACGAGCAGACAGATCTGCATGTGCAGATGAGACGTGACTCTATTAAACATGGTTCAGTGGGTTCCTCGTTTAATTTGCTCATTAAAACACAGGTCAATGGAGCTGCTCCTTATTTGACAATAATGCTACATTTGTGGAGAATTAATATAATCAATGCAGGTTTTTTCTAAGTTTATTAAATAATTAAAAAATATATTTAATAAATGTATTTTCTTTCTTCTAATACGTTTCTTTTTTCTGTGATGGAAACCATACACTTAAATAAAAACATGGAAATAAAAACAATTTTAAACATTATCTAATGAACTGACATTTGTATTTTTTTAACAAAGATTAATAACTTCTGTAGCAAATGTAGCTATTGCTCATTAATAATTAATGCATTAAGGTAATAATTAATGCATTAAGGTAAACTAACAAGATCTTACTGTAAAGCGTTACTTATTGGTCTTTATAATTCTTTTGCACTTTATTTTTTTACTTCATATTTTGAATAATAATAGACACGGGCGACTCGTCATCATTTAGAAACTAGATCGCGTGGGTTACTGAATCAAGATCACGATCTTTTCACGATTAACCGTGCAGCTCTAATAGAAGCTATACACTTTAGACAATTGTAGAAATAGAAACTAAACTTATTTAGGTCCCATTTTTCATAAAAACTAAATTCGTACTAATTTGATTTAAAGCTTTTTTGAAGGGTATCACCAGAACAATTTGCCAATAACACCATGACTCGGTTTCACAGACAGGGCTTAGACTAAGCCAGGATTAGGCCATAGTTCAATTTGAAGTAATTTTTATAAACGTGTGTTTCTTGAGACAAAAAGGCACGGATATATTTTATGATCAGTCAGTGCAAGTTTCTTTCAGTTGAAACCGCTCAGACTTAGATTTTAGTCTGGGACTAGGCTTAAGCCTTGTTTGTGAAATCGGGGATATATTTAATAATTGCAGCGAATCAATTAAAAATATATTTACCCAATAATTTTTTTTTTAAGATTTTTTTTTTTTTACACCACGCCAGCTTCTTTTTCACATAAAAAAAATCATACTAGCAAATGATACATTTTAGAACATTAGAAATAAACTGAACATATTTAAGACCCGTTTTTCCTAAAAGTTCTAAAACTAAATTTGGATTATATCTGGATTAAAAACGTTTTCAAGGGTAACAACATTAAAACAATTTCCTCAGAGTAAAATTATAACACTACAATAAAATGATTTTAATTTATTAAAAAGGTATTAATGTTGTCAAAAGTACTTTATTAATTAGTTGTTTTACGGAATCTGTCTTTTTTCTTCTCCAAAATACAGCATGTGGGATTACATGGGTTTGTGGCTTTATTACGGTATCTTCCCGCATCTGTTAACCTCAATTTAAAAAAATGTGTTTTATTTGACCAAAAAACAAGACAAAAATACTGTAAGAAAATGATTTTGCTGCGCATTGTACTTCACCATGCATTTGTTTCTAATGGATTCTTCTCAGATTGTTTGCTTCAGTCAACTATAGCAGAACAGACACGTATGTCTCACCGTCTCCCTGTATGTCTGAGGTCCAGAGAGTCAGGTTGTCCCGTAACAGCTGCATGATGAGCGTCGAATCCTTGTAACTGTCCTCACTCAGCGTGTCCAGCTCCGCTATCGCATCGTCAAACGCCGCCTTCGCCAACCTGTTGGAGGAGCGAGTGGAGAGTCATACTGGCTTTTACAGATGGGCTTTCTGTGGTTATCAACCAGAGATGCATCTTTTTCTCTCTCAATAACTGGAATTACAAACTGCATCACAGTTAACTGATTTTATAACACTACCATTTTCTGTACATCAGACTGTGGTAACGTCTCAAACCTCCTGCAAAGCTACAGTATTGTTTAAAAGTTTTATGCACTTGTGTAAAAATGCTGTAAAATGAGGATGCTGTCAAAAATAATGACATAAATAGATTTTCTTTATCAATTAACTTTTATTAACTAAATTAAATCAACATATGTTGTGAGCATCCTTTGTGTTTAAAGCAGCTTCTGTCCTCGGTGCACTTGAGCAGAGTCTCAGGAGCTTTGCAGGAGGTTTCTCGAAGCGTCTCGGAGACACAGTTTGTTCGGTTTCTTCATGTCACTCCAGACAGACTGATGATCATCAGATCAGATCTGTGTGGAGCAAACTAAAATCTCACTGGATTATTACAGTTAATGGCAAAATCAATCGTTGGAAATGCAAACTAGTATTTCCTACTGACACACTACAGAAAAAGATAGAAATAACTGACTTAAACCATATTTAGCTGCTGAAAATACAAGAGTTATAACCATTTTGGCCTCCACTGTGTGTGTGTGTGTGTGTGTGTGTGTGTGACCCTCTCTGTGAAAACCCAGCTAAAGTAATTTATTTGTGATTTGCTGTTTTCTACAAAAATGTATCCTTCATATGGTAAAGAACATTCTGTGAAAATTGAACCTTTATATCTTTAATATTGACCGAGTAAGGTTATGTCAAAGATTTAAATTATAGTAAAATTAATAGTAGAAATACAAATTTGATGCTCGTTATCTCATAATTAGATTTTGAGACTTTAGCCTGGATTTCACAGAGGGTCACATACATATATAAACAAACACACACACACACATTTACATACATATATATATTTCAAATAAAAATGAATTCAAAATATTAATAAAAACTGTGTGAGTATCCTCAATTGCACTAAAATGACACTGCTAAGCCATAGGTGTCATCCATGCATATTAATATGGGAGAGAAGCAAGTCAGCATCAAGCATTACACAGTTTAAGTGAGGAGAACAGAAGCCCACCTGCAGGCGCGGTCGGGGGAGTTGAGGATCTCGTAGTAGAAGACGGAGAAGTTGAGTGCGAGGCCGAGCCGGATGGGATGTGTGGGCGGCAGCTCAATCATGGCAATGTCACTGGCAGCTTTATACGCCACCAAGCTGTTCTCCGCTGCTTCCTTCCTGTCATTACCCGTGGCAAACTCTGCTAGGTACCTGTGGTAGTCACCCTTCCTGCAGACACACACACACACACACCCCGAAATAAGTGTGTGTAAAAAGATTCATTATCTTCTTATCAGATACAATGACTACGCTGAGCTCTTGCTGTCAGAAATGTGTTCAAAACACACAACTCCATTATAATGAATAAAGTAGGCTACTGTATGCTGAAATATTATAATGCATACTATGCACATTTTCGGGGTATTCACATTTTGTTAAAAAAGAAAAGATTACATGTGCATGCATGAACAAAGCACTTGAATGAAGGCGCCACATTAAAGTTATGGTTTCTCATTGATTATATAAAAAAGGTGTGCTAATGAAGACTAGTCTAAAGCATTTAAAGTGAATAAATATGTAAAACATCCACATTTCACATCATTACTGGGTGCTTTAATAACAAATGAATCACTGCATGATTACGTAATCAAACCGGGAATCAGTTCATTGAAACAAACTACCCAAAAGAACCAGTTCACAGAAAAGTATCCCTTTCAGCAAGCACTGCTTTTAAAACAGACTAAATACATGTAAACAAGTCAGGGGTTCAATTCACACACACACACACACACACACACACACACACACACACACACACATGTTGGTTTTTATGGTTTACGGGGACTCTCCATAGGCGTAATGGTTTTTATACTGTACAAACTGTATGTGCTATTGCCCTACACCTACCCTACACCTAAACTTAGCCCTCACAGGAGACGGTGCATTTCTACTTTCCCCCCAAAAAACTCACTCTGTATGATTTATAAGCATTTTAAATTATGGGGACACTGAAAATGTCCTCATAAATCACCTTCTCCTTGTAATACCTGTCATACCCATGTCATTATACAAATGTGTGTCCTCATAAACCACATAAACATGCACACACACACACACACACACACACACACACACACACACACACACACAAGCACATGCATGCAAAACCTCCTTCACTAATGACACCTCACTGCTTGTGAAATCAGAAAAATCTGAATATGCGGAGATATAGTATGAGAATTACTATTCTTGCAAATGCATAGCAAAATCATGCAAAAATACGAATACATTTAGATAATTCTAACTTTTCCTTACAAATATCATATACATGTATTATGCAGGGCCTCAGGCGATTCCATTACGGTACAATGCTGCCTTGAGGCAACATGCAGTTTTTTGTAATGTCCTATTATGCATTTGATGATATATATGTACATTTTAGAAAATACTTCTTTACTTTCCAATGAAGGTGACTAAGATTTTTTGTATGCAATTATATGTACGGAAATTGATGAAAAATGCACTTTTCATTGGACAAAATATGGAGTCATGTGACGTGCACATGTCCTGAAAGTGGAAACAAAAGGCGCGTTCGACTTTAAGCGGCGCTGGGCAGAACGATCAGTGTATGACATCAAAATACCGTGAGAGCGACAAGAGAACAGATGGTTTCAAAAGACTCTCGCGGTACTTTAATATCATACACTGACCGTTCTATGCAGCGCCGCTTAAAGTCGAACGCGCCTAAAATGGACTCCTGTGGGTCATGTGACCACTTTTTTTCTATGTTAATTTATTAGCACAAAAAACAGAAGCAGAGAGTGCTACACGGGTGTCTTTATAAAGCCACTGGTGCTCATTGGATGTGGTACAACATCAAATTATATAGACCAGGATAGGGATAGGTCCTGGAGTGCCGATGTCCCGCAGAGTTTAGCTCCAGTCCTGAACAAAACCTCACCTGTAGCCCTAGTAATTCTGAAGACCTTGATTAGCTGCTTCAGGTGTGTTTGATTAGGGTTGGAGCTGAACTCTACAGGACAGCGGCACTCCAGGACCGAGTATATAGATATATACACTTCCAAGGCACTAACGTGGTAAGCTAAAAAGCAGGTCCTGAAGAAGGCTGTTTTTGCCGAAACGCGTAGATCTACTTAACTATTTTCTAATGATTTAAGCCCAGTACAATAAAAGCTTTTTATCTTATCAAGTGAGTGCCTTGGAAGTATTTAATCTATATAAGTTGATTTATTAGTATTTGACTTCTACTTCCCTAAGACAGCATTGATCAATTAAATGAGCGTCTCATTTTATTTAAATATATATATGTTGTGTAGCCTAGAAGCAAAACGGTACCATAGAGGGTTAAATCCAAAACAATTTAATGAGCATGGTTCGTATGTTTCAAGCTATACATTTACTAATCACGCACGCTTCTCGGGAATCAAATCCATGACCTACGTGATGTAATAGCACCATGCTCTACAGAAATAAAGCCAGTTCAATGTCATATTTAACCTCACCCATCTAAGAGACCTATAAAGTCCTAAATGCATGTTTATGTCACAATAACACGTTTAGTAATGCAAATAAGAAAGTGCATGCATTTAGGGCGTAACAGATATCTCAGATGGGTGAGGTTCTGCCTGTTAAATGACATTAAAACTGGCTTTATTTCTGTAGAGCGTGGTGCTATTCCCTCGTGTAGGTCATAGATTTGATTCCCGAGAAGCGTGCATGATTAGTAAATGTATACCTTGAAGCATAAATGCACACATGCACTTTGACTCGTCAAACACCTACATTTTATAGTAGAAGACTTTGGATTCTCCCGTGTTGGCTGAAGGAATGAGGTGTTTGTCCAGCACATCCAGTATGTCATTGCAAATAGACTTCAGCTCGTTCTCAACCTGCAAAAGATAAGAGTAATAATGGCATCATGTACATCGAGATTACACACACATACTGTATCTGAGACAGAGCTCACAAACCAAAGCATTTACAGTTATAGAGGTATTAAAGTATCATATACAAGAAAAAGCATTTTAAACAATTACTTCAATGCTTATTAATAGGTTTACAGCATGAATATTATGTTTTTTAATATTCCAGCTAATTAATCAGCAACAAAATGTGAGAAATTCCTTTCACTTAAAATATTCTGTACTGCTAAGTATTATTGCACTAATTATTTTCACGTAGCATCAATATTTTGGTCGGGTAAATTCGTCTTCTAGCATTAATTATGAACGATAAGTTTGTCCTAACTTTGCATTTTCTATTTTCTGAAGATATTTAGCTTTTGCACATTCCAGAATATTGCGGCATAAAAGTCAAAACTCATCAAACATACACTTTTGAAGTTTTGCACGACTCACTTTTGGTAACTATTTATGTTGCTAGCTCAGTATTGTGCATGTGGCGTGTCATTTCTATGCATGAGTAATAATAGATTAGCTTCTCAACATATTTTATCAGTTTTCATGAGCACTGTTAATGATGCACATAAACTAATGCCCCCACCTCCTAAACGTATTCAAATCTCCTGACCTCGAATACAAAATATGAATTTGATATATTAAATCAAGTACGTCTATCATTTAAAAATCACCTGAATTTCGGTGAATATCAGAAAAGGATTACAGTGCAAGTAATGATAACCTGACACTGGTTTAATTCTGTATTATTTCACTGAGGAGTATCTTCATTCTCACCATTTGTCTGTATTCTCGGATCATTTTGACTTTGCCATCTGCTCCCTTGCTCTCCTCTTTCTGCTCAATGCTGCTGATGATCCTCCAGGAGGCTCGTCGAGCTCCAATCACGTTCTTATACGCCACCGATAACAGGTTTCTCTCCTCTACTACGAGCTCTGTGTCCTTCCCAGCAACGCTCTTCATAAACTCCACCATTTCTGAAACACAGAGAGAAGAATCATCCTAATGACACCCATCAACAAAGACCAGGAGAGCTGTACACTTAGTACAAAACAACATTGAACATCACAGACTGAGAGGTTTAACAAGCAAGCTAATGTTCAAAGTATTACGTTCAGATGTTTGAAGCAGATGCTAGATTAATACAAGGGTTTGGAAAAGTACACTCATTTATCTCAAGACATTTTACATCTGCATAAACGCAATTTTGTGTAACTATTGAAGTCTCACTGATAGCGACAGATCTTTTCCAGATATGTATTTAAGAATGCATAATTAAAGGTCAACCAATAATCAGTTGTACTAATATTTATGCATTTTTTTGCATAATCAGATATCATTTTTGTTGTTTATTATTGGATATACTGATTAATTCTGCCATATTGTGGGTGTTTTGAGAATTTCACGCAAGATTGAAAAATTAAAAACCTTGCTTTGCTTTAATAAACTTCACCATAACAGCATTATTGCACAAATGAGATGTGTTACATAACTGCTTAATATGTAGTTTAAGCTTGGAGCTTAGAAACAGAGACAAAGACATGTCCCAAACTTGTCATAGTCTTGAATGAGTGCATGTTGGAAATAAAACTGCTTAATTTAGTTCTCTCTCTGTCGTCTATGCTCGGCTGCATATCGGCTTTTGGACAGAGAAAAGTGTAAATAATCTGTATCCATTTAAAATAAAAATTATATAACCAAACAATACACAAGTTGACATTCACCAACAAATATAAACTCCCTTAATTTTAGTCTACTATGACTGCAAGATGTTATTTCTGTTTCATCTCATCAATGATTTCTATAGTTGCCTGTAGTACTTGGCAATAATCCAAAACTTTAGCATCTATCCATCTATTGGTTTATAATCACCGTGTTGGTTGGCATATAGATGGTCAAAATAAAAGCTTTTAAAAGTATTTTAATAGTTTTAGTCAAGCTAACAAACCTTACCTGTCTAGTTCTCTAATATCCAATCTCAATAGTCCATGAAAAACAGTACAGAACAATGTATTTTAGTTGTTTTTATACATTTTCTAAATAATAATAATAATAGCACTGTTCATCCTCCCGTGTCATATTTAATGCACCCACAAAAAAGACTTGGAAATGCCATGTATTGTCAACATCAAGGGTCCATAAAAACATCACCACAGTAAAAATATGACTATATTTGATGAACCCACGTGCAGAATAAACAGCTGGATTCAGCCTAGCATCAGCTCAAATCTGAACCCACTCGGATTGTGTAAATCATTTTTAGCGAAATGAAAACAATGTGTTTTAGTGCTGCATATTCACATGCTATCAGATTAAAGCTACCAACAATACAACTAATCATATTACTTGTATAAACACTAAATTAGCCATTCATAGATTCAGAACAATCCTAAGCAGCGCGAGCACAGATTTGAGTTCATTAATAACAACGCGGAGGCTAGGTTGAGTTAGCTCGGGCCTTTCCAAACATCTCTCCGGGATTGTGCTTTAATGTCCACAGACACGTGTGAACAGACAGTGCTTAGTTGTTGGGTTCAGCACACACTTTTAACAGTATTAATACGACATGTCTATGTCCATTGCCGTAAGTTAATTCAAATGCGTGGCAACACAATTACGTTAGCCAAATATATCAACTCACCATCGTATCTCTCGGCTTGTTCCGCTAGTTTAGCCTGGTAAACCAAGTGCTCTCGATCTGCCATGGTTACCGGGACAAGGACGAGGTGGAAAGGATGAAGGTAAGAGACGCTGTTTGTTTGTCCAGGCGGACTCAAAGGGAATAAATACGTTAGATTGGGGAACTTGGTGCAGCAACAGCAGCAGCTTGAAATCCTCGAATCCTACCGGCGACCAAATATGGCGACAAAACTCCATCCGGGGAATTCGCTCCTGCCGCGCACTTCCTTCGCGACGGACGTGGAAACGGCTTTGTCTGATTTTTGTGACGTTTGTACAAATAAAACAAACAAAAACGTATGTGGCACGACGTTTAGTCATTTAAAGGATTTATACTCCACCCCAAAATAAAAATGTTGTCATTAATCACTTACCCTCATGTCTTAAAAGCTTAATCGTTATGTCTTCGGAACACAATTTAAGATATTTTGGGTGAAAACTGGGAGGTTTGTGACTGTCCCATTGACTGTCAAGTAATTAACACTGTCAAGGCCCAGAAAAGTATGAAAGACATCATCAAAAATGATGTTACGTCAAAATTAAGTCATCGTAATTTTACGAAGCGACGAGAATGCTTTTTGTACGCAAACGAAAACAAAAATAACGACTTTATTCAACAATTCGTCTCACAATTTTGGGGAATATCCGCTGGACGCAAATAGTGTACGCTGTTCTGAGTCAGCTGCACCGCACAGATACGCGGTTTTCGTTCAAATCAAAGCGTAAACAAGCGTTGAAAACGTATCTGTGTGAGGCGGCTGACACAGAACAGCGTACTAACTTAGAGGTCTGCACGGGCTTACAATCCCGAACCCGAGATCCTGAGCGGCACAGTTAAATTTAGAGCCCGAACCCGACCCGAAATTGCGATAAGATTGCACAATATTAGTATTTTCTGTATTTTTGATCGAATAAATACAGCCTTGATGAGCAGAAGAGACTCATCATGAAAAAACATAAAAATCTTACTGATCCCAAACTTTTGAGCGGCAGTGTAAATAAAAACCTTTTTACACAAAGTGATATTGAAATTATTTTATTTTTCATACTTTATTTTTTCATAGTTTTAAGCATGTAATATTTCATATGTATATGAAATTATAAGGCATTTGAGAAGTAGGACGAAAATGAAGGCCTGGTAAACGTTTCCAAGTCATTTTAAATCAGATTTTCATATAAGATAAAGAAAAGACTGAAATCCTGTACTATGTGTACCACTCATATTAAAGATATTCACCCCTAAAAAAATGTATTCAAACATTATTTACCCTGGTGTTCTTCTAATAAAACTGTAATATGTATCTAATGACTCTGCTCTTACTATTCAGCTGTTTTAACAAAACATGTTAAGAACTTTTGCATATGGATGCAATACATTTAAAAGCAGAAAAAGGTAATTAAAAACCTTGCGAACAAATTCTCTGCTCGTCCTTTCTTGACAGATTAATTAAGTCTGATACTAAATGGTCTGTCATCTCTCCTTGGTCATTTATTTACTTAAAGGGATAGTTCACCTAAGAATGAAATCTGATGTTTATCTGCTTACCTCGGGTATCCAAGATGTAGGGGACTTTGTTTCTTCACAACACAAACACAGATTTTTAACTCAAACCTTTAACTTTAACTCAGTCTGTCAGTCATATAATGCCAGTCAATGGACACCGAATCTTTTAGAGTAAAAAAAACATACACAGACAAAACCAAATTAAACCCTGCTGCTCGTGACCATACATTGATGTCCTAAGACACGAAACGATCAGTTTATGTGAGAAACTGAACAGTATTTATATATTTTTTTTACCTCTGATACAGGCAATGTCCGACTCTCCCGAGCTCATCCACAACATCTGTCACATGACGTGTAATGTGCTCTGGCACATAGATATACATACATAGATACCTCATTAGCGACTGTTTCTATGAGCCGCGATATGCAATGATCTATATCTATGTATGTATATCTATGTTCCTGAGTAACTAATATTAGTAAAAAAAAAAATAAATAGGTCCTCAAAATTATTGACAATAATTAAACTGCCAGTAATAAAAAATCAAAGGAATAAAAAGATACAAATGAAACAAACTGTGCTTTAAGTCATTTTAATGCAAGTCTAAAGTATCTGTTCAGTTAACAGCCTACTAGAGAAATACCTAATGTACCCAATCTAATGTAAAATAAAGCAGCATCGTCTTCACTGTAAGAATTGAAACTTCCTTTGTTTCATATTAAAGCTACAAAAGTCCTTCAGTGAAGAGCAGAGAGTGATTATGTTGTTTGATTATTAATATAAAGCACACAGTCGCAGCAGGAATATAGCGCGCTGTCTCTTTAAGAGCCGCACGGATCCTATTTACTGTCACACAAGTATTTTCATCCTCAACTCTTTACAATCATTTATTACATAACTCGACGAGGGTTTACATGAATAATCACTAAACGCTGCATTTTTGCATGTATTTGAGCGTTTAGGCGCTAAAAGATGACTTTACATGTCCGTGTTGTGTTCGGTCTCTGAGTGCATACACCGTAATCTTCCCGAGTAAGCACATGTTACGCTTTTAACAACACATCTAATCAACTTAAATAAATCAAGCACGTCCCATTTTACTAAAGTCTCATTACATGATTTTACTGATGTGCACATTGGCCTTTAATGGAGGAACAAAAGAGCACCGCTGGAATGGGGCGCAATAATCGTTTTATCTCGATTACTGTATTTTCATAATCGTTGGAGGCCGAAATCAAAACTGAATTTAAATTAATTGCACATCCTTAACAGGGGGTAAGCAGATAAACATCACATTTTTGGGTGAACTATCCCTTTAACAACTCAATTGTAGAATGAATGCAAAAGCAGAACTAAAGTTAACCCAATGCAAATTTATTTAGTGCAGAAGAGGTGTGTTGTTTGATCCTTGCCCTTTCACTGGTCATCTGTGGAGAGGCACTAAGTTGCACCTATTGACAGAAGAAGAAATATGTCACTAGTTATGATATTCAATCGAGTTCTTTAAAGCCTTTACCTTTTCCTAATAAAGACATTACGTACCCCAGTAGTCCTCTACCAGACCATTGCTTCGGAGTCAAATTAAGATGTACTTCTTGTCCACTTCGAATTACTCCAACACGAAGGGATTTCTACGGTAAACAGAAATAGCAAAGACAAAATGTAACTGAATCATGTAGTATATGCTCAGGAATGCAAAGTATTAAAACGAATAAGTTTGGAGGTACAACAAACCCCTTCACTGTGTTGGACAACAGAAGCGACGTCACGCAGATTCCTGAAGTTTTGTGCATTTATGGACCCAAACTCTATAATCTCATCCCCAACTCGCAAACCCTTCAAACAGAGGAGAACAGAAATCTGTTTCAATCTCTCTAGCTGCTTCATCGGTTTCTGTACAGGCTCAACAGAGACTTAAGTGCTACCATGAAACGAAATAAACCTTGCAATGTATGCAACTTAGAAGAACACAATTAACATGCAATCATTTTAAATATAGAGGATCTTAAAGTCAACATGAAACAAGATTTACAAGTTGCAACCTATTTTACTTCTCTAATGTTGGATATTCATTTACAAGCAGAGTTTTGAGGTTTTAAGTTAGAAGTGGGACACAAACTCACGGCCTGGAAAGCAGGGGAGCCCTGTGTTACGGCGTCTGCCAGAGCAAACGGAGCAGGCAGAGACACAGTCGACTCAGTCACTTCCATATTCGTCTCATCTTTCTTATGTTCAACCCTTGCTGTTGCATGCAGCTGATGAAGTGCCTCCTCGATCTCCACCATGATAGATTTGTGATCATTCTGTAAACCTTAAAAATTATATGAAAACAAAATTAAGACTTTGAAAAGTTACAAAAATGGCACATGATTAGTGTGTATATATATATACACATTTATTCCATGGTCTGTCTGAATACTGGATTCTGATTGGCTGGCAGGTCTGCAGTATAACCGTTTAATGCACAGCTAGTTCAAAGTCAGTTTAATCACAGTTCTATATTAATGCGCTGCTTTAATTGATGCACACTAACAAACAGCATCACTTGTACACACGTACACGTACACACACACACGTAAACACACACACAGAGAGAGAGATGGCAGATTGTGCTGCACACACACAAACTTCTAACGCTTCCCCATAATTTGTATTACTACAATAAAAGGTAGATTTTTGAAGTAATGTTAATTGTTTGAGACGCGCAGACGCAGCAAGCAGGTACACACTACTGTCATCTCCCCCTCTCTCCCCCCCCCTCCCCCTCTCTCTCCCCAATCAATTACATTTTAAAAGTTATTCACATAGAAACAGTTATTTTAAACTGTAAAAATACTTCACAATATTACTGATTTTACTGTATTTTTGATCATAATTGCAGCTTTGGTGAGAGAAGAGGTACCTTTGAAAAACGTTAAGAAATCGAAATTATTACAAACTTTTGACAGTTAGTGTGTATATAAATAAAGAGAGAGAGAGACCATTGTTTTTTAATCAGATTTTGTCATTTTGAGTGTTTTTCTGTACAATGGCACCAACATTTGACATTGCTTCCACTATACGCGTGTAGGGTGAACAAACTTCAGTATGTCAAATTATTGTCAGATGGAAATTATTGTTACATCAAATGTCATTTTAGTGAGTATTTTCAGCAAATCACAAAATTGAAATTTTATTTAAAAATTAAATGCTTAGAAAATATGAAAGGCGTAACAACATTCATCACAATCATCTAACAAACAGGTGAAAAATGTACTCACAGGAGATATTTTGCCTTGCTGTTCGGACCTTGTACAAATCCACATCTGCAAGAGGAAAGCCTTCCACATCAACCAGAGGAGCGTCCATGCCTACACCGGCCTGCTGTGCACGCACACACACACACACACACATGCACACACACACACACACACACGCACCACACACACACACACACACACACACACACACACACACACACACACGTAATTAAGAAATGTCTTAAGACTTAAAAAAAAACATTCCAAATGTGTTAATACAAAACCTTATTTCTTTGGGAGTGAAGGACTTGGTCTCCTGCTGCATAATATTAAACCAAAACATATCAGCAAGCAACATGGCGATAAGCTGGCTATAATAAAGTATATTATAAATCTATGGCCAAAACCCAGCCATCATGACAATGATGTACAGGTACATCTAAAAAATTGAATATGGTGAAACAGTTAATTTAATTACTTTATTTACTTATTTCAAAAGTGAAACTTTCATATAATTTAGATTCATTACATGTAAAGTAAACACTTCAAAAGTTTATTTGTTTTAATTTTGATGATTTTACTGCTCATGAAAGTCAAAAATCAGTATCTCAAAATATTAGAATATTTATATTTGAGTTTGAATAAATGACCATCCATACAGCATAAACCGTGGGTATCTCTTGTTCTTTGAAAGCACAATAATGGGGAACACTGCTGATTTTTCAATGGTCCAGAAGACGATTATTGACACCTTCACAAAGAGAGTCAGTCACAGAGGGTCATTACTGAAAGGGGGGGCTGTTCAAGGAGTGCTGTATCAAAGCATATTCAATGTAAAGTTGACTGGAAGGAAGAAATTGAGTAGAAAAATGTGCACAAGCAACAGGGATTGAGAGCTTGAGAATACTGTCAAGAAAAGCTGATTCAAACACTTGGGAAAGCTTCACAAGGAGTGACACAACAAAAACTGAGAGCAGTGTGAAAGACGTAATTTTTAAATGCGTATGATTACAGCGATGTGGATGTTTGCACGAGCTCTGCAGTAAAGTCCAGTCACGTATATTTATATAGTACTTTATGCAATAGTTAGCGTTTATTCAAGCAGCTTTACGGTATTAAACATGAAAAACCAGAGTCAGTGTCACTTTCAGTTAAGTGTGGAGCTAGCTAATGATAAAATATTATTATTAGTGGGGAAAAATATTTAATTAAAGTGATAGTTTTGTTTACAGAGATCAAAGCTTGATCTAGCTCAGGGCTGTTTTGGTTATCATAACCGTATAAAGGTATTTTAAGACTGAATTAAACAGTTTATCCAAAGCATCTCATCACTTACCTTTATTTTCTTTCTTATCTATATGACTTCCAAAAGGAGATGTTCGGCAGAATGATGTCATTCAGTTACTTTTTAAACTTGTTAATTACAAGTAGTGCTGGGTATCGTTCAAAAATGTTCGATATCGATACGATACTTTGACTTCGATATCGGTTTCTGAACGATGCTTTTTTAAATATCAATTTTACCAAGATTTATGTCGATTTACAAACACAACTTGTGATTTTTTCTAGATGCATTATTAAATGCTGAAATTAATATTAACTAAGATCATTAAAAGTCTGCAGAAGTCTTGTTCAATCTTAGTTCATGTTAGCTAATGGACCTTATTGTAAAGTGTTACCAATTAATTGTATAATAATTGTAATTACATCATGTTTTTCTAAAGCTGAAGTCTTTATGTTAGAATATGTGAAAAGTGCCATCTGAATTTTTCTTCTAAAATGTGAATTTTTCTCACGCTCCTATATTTATGTTCAGTTATTTCACTTGAATTGCATAGAAAAGGACTTATACATTGCCATTAAATTTAAATTACTGGAGAGATACAGAAATAAACATTAGCAAGACAACATTAACATCTAGGCATTTATTCAAATAAAAAAATACTTTTGCATCTGTCTTCATGCATAACTTAATATTATAACTAAATGCAAAAGCTGAATAATCAGTCAAAGTCTACTGATTAACCAGTTAAATAATCGTTGATTAGTCGATTAATCGTTCGAATAATCGCTAGATTAATCGATTATCAGAGCACATAAAGTTGTGTTAGATTTGAGCAGATCAATCAGCGCCTGACTTGAAGCAGCGTAGCTACCGCAAGAGCAATTACGAGCAGATGCGGGTTCGTGGGCCGTGCTTTCGGTCGTGTAGTACGAACGGACATCTGTATATGATCGGATCTCCACGCAGCTCCCGCACTACTCTCCATTGGAATTAATGACGAGGATCCTTTTCATTTTAAAACAAAAACGCACCAGTGTAAATGTAGCCTTACATAAAAGGGGGCTGGGACTACAGCCCTGCGTGTGCGCCACATCTCTGAGTGTAACAATTGAGATTAACCCCTTGGGTATCGTAATTGGTACCGAACGACGATAAGTTTTTCGATAATCGATGGTATCGAGGCAATTCGGTCAGTGCCTGAAAAGTACCGAACTCGATACCCAGCCCTAATTACAAGTATGGAAACAAATGACTACATTTATAAAAATATATGTGGTTTAGGTAAACTAACACTTCTGTTAGCGCTTACGAAAATTAACCGTGATTTTATTATGGTAGAAATGTATAACCATGTATTTTTTGGGGGCAGATTACCATTTGTATTTCACAGGTTTACTACCCTTTTTTAATACCATGGTAAAACTGGTTATTGTAGCAAAGCCATGGTTAAATTGTAGCCATTTTCTTGGGGGGGGCAAATTATAAATTTGATTATAATTTGATTAATCATAATCAAAATTATGATTAATTTTCGTGAGGGAATTTCTGAATTTACAACATTGAAAACTTTGTGTGTATACTGTCTTTATGTTTTAATTTGGCAAACATATTTTGTAAATGTATTACTTTATTCAATTTTGCATGTGTGCGTCATATTGTGTCCTTGTATTAATTTTGACATTACTCTGACTCCATATAAACCAGTTGGTTTAAGATGCTGTATTTCAATGTTTTGGTGAACCATTTAAAATCCAACTGTAACGTTACAGTATAAATGTCATTTATATTTACATTTATTTATCACGTTACGTATTTCCCTTATAATTGCCGTTCTTGTGTTGAACGCTCTCCAAATGCAGTCAAACTACGCAACAAGGCACGACACATGACCGTAATTAATTATTATTAATTAACTTACGAGCGTATTTGACCGTTACATCGTCAAACAACGTTAACCTGCGTTAACCAACGCAGTATTTGACCGTTACATCGTCAAGATAAAAACGGTTAAACTTTTAAACCCGTTGCGTTCAAATCCGCTCCATTTGTTGCGCTGCTAAGAACGCGTTCTGTGAGAACGACATAAACCGCGTCCAAGCAGCCAACAAAGCGTCTCTCTCGGAGTTTAATGACTAGACATATTTAAATTCATAGATATTAACATCTATGGTTTAAACTTACGGTTTGGAGCATGTCGTAGTATGCTTTAATTTGCTCTTCAATGTCATCTTTTCTTTTTATTAGCAGTCCAACATCGTCAGCAACATTTGGCTTAACAGCGTTGTTTTCCTCGCTCATTTTCATGACAAGTGCTGCCAAAAAGCAACGGAGTGGTTTTTATTTAAGTAATATCTGGATTTTGGGTATTTTATTTCAATAAATCTTCCAAATGTTCTCTTCAAATGATTCCAAAGAAGCTCTGGAAAGTATTTACTGATCCTAATGCTTCTGTGGATTCACTGCCGGGTTGTAAACGAACTAAACGATGCATTGCTGCCACCTCTGTGCAGGAGCGTGAATCTGACACGCAGACAAAGCCCCAATAGTATGTTCCTGCACAACCTGCAGTTACAGGACCGCAGTTCTAGGACCACCGTTTCAGGACCGCAGTTCTAGGACGCTGTGTTTTTTTGTCAACAGCGCCACCTACCGAATTGTATCACCAAAGATGGACGACATGGACAGCAATCAGAGTGTAAGTAACTATCGATTTTCAATTAAGTTTATTTTATAATGTTAAAACGATACAAAGTTTTGATTGATGAAGCTTTCTATTAAGGATTGATGAAGCTTTCTATGAAGCCTGAAAGCTTGAAGAAATTGGCACCATACAATTATATAAATTCAGAAATATTAAAGCAGTAGCCTACTTCATCCCACATAATACTAGTAATTTATAGTATAGTGTTTTAGAACCATACTATAGTAAAGTGTATATATTATAGTATTTATTATAGTATTTATAACACTAATAAATACTGTAGTAGTATTGACTACAGTGAACTAATATAAATACTGTAGTATGAACTATAGTGAACTAATATAAATACTGTAGTATGAACTATAGTGAACTAATATAAATACTGTAGTATGAACTATAGTGAACTAATATAAATACTGTAGTATGAACTATAGTGAACTAACATAAATACTGTAGTATGAACTATAGTGAACCCATAAAGGTAGTATTAACTATAGTGAACTAATATAAATACTGTAGTATGAACTATAGTGAACTAATATAAATACTGTAGTATTAACTATAGTGAACTAATATAAATACTGTAGTATGAACTATAGTGAACTAATATAAATACTGTATTAACTATAGTGAACTAATATAAATAATGTATATGAACTATAGTGAACTAATATAAATACTGTAGTATGAACTATAATGAACTAATATAAATACTGTAGTATGAACTATAGTGAACTATTATAAATACTGTAGTATGAACTATAGTGAACCAATAAATAATGTAGTATTAACTATAGTGAACCAATAAATACTGTAGTATGAACTATAGTGAACTAATATAAATACTGTAGTATGAACTATAGTGAACTAATATAAATACTGTATTGTGAACTAATATAAATACTGTAGTATGAACTATAGTGAACTAATATAAATACTGTAGTATTGACTATAGTGAACTAACATAAATACTGTAGTATGAACTATAGTGAACTAATATAAATACTGTAGTATGAACTATAGTGAACTAACATAAATACTGTAGTATGAACTATAGTGAACCCATAAATACTGTAGTATTAACTATAGTGAACCCATAAATACTGTAGTATTAACTATAGTGAACTAATATAAATACTGTAGTATGAACTATAGTGAACTAATATAAATACTGTAGTATGAACTATAGTGAACTAACATAAATACTGTAGTATTGACTACAGTGAACTAATATAAATACTGTAGTATGAACTATAGTGAACTAACATAAATACTGTAGTATGAACTATAGTGAACTAATATAAATAATGTAGTATGAACTATAGTGAACTAACATAAATACTGTAGTATGAACTATAGTGAACCCATAAATACTGTAGTATGAACTATAGTGAACCGAACTATAGTAAACCAATAAATACTGTAGTAGTATTGACTACAGTGAACTAATATAAATACTGTAGTATGAACTATAGTGAACTAACATAAATACTGTAGTATGAACTATAGTGAACTAACATAAATACTGTAGTATGAACTATAGTGAACTAATATAAATACTGTAGTATGAACTATAGTGAACTAACATAAATACTGTAGTATTGACTACAGTGAACTAATATAAATACTGTAGTATGAACTATAGTGAACTAACATAAATACTGTAGTATGAACTATAGTGAACTAACATAAATACTGTAGTATGAACTATAGTGAACTAACATAAATACTGTAGTATGAACTATAGTGAACTAATATAAATTCTGTACTATGAACTATAGTGAACTAACATAAATACTGTAGTATTGACTACAGTGAACTAATATAAATACTGTAGTATGAACTATAGTGAACTAACATAAATACTGTAGTATGAACTATAGTGAACTAATATAAATACTGTAGTATGAACTATAGTGAACTAACATAAATACTGTAGTATGAACTATAGTGAACCCATAAATACTGTAGTATGAACTATAGTGAACCGAACTATAGTAAACCAATAAATACTGTAATATTAACTATAATGAACTAATAACTAATGTAGTATCAACTATAGTGAACCAATAAATACTGTAGTATGAACTATAGTGAACCAATAAACTAATATTAACTATAATGAACTACTAAATAATGTAGTATCAACTATAGTGAACCAATAAATACTGTAGTATTAACTATAGTGAACCAATAAATACTGTAGTGTTAACTAAAGTGAACTAATATAAATACTGTAGTATTAACTATAGTGAACTAATATAAATACTGTAGTATTAACTATAGTGAACCGATAAATACTGTAGTATTAACTACAGTGAACCGATAAATACTGTAGTATGAACTATAGTGAACCGATAAATACTGTAGTATGAACTACAGTGAACCGATAAATACTGTAGTATTAATTACAGTGAACCGATAAATACTGTAGTATGAACTATAGTGGACCGATAAATACTGTAGTATGAACTATAGTGGACCGATAAATACTGTAGTATGAACTATAGTGAACCGATAAATACTGTAGTATGAACTATAGTGAACCAATAAATACTGTAGTATGAACTATAGTGAACCAATAAATACTGTAGTATGAACTATAGTGAACCGATAAATACTGTAGTATTTAGTATAGTGAACCAAATAAATAATGTAGTATTAACTATAGTGAACTAATATAAATAATGTAGTATTAACTATAGTGAACCGATAAATACTGTAGTATGAACTATAGTGAACCCATAAATACTGTAGTATTAACTATAGTGAACCAATAAATACTGTAGTATTAACTATAGTGAACCAATAAATACTGTAGTATTAACTATAGTGAACCAATAAATACTGTAGTATTAACTATAGTGAACCAATAAATACTGTAGTATTAACTATAGTGAACTAATAAATAATGTAGTATTAACTATAGTGAACCGATAAATACTGTAGTATGAACTATAGTGAACCAATAGATACTGTAGTATTAACTATGGTGAACCAATAGTAGTATTAACTATAGTGAACCAATAAATACTGTAGTATTAACTATAGTGAACCAATAGTAGTATTAACTATAGTGAACCAATAAATACTGTAGTATTAACTATAGTGAACTAATATAAATAATGTAGTATTAACTATAGTGAACCGATAAATACTGTAGTATGAACTATAGTGAACCAATAGATACTGTAGTATTAACTATGGTGAACCAATAAATACTACAGTATACTACAGTGAACTAATAAATACTAATACTAATAAACTAATAAATAATATTAAATAACTAATAAATAATAAATATTTAGTTTTTAATTTAGTTTACATACTTTAGTTTTTACTAGTAAACTGTTGTGTAGTGTAATATAATATACCCCATAGTTTATTGGGTAAAGTCATTTGTTTATATTCCTATAGTTATTTTACCACACAATCCATAGAATTACCACAACAAATTAATTAAAGCACTTTACTATAGTATGGTTCAAACACATTATAGTATGTCATTACCATAGTATTTTTTGATGTGGGCATTGAGGTGTGCTTATATTTGAAATTCAGCAGATTTATATGATTATTTTCTACAAGTCTTAAAGTCACTACCATAACAGGTAGACTAGTATTAATACTCCCATGTCTTGTATTAAATTCAAATTTATGAAGTTGTTCCTTACAATGTCTAACACATAAAAGTACGCATATGGCTGCAAGATTTATAGAAATCTTTTCATTTTGATGCAAAATATAATACATGTTTAACAAATACATGTAGCCTAGTACCTTTAAAAGAAAGGGACCCAAAAAACGACCATATTTGTATTCAAAAGCAGATGCAGTTTTATATTAAAGATAGAAAAAGCAAAGTAAATCACTGTCACACACAGCTTGTTAGTATTGCAAAGGAGAACTACATATACAGCATCTTCATATTTACATACAAGTTACAACCAATGAAAATTATAAATATATCTTAGTTAACTTACAGCAGTTACATGTGACTGGAACATGTGTCTGTTAAATAACTGGCACCAACCCTACACACAAATGAAGTGGTTATATAATTTAAATGAATAAAATTAATGCATGTTTGTTCAAAAGACTCTTTATACATTGTGAAAACCTGACATCTTTTCTGAAAAACAAGGAGGGGAGGAAGAGGAACTAAACCGCTTGCCTCGTCAGCCAACAATCAGCTGCCAAGACCAATAAACTACTGTGTGGCCTGAACGCGCCACGAGTTTAGCAGCACAAACATAGTCCTGAACCCTGGAGAACTTCCTCCAAGCTGCTTTTGAGAACTCATATGGGTTCATAACCTGTACAGAAAATAAACAAACCTGTACAAAACAAATTCAAAAGCATCATGAACATTTCCAAATACAGAGGTGAATCTCTCAAAGAACCACGCGTCCAAGTCAAGCTCAACCCAAAATAAAATAAACCGTTTTGCATTAAATAAAGTAATAAGACCTGTGACGCCGTGGTTTACAGTGAATTTATAACAGTTGTCAGGCACGTGTAGCTGTAATAAATGCACTGTACACCACGGCATTGCTTTTATAAAACAGCTATTCCATATATGTAGTAAGGTTTCACAAAATAAATCCTATTTAAATGTAGTTCTTCAGAAATAGTTGTAGTTCCAACAAAGTGGTTGCCGAGCAACACACAAATGTAAACAAAGGGTCATGTTTATGAAGTAACTTCGAACTAGGCTCAACCAATCAGAATCAAGGACCGGAACTATCCGCTTTATGAAGTGTATTTTAGAATATTTAGCACTTTTGCAAAGTGAGATTATTTTCACGAACATTAAATACGTTCTCAAGCTCATTATCCTAAATAACAAATCTCATATTGGATTCAAATGCAGTATTTGTTTTATTTATGGTATTACAGTAAAGTATTTAAATCAGCATATACAGGCAATAAAAACACTACCATGATGTATAAATGCTTTACAATTCAAATATATTATAATAATGAGACTCTATTTGCTTTACGGTATTGAGAGATAATGGGCATACTCCTACAAATGTGATCGAAACAGCGTCTTATTTCTCTTCATTTGGGGGTAAACCTGACCTGGACGTTCCCCATCAGTCATATTCATCATAGACGGTGAAATCACGTGATTTACTGTGGTTCGTTTTGGTTGCTAATCAACTCTGAACATAATCTTTAACATCAAAAGAAGACAAGCCAGAACCATGTGCTATATTTATATACATATCTGACACTACCAGCCAAAAGTTAGGAATAATTAACCTGTTATACGTCTCTAATGCTCACCAAGGCTGTATTTACTACCGGTGCTCAAATATTAATAACGATTCTTCTTATTATAAAGGCTGAAAACAGTTGTGCTACTTTTGTACACTTTTTGTTTAGAGGATCTTTGATGAATAGAAAACTCAAACGAACAGCGTTTATTTGAAATCGAAATCTTTTGTAACATTATAAATGTCTTTACGGTCACTTGTGATCATCTGAATGCATCCAAGCTGAATAAAACTATTCATTTACTTACACCTGAACGGCAGAAAATATGTTTTAACTTTGATAAGAAACCTTTCTTGAGCAGCGAATCAGCATATTAGACTGATTTCTGAAGATCATGTGACACGACTGGAGTAATGATGAAAACACAGCTCTGATTACAGGAATAAATTACAATAGAAAGCAGTTCTTTAAAATCATAATCTCTATGTTTACTGTATTTTTGATCAAATAAATGCAGCCTTGGTGAAATGATTTTAGAGAAAAATCAATTATTCTAAACTTTTGTGCACGTATAGATTTAAAAACTGGCTTCATCTTTGACATAATAACTGTAATACTCTTTAAAAAGGATTGTAATTTATTAGAAATGAGAAAAAGATTCTTCATGAGTGTGGATTCTGTCCTTTGGCACCATCACAAACGTGTGTGAACGAGTCTTTCAACAGTCCTGATGCTCTTAAAACTACTTCAAAACAAGAAAACAAAGTCCAGAGAGTTCATAAATACATTTGATCATGGCAAGACGAGGGCTGGATGCGTTTCCTAAACCGACGGTCCGTGGACTGAAAGCATGAGCTGCATCAGACACAAGAAGCACTTTACTTCAAACAGTTTCTCTCGAGTACAAAAACCCAAAATATCAGTTCCTCTGACTCCAGCGTGCTTCGTCCTGCTCCAGTTCACACACAAGCTGTTGCAGAGGAGGCCTCCAGACGACGCACGAATGTCCCCGTACCGTTTTTATATGTGTATTATTGAGTTTAGACTTTCAAGTATGAGGTCGGTCTCAAATCTATTTACAGTTAATTTGGCTGTCGGCGTTTGTATGCGTTAGCGTTCCTGTGTCAGTTGCTGAAGTATATATGAATATATTAGAGCTGCCAAACGATTAATCGGGTTTAATCACATCCAAAATAAATGTACATAATATATGTATGTGTACTGTGTATATTAAGTTTATTTGCAAAAACAGATTAAAAAAATCAATTTTCAAAAATCATGTTTTTTGTTAGTATTTTTTGCTATTTTCTAACCTAATCAAAATAACCCAGTTGCAGTTTGATTGAGACAATGAAAAAAACATGATTTTTGAAACTGTTTTTGCATATGAACTCTTCATATACACACACACAGTATGTATTTTGAAAATATATAAATGTATATGAAGAGTTCAGATGCAAAAGCCTCTAAGTGCCGTCTGAATTGTTCTTCTAAAACGAGCATATTTATAGATTACATTCCTATATTTATGTTCAGTTATTTCACTTTAATTGCATAGAAAACACACACTTTGCCATTAGAGTAAAATTACTGAACGTACACTAAAAAGCCTGATGACAATTTCAGACGCCTTAGAGGCTTTTGCATCTGAACTCTTCACATGCATTTATATATTTATATTCTTATATTTTATACAAATGAAGAATTTATTTGCAAAAATAGACAACTCAATTTTTTTGAAATTTTTTATGTTATGTTATGATGTTTTTATTGTTAGTTAGCTGTATTTCTTTGTAATTTTTTAACCTAATAATAATAAAAAACAACTGCAGCTGATTGAGATTAATTGGAAAGCACAATGAAAAAACATGATCTTATGAAGAGTTATCCATTTGTGCAAATTAACTTCAAATATAAACAATTTTTCTTAGATATATACATGTATGTGTTTGTATTATATATATATATATATATATATGACTAATTGTTTGACAGCACTAGTGTGTGTGTGTGTGTATATATATATATATATATATATATGACTAATTGTTTGACAGCACTAGTGTGTGTGTGTGTGTGTGAGTGTATGTATATATATATATATGATTAATTGTTTGACAGCACTAGTGTGTGTATGTATGTATGTATGTATACACACATATAGTATTAAATCTTTTAATTTGGATGCGATTAATCATGATTAATTGTTTGACAGCACTAGTGTGTGTATGTATGTATGTATACACACATATAGTATTAAATCTTTTAATTTGGATGCGATTAATCATGATTCATTGTTTGACAGCACTAGTGTGTGTGTATATATATGTGGTCCGTATGACCGTACCTACCTGTTTGACTTCTAATAACAGTGTAATCAAGCCTTTTTGTGCTCAGAAGTTTGTGCCCCCATGTTGGCGTGTTTGTTAGTACAGTTTCACACTTGGCTCTCAGTAGAGGCTTTACGGTTGGGGACCCAGCCGGTGTCGGGATGCGTGCTGTGATGCTGAGCCGTCACGTCGTGGGCGGTGCTGAGACTCGAGCTCTCTGATTGGTCGCCCTGCAGCAGCTGCTCGGTCTCTCCGTCGTTCAGAGAGGCGGAGCTCGCCTGTAGCGAGACGGTCTCTGTACGCATGCAGGCGTGAAGCCCGGCTCCTCGGCACACCTTCAGCTGTCTCAAGTCTTCCCAGTAAAGATCGTCTCCTGAGAGCAGACACACGCCTTCCACGATGCGGATCTTCTCTTTAGTGTAGCCTCCATCACAAACGCCCTGGACCTGCAGACAGCATTTGAAGTGACATTCAATTTGGCACACATGCAGTCAAACCAAAAATTATGCAGACACCAAATATGATTTTTGATATTGTTTTAGGCTACTAAGTGTGTGCAGGACACTATAGGTTCATTTATGTAAGTGAGGATAGCAAAATAAAGTAAAATGTGACATTATACCTAAAAATTCTTCATACATAGGGCTACCAGTAAATCAAATATTTAGACACTTTGACCTGAACTTTAATTGCTAATGCGACCTTTTTACACCACATACTGAACACAATGAAGCATTGCATGGTAACTGGTTGACCTAAATTGATATTATTTAATTGTGTACTTACATTTAACAGCTATTCAGCTGAATTCATCACATACCCTCTCTATCAAAGTTATGACATTATCAAGATTAATTTGTTCTGACACGGTTTAACTCGTCACTATTTATTACCATTGTCTAAACTATAGTGAATAAACTGAGAAATGTTGAAGGTGTCTGAATACACTTTGGTTCGACTGTAATTACTGTGAAAAATAAGCGCACTTTAGCACACTTTTAAAAAGAGTACTTAATATGAAAATAATATGATTTAAAAGAACGTGTGTAAAATGCATGCGATGTTTTCAGACACTTAACTGCATGTTAATTGCAACTGAATGTTAAAACATTTATTATAATTAGAAATGATATTAAAATGCAATACGTTTAAATTTAGAGTGCTTTTGACCCACTTAAAGGAATAGTTCACCCAAAAATAAAAAATGTACTCAGCTTCAGGCCGTCGAAGATTAGGATGAGTTTGTTTCTTTATCAGATTTGGAGAAATGTAGTGCCTCAGCAATGGATGCTCTGCAGTGAGTGAATGGGTGCCGTCAGAATGAGAGTCCAAACAGCTGACGGCACCCATTCACTCACCACAGAGCATCCATTGCTGAGACACTGATGCAATGCTACATTTCTCCAAATCTGATGAAGAAACAAACTCATCCTAATCTTGGATAACTTCTATTGTTTTAAAAATATGATTAAAATATATAGCTGGTTGTACCTACAAACATTTATGATAAACTGGAATATATCCCAATTTAATTAGGGACCGAGCACCGATGGTGCGAGGACCCTATTGAATCTGCTCCGTTTATTAGGGACCGAGCACCGATGGTGCGAGGACCCTATTGAATCTGCTCCGTTTATTATTATTATTATTATTATTCTTCTTCTTCTCCAAACTTAATCGCATTTTAGAGGGCCTAAACATGCTCGAAAAGTCAGGAAACTTTGCACACGCGTCAGAACTGGTGAAAATTTACGTCTGATATGGGTTTCAGAAGTAGGTGTGGCAAAATGGCTCGACAGCGCCACCTATAAATATTCAGCGGAGTGCTCATCGAGCTACGTTTCACGTACATGTACGAAAATCGGTACACTCATGTAACTTAACAATACCTACAAAAAAGTCTCTAGGTACAAAATCAGAAACCCAACAGGAAGTCGGTTATTTTGAATTTTCTCGTCATATTTTGTGTCATTTTTGCCATTTTCAGGTGTCATACTTTAACGAACTCCTCCCAGAGATTTATTCGGATGAACACCAAAATTGGTCATTGTAATCTAAAGCCCTTTGTGACGTTAAATTGCGAAGATCTAGAGTTTTCATCGGAGGGCGTGTCCGTGGCGTCCTGTCAAATTTCGATGTTTCGCCATGAAACAAGAAGTTGTTATATCTCAGGCATGCAATGTCCGATCTACACCAAACTTCACATGTTTGATTAGAATCCTGACCTGAAGAGATCTAAGTGACCATATTCAGTTATAGTAATAGCGCCACCTGCTGGCAACAGGAAGTGACATGTTTTACTCTGTAACTAACTCCTCCTAGAGATTTAATGACATCAACATAATATTGAGGTCAGTTTAATCTAAAGGCCTTTGTGATGTTAAATTGCGAAGATCTAGAGTTTTCATGGGAGGGCGTGTCCGTGGCGTCCTGTCAAATTTCGATGTCTCGCCATGGGAATAAATGTTGTTGTAACTCAGCCATACAATGTTCGATCTGCCCCAGACTTCACATGTTCGATAAGAATCCAGGCCTGAACACATCTGAATATGTGTTTCAGGAGTAGGTGTGGCAAAATGGCTCGACAGCGCCACCTATACTGATTCAGCGGAGAGCCCTCAGGCTACGCTTTCATGTACATGTATGAAAATCGGTACACTCATGTAACATAACAATACCTACAAAAAAGTCTCCTGGAACGAAATCCGAAACCCAACAGGAAGTCGGTTATTTTGAATTTTCTCGTCATATTTAGTGACATTTTTGCCATTTGCAGGTGTCATACTTTAACGAACTCCTCCCAGAGATTTATTCGCATGAACACCAAAATTGGTCATTGCAATCTAAAGCCCTTTGAGACGTTAAATTGCGAAGATCTAGAGTTTTCATTGGAGGGCGTGTCCGTGGCGTCCTGTCAAATTTCGATGTTTCGCCATGAAACAGGAAGTTGTTATAACTCAGGCATGCAATGTCCGATGTGCACCAAAATTCCCATGTTTGATAAGAATCCTGACCTGAAGAGATCTAGGTGACCACATTCATATAATTTCATAGCGCCACCTGCTGGCAACAGGAAGTGATATGTTTTACTCTGCAACTAACTCCTCCTAGAAATGTAATGACATCAACATAATTTTTAGTTCAGTCTAATCTAAAGGCCTTTGTGATGTTAATTTGCGAAGAGCTTGAGCTAATGGGCGTGTCCATGGCAGCGTGACAAAATTCAATATCTCGCCATGGGAATAGAAGCTGTTGTTACTCAGCCATAAAATGTCCGATCTGCCCCAAACTTCACATGGTTGATAAGAGCCATGGCCTGAAGACATCTACGTGCTAATGTTTAGTTATAGACATAGCGCCACCTGCTGGCTACAGGAAATTGCTTGTTTTACACTAACTTAAACATGCAATGTTCAATCTGCCCCAAATTTCATATGTTTGATAATAGTACTGGTTTGAAGACATCTAAATGCCAATGTTCAGTTATGGACATAGCGCCACCAGCTGGCAGCAGGTTTGGAACTTATAAATGACTTTGACGTATTCCTCTATATTTACCTTTTTAAATGCATATTGCTCACTGTTCCCTGTCATTCTGAAGCCACCGGTTGGCGGTGCCGGGTGCGAGGTCCCTTCCATCGCTGCTTGCAGCTTTAATTATTCTTATTCTTCTTCTTCTTCTTCTTCTTCTTCTCCAAACTTAATCGCATTTTAGAGGGCCTAAACATGCTCGAAAAGTCAGGAAACTTTGCACACGTCCAGAACTGGTGAAAATTTACGCCTGATATGGGTTTCAGAAGTAGGTGTGGCAAAATGGCTCGACAGCGCCACCTATAAATATTCAGCGGAGTGCGCCTCGAGCTACGTTCACGTACATGTACGAAAATCGGTACACTTATGTAACTTAACAATACCTACAAAAGTCTCTAGGTACGAAATCAGAAGCCCAACAGGAAGTATTTTGAATTTTCTCGTCATATTTTGTGTCATTTTTGCCATTTTCAGGTGTCATACTTTAACGAACTCCTCCCAGAGATTTATTCAGATGAACACCAAAATTGGTCAGTGTAATCTAAAGCCCTTTGTGACGTTAAATTGCGAAGATCTAGAGTTTTCATCGGAGGGCGTGTCCGTGGCGTCCTGTCAAATTTTGATGTTTCGCCATGAAACAGGAAGTTGTTATATCTCAGGCATGCTATGTCCGATCTACACCAAACTTCACACGTTTGATAAGACTCCTGACCTGAAGAGATCTAGGGGACCACATTCATATAAATTAATAGCGCCACCTGCTGGCAACAGGAAGTGATATGTTTTACTCTGCAACTAACTCCTCCTAGAAATGTAATGACATCAACATAATTTTTAGTTCAGTCTAATCTAAAGGCCTTTGTGATGTTAAATTGCAAAGCGCTAATGGGCGTGTCCATGGCAGCGTGACAAAATTCGATATCTCGCCATGGGAATAGAAGCTGTTGTTACTCAGCCATAAAATGTCCGATCTGCCCCAAACTTCACATGGTTGATAAGAGCCATGGCCTGAAGACATCTGCTAATGTTTAGTTATAGACATTGCGCCACCTGCTGGCTAAAGGAAATTGCTTGTTTTACACTAACTTAAACATGCAATGTCCAATCTGCACCAAACTTCACATATTTGGTGAGAGTCCTGGCCTGAAGACATCTAAATGGCAATATTCAGATGTAATCATAGCGCCACCTGTTGACAACAGGATATGCCAGGCTTTACACTAACTCAAACATACCATATTCAATCTGCACCAAATTTCATATGTTTGATAATAGTACTGGTTTGAAGACATCTAAATGCCAATGTTCAGTTATGGACATAGCGCCACCAGCTGGCAGCAGGTTTGGCACTTATAAATGACTTTGACGTATTCCTCTATATTTGCCTTTTAAATGCATATTGCTCACTGTTCCCTGTCATTCTGAAGCCACCTGTCGGCGGTGCCGGGTGCGAGGTCCCTTCCATCGCTGCTTGCAGCTTTAATTAGGGCCCAAGCCAGAAAGGCGCAGGGCCCTATTGTTTTCCTCCGGATTCTTTTTTTTTTTTTTTATCGACTATCCGGGCATTTTTGGGGGCTTAGCATGGTCAAAAACTCTTGAAAATTTGCACACACATTGGAACCCGCGGCAGTTAAGACGCCGCTGAGGCTGGGACCAGGCGTGGCACAGAGGCTCTACGGCGCCCCTGGAACACCATCAGAAAACTTGATGAATAGCTCACACATACTTGCACGTATTATAGATCTCATCAAGCCGAACAACTTTTGCGCTGCATGTCATGGGCTCCGCCCAACAGGAAGTCGGCTATTCAGGGCTGTTTAAAAATCACATGCTTTGGAATTTGAAATACTCCTCCCAGGATTTTCAACACAGGAGCACCAAACTCGGTGAACGTGATCTCAAGACATTGGGGATGCTAAATTGCGGAGGGATTTTGATATCTCAAACGGTTTGCCCGTGGCGGCGATGAAGTTATGGCGAGAATTGAGAGACAGGAAGTGTCTAATAAAGTCCACATACATTGTCTGATTTTGATCACAATTCAGTGGTTTGTTCGGTGTATGAAGCCGATCGCATCGATGTGACAATTATGAGGCAAAGTTATAGCGCCACCAACTGGCAGCAGGAAGTGTGTGATTTTCAAAATGCTTTGAATTCACCATCTTACTTTTACCCAATTTGCTTCAAACTTCATCAGAATACTGTAAAAACATGGCCGATGTGAAACTCTGAAGGAATATTGATATCTAAAATACTGTTGCCATGGCAACGTGTCAAACCTCAATATTCTTTTTTGGTGATTTTGAGGCTATCCGGGCATTTTGGGGGCTTAACATGGTCAAAAACTCTTGAAAATTTGCACACATTGGAACCCGTGGCAGTTAGGATGCCGCTGAGGCTGGGACCAGGGCGTGGCACAGAGGCTCTCGGCGCCCCTGAACACATCAGAAAACTTGATTATTCATATGAAACTCGGTACACATATAGATCTCATCGCGAACAACATGGGCTCCACCCAACAGGAAGTCGGCTATTCTATTGTTTTCCTTAGGACTCTTTTTGTTTTTTTTGACTATCCGGACATTTTTGGGGGCTTAACATGGTCAAAACTCTTGAAAATGTGCACACACATTGGAACCCGGCATTTAGGGACCGCTGAGGCTGGGACCCAGGCGTGGCACAGAGGCTCTGGCGCCCCTGGAACACCATCAGAAAACTTGATGTGTAGCTCAAACATACTTTCACGTATTAATATGAAACTCGGCACACATATAGATCTCATCGGTTTGTTCGATGTAGGCCGATCGCATTGATGTGACAATTATGAGGCAAAGTTATAGCGCCACCAACTGGCAACAGGAAGTGTGTCATTTTCAAAATGCTTTGAATTCACCATCTTACTTTTACCCAATTTGCTTCAAACTTCATCAGAATACTGTAAAACACGGCCGATGTGAAACTGTGAAGGATTATTGATATCTAAAATACTGTTGTCATGGCAAGTCAAACCTCAATATTCTTTTTGGTGATTTTGAGGCTATCCGGCATTTTGGGGGCTTAACATGGTCAAAAACTCTTGAAAATGTGCACACACATTGGAACCCGTGGCAGTTAGGACGCCGCTGAGGCTGGGACCCGGGCGTGGCACAGAGGCTCTACGGCGCCCCCTGGAAAACCATCAGAAAACTTGATGTGTAGCTCACACACTTGCACGTATTCATATGAAACTCGGTACACATATAGATCTTATCGAGCTGAACAACTTTTGTGTCACATGTCATGGGCTCCGCCCAACAGGAAGTCGGCTATTCAGGGCTGTTTAAAAAGCACATGCTCTGGAATTTGAAATACTCCTCCCAGGATTTTCAACACACGAGCACCAAACCCGTGAACGTGATCTCAAGACATTGGGGATGCTAAATTGCGGAGGGATTTTGATATCTCGAATGGTTTGCCCGTGGCGGCGATGAAGTTATGGCGAGAATTGAGATACAGGAAGTGTCTAATAAAGTCCACATACATTGTCTGATTTTGATCACAATTCAGTGGTTTGTTCGTGTATGAAGCCGATCGCATCGATGTGACAATTATGAGGCAAAGTTATAGCGCCACCAACTGGCAGCAGGAAGTGTGTCATTTTCAAAATGCTTTGAATTCAGCATCTTACTTTTACCCAATTTGCTTCAAACTTCATCAGAATAATGTCAAAAACGGCCGATGTGAAACTGTCAAGGGAATATTGATATCTAAAATATTGTTGCCATGGCAACGTGTCAAACCTCAATATATCTTCTGGTGATTTTGAGGCACTTAAGATGTTTAGAATTTCATAAAACTCAACACACACATCAGTATTAATTATAGATAGACACTGGCAAAAGCTCATAACGGGCGTCGAGGAGGCACTCTATAGCGCCACCTTTTGTCAAAACATGGGGGGTTAATTTTAGCTACAGTCACCAAACTCAGTACATATATTGTTCTCATCAAGCCGGACAACTTTCTAATTTACACTCATTAGCTACGACCAACAGGAAGCCGGCTATTTTTGTTTTAATGTCAATTTCTGGAATAATCAAGCTGCAAACTAATTCATACTCCTCCAAGAAGAAACAAGTAGTTCACACCAAACTTTGTCAACATGATGCCAAGACACTGAAGATGCTAAATTGCGAACGGTTTATGGATAGCTTGAACGGTGTTTAAATAGTGGTTTATTAAAGTGAGGGTAAAAAAGATAGCAGAAATTTTCTTATATCTTTAAAGTGCAGTTTACAAAACTTTGAAACTTTTACATGCAGGAAAAAGTCATTCTGAGGAAGTATGTTTAGTTTGATGACTTTACAAAACTCTATGGATGAGAGAAAATTAAAAACTATCAGGCATTTCATCTCAGTCTACTCTCTTCTATGAGTGTGTGTTTATGTGTGTGTGTAGGGCCGGCCCTGTGTGTGTGAAGTGGAATGGAGGGGGCTGTCTTTTCAGTGTGACAGTGAGGAGGGTTGAGGGAGGGAGAGGGAGAGGGAGAGACAGACAAACATGGCTTGCAGAGATTGTGTTCACACTGTGACCTGAATCAGATGGAAACAGAACTGCACTTCCTAACAGAGTGCTCCAAATACACAGATATACGGAGAGTGTACTACGACAAAATACAGCAGATCCATCCCACATTTACAACTCTTCCAGACCAGGAGAAACTAGCGTATCTGCTCGGAGAACACAAGACCTGCTGTGTGTTTGCTGCTCAATATGTGTCTCTCTGTCACCACAGAAGAGAAGACACCCTGTCTGCCCTGAGCTGATGTTTCCAGCACATGTAGATTATATTATGACATATTACCCCTTTATATTACTTAAATGTATATTTTGCCTGTATAAATCTTATACTGTACCTTATTTAATTTTATTTCGATCACATACTTACAATAGTCATTCATTTTGCACTACATATTTAATACGGTTTAAATATTTGTTTTATTACTATTATTGTTTTTATTTTTATTTCTGTTAATTCAAATGTGCACTACTTGTGAGCAGCCCAGCTGCAATTGCTTTGGCAATACAAATGTATAGTTTTTGTCATGCCAATAAAGCACACTTAAATTGAAAAATTGAGAGAGAGAGAGAGAGAGAGAGAGAGAGAGAGACTTTTAAACATATCTTTAATCACCAGAAAAAAATTATCAGTCATTTTTGGTTGGTGTTTTTTTGCATGGTATCATGGTATTAAACAATCTGAGCAGGGTTTTTTTGCTTTACAAAGCATGTTCATTCAAATTTAATACATCAAAAACATTCAAGTAGATTTCATCAATGATTTATATATTAGTTTAACAACTTATATTCATCAGTAATATAATTCATAACAATTCATAAATTCTAGTTTGACTTAATTTTTCTGGATTCTGTATTTTTATGACTTAATACAAATATACTATCAAAAATGGTGGTAATGAAATTAATGTATAAAGCTTTAACAATTTAATTAATGCCTTAAATGTAATCAAATGAACTTTTATCATTTTATGCTTTCATAAAGGACTGCACAATAGAGATTTAGTAAATTAAAATGAGGGGGAAATCATATTCCTTAAATTTTTCTATTTGTTATTATTATTTTAGAAGTGGTCTACATTATAATACAATCGTAATTTCTGTCAATTTCTTCAAGTTAAAAAGGGGACTTTTATTTTGACGGGTAGAAGTGAAGGGCAGTAATACGCATTTTAATCGTCTAAACTTCCGCAAATCAGAGAAGGAGAAGACGGGTAACGTAAAGTGAAGTTAGTGAAGACCTTTGCGTGTATTTGACAATGGTTGTCCCAAATAAAAGGAAGAAAGGATTATTAATTGTTCTCTCAATGTCAGTGAGGCTCTCAGCAGACGCTGTTATACACTGAGCGCCAGCGAGCATATTTGAGTAAGTAACGTTACATGACAACCGCTCACTCAGAGAGACACGCAAAACAAACAGATTATATTTTTATATAGCAGTGTTTTTTTTGCTTTATTAATCACAGACACTAGACCATGTAGTGATTTGACAGCTCTGTTTTTGATTTATATATCAAATAAATAAATATTCGATGACAATATTGCCTTTTGAAGTTTAATCAGCCCTTTCACGATTTAAACAGAAAGACCTCTTGAAATTGTAAATGAAGACTTTTCTTAAACCATTTAACGTATTTACAACTTTTTACGACCTTAAATTTGATACAACTAAAATAAGGAGTTTATAAGGACTATGGAGCCCTGTATTTAAGGTAGCCCGTAGGGCAGGGCAGTGATATATATTGGTAGCCCGACTGGTATTAAACCAATATTCCCGGGACGACGTGCTAGTGATTTTGCTAGAATTGCTGAATTTGCTGGAATTGAGAATTAGGGTTAGGGTAACTATATGCTATACCCTGCTGTAACTGTAGTTTAATAATATTGTTTTAAACATGAGTATTAGTACTAACAACATATTTTTACTGTATTTGTGTAAGTATTTTTATTTTATTTTAGGTCATGGTACAGTAACAAAAGTAAAGTACAAAATTAACTAAGATTCATAAATGCTATAAAAACTATTGTTCATTTTAACTTATATAATGTTATAAGCTAAAACCTTATTGAAAACAGTTTGCTACAAAAGTTTCATATATTGTTCTGTGTGTGTGTGTGTGTGTGTGTGTGTGTGTGTGTGTGTGTGTGTGTGTGTGAGAGAGAGAGGGTAGAGAGACAAACATTAATACATGTTGTATAATTATTGTTCATGTTAATTAATATAGTTAATGCTAATAACTGAAACTTTATTGAAAGTATAATGTTAAAAGCTAAAACCTTATTGAAAAGTTTTATATATTGTTATTTGTGTGTGTGTGTGTGTGTGTGTGTGTGTGTGTGAGAGAGAGAGAGGATAGACTAAGGAGACTAACATTAATAAATGCTGTATAATTATTGTTCATGTTAATTAATATAGCTAATTCTAATAACTGAAACCTAATTGAAAGTGTTACCAAAGTTTTCTATTTTGTTTGTGTGTGTGTGTGTCTTGATGGCTCGGATTAACCCTTCCATTAATGTATCCCTTAAATCCAAACTGCTAGAGGGTCACTGTAATGCATGTGCCTGCTAGGGTTGTGTCGGTGAGGAAATTTTCCCACGGTTAATCGACCTGATGTCACACGGTTATAATGGTATCACCGTGGTGGGGGTCGTTTGAGTTTTCCCTCTTTTCCCCTTTTCTTAGGTTTTAAATAGCCTGTAAGCACCGGTCGCGTTTTACTTTGACTTTGTTATCAGCGGCAATTCTGCGTCAAGCAGTGTTTAAATAAAATAAAAATCAGCAAATACTGTGGAACCAAATAAATGAGAAACAAATGTTTTTTTTTTAAACATCACATCAGTGATGCCTAATAGATCGATCGTGAAGACAATGCTGGAAGATGCATGAGATAAAACTACAATATAATATATTCACTAATATTATGACTCGCCTGTTAAGTCATGTAAAAAATATAGGTTATAAATAAATAACAGTACCACCTCTCTACATATTCTGTGTTTCGGAGCAGCAAAACGTCTCTCATCACGCTGTGTGAATACAGACTGAATAGCGGCTCAAAAAATGAGTTGGTAAAAATTTACAATAAATTATCTTAGGTTGACAGTAGCTAATGCATTAACTAACAATGAACAATATATTTTTACAGCATTTTTTTTTTATGTTAGTAAAAATAGTCAGGCATTATTAGATGCTTTATAAGTATTGATCATGTTAATTAATATAGTTAATGTTAATAACTGAAACCTTTTCGAAAGTGTTACTAAAGTTTTATATGTTGTTCTGTGTGTGTATGTATTGCGCAGACTTAATGGTTTGGATTGACCCTTTAATTGCTGTATCCCTTAAAACCAGACTGCCAGAGGGTTACTGTAAATGCATGTGTGAGAGAGACTGAGAGAGAGAGAGAGAGAGAGAGATAGCGTCTGTTTAAACTGTGTGTGTTTCACAGAGTTGGTGGTTTGGATTAACCCTTTAATTGCCGTGTCCCTTAAAACCAGACTGCTAGAGGGTTACTGCAAATGCATGTGCCCGCTGGGCACCGCTTTCCTGATGCCACCGGGGTGGCGTTTGCATCGGCTTGGGCCCGCCATCGCTGCTTGCAGCTATATTTAGGGACCGAGCACCGATGGTGCGAGGACCCTATTGAATCTGCTCCGTTTATTATTCTTATTATTCTTCTTCTTCTTCTTCTTCTCCAAACTTAATCGCATTTTAGAGGCCTAAACATGCTCGAAAAGTCAGGAAACTTTGCACGCATCAGAACTGGTGAAAATTTCGTCTGATATGGGTTTCAAAGTAGGTGTGGCAAAATGGCTCGACAGCGCCACCTATAAATATTCAGCGGAGTGCCTCGAGCTACGTTTCACGTACATGTCTGAATCGGTACACTTATGTAACTTAACAATACCTACAAAAAGTCTCCAGGTACGAAATCAGAAACCCAACAGGAAGTCGGTTATTTTGAATTTTCTCTCATATTTTGTGTCATTTTGCCATTTTCAGGTGTCATACTTTACGAACTCCTCCCAGAGATTTATTCAGATGAACACCAAAATTGGTCAGTGTAATCTAAAGCCCTTTGTGACGTTAAATTGCGAAGATCTAGAGTTTTCATCGGAGGGCGTGTCCGTGGCGTCCTGTCAATTTTTGATGTTTCGCCATGAAACAGGAAGTTGTTATATCTCAGGCATGCTATGTCCGATCTGCACCAAACTTCACATGTTTGATAAGAATCCTGACCTGAAGACATCTAAGTGACCATATTCAGTTATAGTCATAGCGCCACCTGCTGGCAACAGGAAGTGACATGTTTTACTCTGTAACTAACTCCTCCTACAGATTTAATGACATCAACATAATATTTAGGTCAGTTTAATCCAAAGGCCTTTGTGATGTTAAATTGCGAAGAGCTTGAGTTTTCGCTAATGGGCGTGTCCATGGCGGCGTGACAAAATTCGATGTCTCGCCATGGGAATAGAAGCTGTTGTAACTCAGCCATACAATAACCGATCTGCCCCAGACTTCACACGTTCGATAAAAATCCAGGCCTGAACACATCTAAATACGAATATTCCATTATAATCAGAGCGCCACCTGCTGGCCACAGGAAATTACTTGATTTACACTAACTTAAACATGCAATGTCCAATCTGCACCAAACTTCACATATTTGGTAAGACTCCTGACCTGAAGAGATCTAAGTGACCATATTCATATAAATTCATAGCGCCACCTGCTGGCAAAAGGAAGTGATATGTTTTACTCTGTAACTAACTCCTCCTAGAGATTTAATGACATCAACATAATATTTAGGTTAGTCTAATCTAAAGGCCTTTGTGATGTTATATTGCGAGGAGCTTGAGATTTCGCTAATGGGCGTGTCCATGGCGGCGTGACACAATTCGATGTCTCGCCATGGGAATAGAAGCTGTTGTTAATCAGCCATAAAATGTCCGATCTGCCCCAAACTTCACACGCTTGATAAGACTCCTGACCTGAAGAGATCTAAGTGACCATATTCATATAAATACATAGCGCCACCTGCTGGCCACAGGAAATGTCTTGATTTACACTAACTTAAACATGATATGTCCAATCTGCACCTAACTTCACACGTTTGATAAGAGCCATGGCCTGAAGACATCTAAGTGCCAATGTTTAGTTAAAGACATAGCGCCACCTGCTGACAACAGGATATGTCATGCTTTGCACTAACTCAGCCATAAAATATTCGATCTGCCCCAAACTTCACAGGTTTGATAAGAGCCATGGCCTGAAGACATCTACATGCCAATGTTTAGTTATAGACATAGCGCCACCTGCTGGCTACAGGAAATTATTTGTTTTACACCAAATTCAACATGCAATGTTCAATCTGCACCAAACTTCATATGTTTTTTTTTAATTACTGGTCTGAAGACATATACCAAATTTTCAGTTCAGTTATCTATATAGTGCCACCTGCTGGCCACAGGAAATTCATTGTTTTACTGTAAATCGAACATGCATTGTCCAATCCGCACCAAACTTCATGTGCGTTTGGTGCGGATCAGTGGTAGAGCATTGCGTCAGCAGCACAAAAGGTTGTGGGTTCGATTTCCAGGGAACACACATACTAATGAAAATGTATAGCCTGAACACTATTGTAAGTCGCTTTGGATAAAAGCGTCTGCTAAATGCATAAATGTAAATGTAAATGTAATGTTCGATAAAGGTGCAAGCCTGAAGACATCTATATGTTAATGTTCAGTTATGGACATAGCGCCACCAGCTGGCAGCAGATTTGGCACATATAAATGACTTTGACACGTTCCTCTATATTTACCTTTTTAAATGCATATTGCTCACCGTTCCCGTTCTTTCTGAAGCCACCGGTTGGCGGTGCTGGGTGCGAGGTCCCTTCCATCGCTGCTTGCAGCTTTAATTTATATTAAAACTCGTATGTCATGCATTTAACTATATTTGTCATTTCACATTTGTATGATGAAGCTGAAATTTTGTACATTTAAAATATATTAACTTTAAATGTAATATCTAACTGCAAATTATAATCACGTTCACATGCACATTATATTCAATACAATTAAGCACACTTAATTTTAGTAATATAGTTATATATGTATACAGTACAAATTGTAAATGTGTGACCCTGGAGCACAAAACCAGTCTCAAGTACCGCAGGCATATTTGTAGCAATAGACATTAAAAATACATTTTATGGGTCAAAATTATAGATTTGTCTTTTATGCCAAAAGTCATTAGGATATTAAGATCATGTTCCATGAAGATATTTTTTTAAATTTACTTTCTTAAATATATTAAAACTGAATTTTTCATTAATAATATGCATTGCTGAGAACTTAACTTAGACAACTTTAAAGATGATTTCATAAACCATATATCACCGGAAAGCTTATTTATTCAGCTTCCAGATGATGTATAAACCTCAATGAAAAATTGACCCATATAGTCATAAGTTTAACTGGTTTTGTGCTCCAGGGTCACATATTGTAGAACAGTTACTGTGATGTATAGAATTACAATCATCAAGTCAACAGGAAACTGCACTCACAACCCATTTCAGTGTTGAGTAACGTAATAATATTACTTCTTTCAAGAAACTAGTAAAGTAACGCATTACTTTTTAATTTACAGGAAAATATCTGAGTTACTTTCCCATTTATTGATGACAGTGCTCTGTGTGAACATGATCTTACTGTAGTTATAATCTAGACTAAATATGAATGTGTATTAATTCATCCCACTCACAAAAAACAGATTCAGTATTCATCAAAATGAATTAAAACAGTGAAATGCAAACTCAGAATATGATGCAAACCTGCAATAATTAAACATGTTAAACAACACAAATATATCTAATCTCATTTTATTAACCGATGTGTTTGCTGCTGATCTTTGATGATCAGTTCAATCATACTAATAAGCACAAATTACTTTAGATAAACTATCAATTGTGCTTGATTGTTGTTTTATTGCTGAAGTGTGTTGAACCTTCTTCTTCTGTGTTCTTCTGTACAGACGTGATTTACTCGTCCTTCAGTCTGAGGTTTATTCATTACACTTTTTGGTGTGAAAGGCTTTTATATTTGCTATAAATATAACTTCTTGTATTAAAAACAAACAATCAAGCCCTGCTCATATTTAAGAAGTAACGCAAAAGCAAATGTAACGCATTACTTTCCATAAAAAGTAACTAAGTAACGTCATTAGTTGCTTTTTTAGTGAGTAACGCAATATTGTAATGCATTACTTTTAAAAGTAACTTTCCCCAACACTGGTCATTTGACTTCTATTATGTGATGCACTGACTGGTTGGGGAACTTAATGTTGATTTTAAAACACACAAAAAACCACTGCACTTCACAAGCAATGCTCAGTTGCAACCTCAGGCAGAATACTAAATATTAAAATAATTAATTTTAAATATTAAAGAACTTAATGTTGATTTTAAAACAGTACAGCAGTTCGTTTTATGGCTTTAAGAAAGAAAAACACTGCAACCACTGCACAATGCTCACAATTCATGCAACCTCTACACTAAGAAACTAGCATAACACGGTATTATCATTGTAACAATTAGAAACGCTATCCAATGCAAAAATCTGATTACATGCAAGACGACAAAAATGCTGGATTTGAGATCAAGCAGTTGGTCACAACCACACGGCTGATATATTAAATATGGAAAGCAATATTTTCCCAATTTGTTGAACTACCTTGTTTGCCATTCTGATGAAAATAAAAGGGGGATGTCAAAAGATGAAAGGAGAAAGGGAGTTGTAAGGATGATTGAGCTGTCATGGAGAAAAAAAGATGAGCGGGATCTGAGACTCTATACAAATATAAAACCAGTTCATCTTGATGAGAACAATTACATCAGTCATGTCTGACGTCAAACAACAACAGCACATCTAAATGATAGTTTTGAGAAATCCTCAAAGGCAAGAACGATAAGCAATACCTCTTTTTTAAACCGCAGCTGGTTGTTTACGGCAGGTTTCTGTGCGGTCTCTATTTTAACCTCCTGTGTTGATGTCCTGTATGAAGGGTTGCTGTAAGTCAAGTTGCTCACTCCTGGATCCGCAAACTTGAATTTTTTGTGCCTTGAAAGCAAAAATAACAACATAATCAAATATTCATCTTGAGCAGCTGAGAAAAGTAATGCGTTCGTAAAGTCTTGGTTACCTTACCTGTAAATAATGAATGCAGAGATGAGTATCAGGATGGCCAGTATTGACAGAGCTCCACCAATCACGTAGCTGATATGAGGGCTCTCGTCTTCATAAACACAAGTGTAAATGGTCAATTCATGCTAACGCAACTATTTAAAAGCAGAGTAGTGATTATTTACCACGAGGCGCAGACACCACATTGCTCTGGATGCAGTCTTCTAGATTGAGACTTGCGTCTGTACAGCTGAGGAGAAAATGATGGGATTTTACTGATTCACTTCATTCTTAAAGAAAACGCTGTTTTTAGATCGGACAGCTGCAGGTGACTCACTTGACCCCTGACAGGCCCTGATGAGGTTTCTCTGTGGGGTGCTTTTTGGGGGCTTGAGTACCTCTGGAGTCCTTCTCAGGAGCCGTGGGAATGTAACCAGAGACTAGTCCAGAAACAGAATTGGAATATTTACAGTATGCTATTATTGTATTATGTAATTAATAATAAAGACATGCAATTATTATTCACTCACAATGGAAAGATGCTTATATAGGCCAAAATTATGAATTCAAGAAAACGGAATACTGGCTTAATCTGGTTATGATAATCAGTGTTGCACTCATTAAATACAATAAAAAAAACGAATTATGAATAAAACAAACTGAAATCAAATGTAAACGTTACATAAAAAAATAAAAATTTTAATGAACTGAAAAAAGAAAAAAAAAATTTATGAACTGAAATTAAGTACTTAAATTACTAAAACTGAAATTAATTAATAAAGGCATGCAAATATAAATGAATATTCACTTGCAATGGATAATCTGAATGAGGGGGTTTTTATAGGCCAAAATTATGACTCATACGGGCATATTATTAACATTTCTAGAAAACGGAATACTGGCTTAATCTGGTTATGATAATCTGGTTATGATAATCAGTGTTACACGCATTAAATACAATTTAAAAAACTGAATTATGAATTGAAATAAAATGTTATTACATAAAAAATCTTTATAATGAAATTACTAAAACACATTAAATTAATTAAGGCATGCAAATATAAATTAATATTCACTTGCAATGGATAATATGAACGAGGGTGTATTCATAGGCGAAATTGTGATTCATAAAGGCATATTCTTATTCAAATTTCTAGATAACAGAATATTGGTTTAATCTGTTTGATAATGACAATCAGTGTCGCAATTGTAATCAACTAAAGATAAATATAATTAGAAATAACAAAACTAATATTACACAATATTACTAATAACTTACTATTCATGCAAATATAGATATATATTCACTTGCAATGGAATTTCTAATGAGGGCGTTTACATAAAATCTGACGTGTTCTTATTCAGATTTCTAGAAAACTGAATATTGGCTTAATTGAGTTATGGTAATTAGTGTAGTACGTACAACTAAAATTATTAAAAACGTAATTGTTATCTGAAATCAATCTGATAATCAAAAATAGGAATCACATGAAAAACGTTAAACGTATAAACACTTATAAAAAAGGCAACTAACTGAAATAAAATTATTTTAAGTTGAAGTACTAAAATTACTAAAACAAAAATAACAACTAGAACAAAAGTACATTTAGAAAATTGCTAAAACCAAAAAAAATACCCCAAAATATTGTTAAATACAATAATCATACATAAAAAAATGGTAACTAACTGAAATAAAATTATTTTAAGTTGAAGTACTAAAATTACTAAAACAAAAATAAATAAAAAATAACAACTATGACAAAAGTACATTTAGAAAATTGCTAAAACTAAAATAAATACCCCAAAGTATTGTTAAATACAATAATCATACTTCAATAACAGCGACGGTAAACAGTCATGTCATGAATATATGAATGCGTGTAACATCTCAGTGTTTAACGGCGGTCTCTTGAAGATAATAATCGCTCATGTTGAACTCACTTGTAGAGCACGGTCTTCCGTCAGGCTCATCGGGACATGCGCACACAAAACTGTTGCTCCGCGCTAGACACAAGTGTGTGCACCCCCCATTATTCACACCGCAATGATTTGTTCCTAGAAAGACAGAACATCTTACGGATGCATTCGTTTCAATGGCAATGCTAACATTTCTTCATCACACGTGCTCAATGTTTGTATATCAGTGACTATCTTCTAACACAACATGCTTAAAAACACACTACACGTGATGAAACTACACTGGTTTATATGCATCATTAATATTTCATGTAATTACTTCAAATCTAATTGCACATAAGCATACAAAAGAGCAGTGTTGAGTCCCAACAGCACACATTTTGGACATCTTCCTTCTCTGATGAACGCATTACGGGATTCTCTTCAAATTAGCAAATTAATTTGTTGTGAAAATATAATTTGTTTTAATAAGAAGAAACAAAATGTGCAGTGTTGAGTGCCTCTAGGACCAGTGTTGGGAAACACCGTATTGGACAACAGACAAATATTATTATATTATATAGTATTATACTATACTATATTATTCATTAAACAGCGTTTTTGGGGGTAATTTCTGGATAACTTATGGAGTGATAAATGGAGGTATCCAAAATAATAATGCCCAAATTAATGTAAAAAAAACATATGTCTGAACCTGGCTTTATCCAATGTTCAGATTTATGTTCTAGAAATTAGTGCATATTTAATGCACCAATTGCATATTTAAACATTTCATAAAACATTTGATACAAAACTTAATTCACTGCAATTAATCAAAGAGAGACAATATGGTAACCGTTATTAGTTTGCTCAGTATTTGCCTGTAATGTCTTGCTTTAATGATAATCGAAATTTAAATGGTATAATCACAAAACCCCTTCAACGTGTGCGTTTTGCATTAGAGTAGAAATAAAGTAGACTTCTTCAGTTCAGTCTCATCAAGTCAATCTTACCGGTCTGTCTGTGTGGCGACACCACTATGATGTCCATGAGGCCCTCTACATTAGCCAGCACAGATTCCTTACTACGACCCGTATGCTTATCTACTCGCTGAATAGACTTGGTCTGCCAGTCCGTCCAGTAAATCCAACGGTCTTGCTGTGAGATTCGGGAAAAAGGAGTTAAAGGAGAGAATACCGGTTTCAACTGGGGACAAAGAAAGGGGGTCAAAAAACGGGGGAGGGAAGGAAAGATGGGAAGAAAAAGGAGGGTCAGAAAATGGAAAGATGCAAGAGAAGAGAACAACATGCTAAGGTTATAAATGCATGAGTGAAAGAGGACGGGTCAGGTGAGCAGAGGGTGATGAAGGTGGGGGTCAGATATGGAAAGGTACCTGCGTGAGGGCAAACGGGTGTGATACGGGGCTGATGAGAATTTGACGCAGTTTGCCATTCAAGTCACAACTTTCTATGCGGTCCAAGTGTGCATCCACCCAAAAGATCCTATACATGAAATCACGTGAAGTTTCAGTTGCGTGTTCTCCAAAACGTTTGAAGGTACTTGCCATGATTAGGGTACAACATAATGCTTAAAATAAGCCATTTTTAGAGCAGATGAACAAAGTGAAAAATAAGAGATGCACCGAAAACTGTTGAAATTCAGCATCAGGAGGTCAAACAGCCGTTTTATTTCTCAACAACATTTGGGACATGTCTAAATACCGTTTAACCTCTTAACTGTCAACCTTTTAAACAAGACATCAGCAGATTGAATGCATTCGAATGTACATTTTTACAGTAGTCAACATTTGAAGCGGATCAAAACCTTGCATCATCGTTGTCCTAAAACAAACTTAATAAAGCCGTTCTTGTCTTGTTGTTTTGATCCACTTCAAATGTTGACCACTGTATGTAAAATAAATATTGTACAACATATTTTGGAATCTAATATTGCTATAAAATCAAATTCACGTGTCTAAATAAGTTTCAAATTTGAAGTTGATATTACAAAAACTGTGAGGTTTTATTCAGACACTGTGCCACAAAATCCACACATTTCTGTCACAATATTACTTCTACCACCAAATATGGAACATATTGAATATTCCAACGAATATGTTTTGTCAAGATTATAAATACTGTAGTAAATTCTGTAACATGACACCACCCAGTAAAGAGAGGTGCCCACTGAGAGGTTTTAAAGTACCATTTCCATGGTAATGCAATGTAAAATAGTGTTCACATGATACTTTTTGAGTGCTAAGATTTCAAATGATATCTAATTTACGATGCTTACTAAAATGTGTGATCGAGAAAAATATAAAAAGAGAGCGGCAAGTGTTTAATCGTGACAGTTAAGGGGTTAAAACTCTGATTTGTGATTTAATGTCGGTTTGATTTGACTGAAAATACCATAACTAGAGTAAATATAAAACAATTTAATAGATCTCTTTCCCCATTTATGCAGCCCTCCTCCTCCCCAGCACCACCTGTCTGTCCATCCATCTCTTTAACACAGTTGTAACTAGCTCCTTTGGGACCAAATGTCTCCCTAATTTACCCCAAAAATGGGACACTAACAGTGCCTTATTCATGGAAAGTACCCGAACAGTCAAAGCCAGTTGTTGTTAGTGGTAAAGTGGCATTGAAAACAAAGTATAATAGGTGTACAACTGAAGAAAGAAATGAAAACCAAATTTCAAATGAAAATCATTTTCAAAACCTGCAATAGTGTGTATGTTACATCTAACACACATACACACTGCAACCTAGTGATAACAGTGTTTAAATGTGGTAGTGACACCCCCCCCCACACACACACAAAAAGTATATATTCGGTGTGCATAACCCCACAACATTGCAAAGACCAACATAGTGATGACCATGACTGGGAACAAGAAGCATGAGTACCAACCTGTTTGACCAAAGTAATATTAGTAACCAAATATGAAATAACAGCCTTTGACAGAGGCACTGTTTAGTTTATGCTTGTAAACTTGTTGCTTTCAAACAACTCACTCTTCTTGCCATACCTGCTAATGATAATCAAATGCGTATATATATATATATATATATATATATATATATATATATATATATATATATATATATATATATATATATATATATATATATATATATATAGCCAACCTTGGGTTGCGATCCTTTGGTCTTATTTTCTAAATCGTGACCCTGGACCACAAAACCAGTCATAAGGGTACATTTTTCCAAATCGAGATGAATAATTAATATTTCTATTGATGTATGGTTTGTTATGATCGGACAATATTTGAAAATCTGGAATCTGAGGAAGCAAAAAAATTGAATATTGAGACAATCATTTTTAAAGTTGTCCAAATGAAGTTCTTAGCAATGCATATTAATAATCAAAAATTCAGTTTTGATATATTTACTGTAGGAAATTTACTAAATATCTTCATGGAACATGATCTTAATATACTAATGATTTTTGGCATAAAAGAAAAATAGATAATTTTGACCCATACAGTGTATTGTTGGTTATTACTACAAAAATACTCCAGCGACTTATGACTGTGTTTGTGCTCCAGGGTCACACATGGTCTCTTAATTCGGGCTTATTTTGTTGAGTCTTTTGAACAGCTGAACTCATGTTGTGTCGATTGTAATAAGACTTTCCAGTTTTATGGCTCTTGCCATCTTTGATTTTTATGTTAGTCACTACTGTTACAACACTACAGTTAAGTGTGGCTAGCATAAGAATAAGAAAGAGGATTGACATCGTTGATACAACAGCGGCTTGAATACAATATGTAAGCTCCCTGTTAAAGCTGTCCATCTTAACCCTCTGGTTGTGTTCGGGTCAAATTGACCCGAAAAAGATTTTATTTTTCCCGAAAATACTAGTTAACGTTATCGCATTGAACTCAAACTTACTGACTTTGTTCACATAGGGTATAAGTACTTCTCATTCATTTTTTTAACATTTTCGTAATTTTTTGTGGGTTTTATTTCACCTAGTAACACTTGTGATGTTCCCGGTCAAAAATGACCGGACTCCAAACAACTGCTTATAAGTCTGTCATTATGCTATATTATCACTAAATATTGGATTCAATCTTTTTCTCAACTTGTTTTCTTTCATGTAGGACTGGTTTTGTGTTTCTATTTGCATCTGATTAATCTTTAGTCTCATTTATCCGAAAGTAGGCACCTCGTTTTTTGAGTGAAAAAATCTTTTTTATGAATAATTTTCACAATATGAGATGAAAAAAATATGAAAATTGTACAAAATAAAAGCATTTAAAAGCAAACATCCTGATTAATCATTAAATTACACTAGTGTGAGAAACAGTGCAAATTTTCATAATTTATTATCTCATATTGTGAAAATTATTCATAAAAAATGATTTTTTCACTCAAAAAACGAGGTGCCTACTTTCGGATAAATGAGGCTAAAGATTAATCAGATGCAAATAGAAACACAAAACCAGTCCTACATGAAAGAAAACAAGTTGAGAAAAAGATTGAATCCAATATTTAGTGATAATATAGCATAATGACAGATTTATAAGCAGTTGTTTGGAGTCCGGTCATTTATGACCGGGAACATCACAGGTGTGACAGGAGTCCGAACACAACCAGAGGGTTAAAAACGTAATGTTTGAACATATGTGTACAGAATGGGTTTATGTACTCGACAGTGCCATCCATCAGTCTGCAGTGTGTTTGTGGCCTAACGGTGCATCAGATTTTGGTTGATATGGGATGAAGGATCATTTGCACGTCTATCAGCTTCCAACAATATCATAATCATAACTCTCCATCTTTTTAATGAATTTTCCTCTTTTACCTGCGGGTGTCATAGTCCAGTGTCAAGCCGTTTGGCCATCCCAGATCTGTGTTGATGAGGACTTTCCTATCTGTGCCATCCAGGTAAGCACGCTCGATCTTTGCAATGTGACCCCAATCTGTCCAGAACAAGAACCTTGCCAAAGAATAAAATGATGAAATGCATTCATTAGTAATTATAAAGCAACTACATAAAAGCTACCTTCTCTCTCGCTCTCTCATTCATTCAAATACATGTTTCAACCTTAGAGTTACTTTCCTCTGACTTCAGAAATCAACTACCGCATAGACAACATAACTAATACAAATCCGCATGTGTCCAAAATGGTTTTAGGTTGTGCATGCTAGCATGTGATCGTGGTATACGCAGGATAATCCATAACTAGGTGAACATTTGAAGCAGAAGCAACCACTGCATCACATGGGTTCGATCTTTGCAACCAAAACGTTTCATGAAAAAGTTTGTTGCATTTTAAAACTTGAAGCTGTAAAAATATTGTTTAAAATGAAGACAAGTCTTTCACACTCTCTGGCTGTCAAACTTTAAGGGCTTTTATCTGCTGAACTACACTGGTGACTGTTCGGTTAGAAATCGTTGAGAACTGATTTCAGTTATTCATGAAACATGAAGTTAATTCTCAGAAAAGCTCTAAAATCATTTGTCTGCAGATACCACTTAGTTCGATATTTTGTAACTAATGGAATTAATCATTAGTTTGACTAAAAGTGTCAAAAAACAATATATGCATTTGAAGAGCTCTTTTCCAAAACGCTATAAATCCATTTTAATAGTTTTCATGAAAATGAATTTTTTTTACCTAGACCCATACATTTTGTTAATATTCAATTTATCCTGTTAAAATGGTCTGTTGGCTCAGTCTGAACATGTTAAACAATGATTGTTAAATGAAACAACAATATTGTCGATTATAAATGCAAAGATGTTTTAGTTTTTTTTCTCAAAACGCTACAAATTCATCCTTTTTTTTATGTCGGTTTATGTCTTAAAAAAATAAAACAAATAAAAATAAAAAGAGAACATGCAACATATGAACATCAGTCCGCACCTTCACACCGAGCGGGTCTCGAACCCGGGTTTCCGGCGCGGGAGGCGGGCGCTCTAACAAGGAACGCCAAAGGCTACAGCTTCTAGCGTCAATCGGTTAAACACCACCTTTACTGGTATACACATCGGTTACATTGACATCCCACAGTGGGTATTAACGCGCCACCTGAGAACCTTCTTTTTTGTTGTTTTTTGTGATTTTCTTTGTCCGGTCTGCGTTTTCTACCCCCAGGTGTAGGTCTCACTGGCTCATCCAGGCCATCAAAAGTGTTATTAGAGTTTAAAGCACTCATTTTGAAGACTGAGCACAAACAAACGCTTCAAAGCGTCGTCATGTTGGATTGCATCAAACGAATTCTGATTGGTCGAGAGGATATATCGCATTTAGGCTAAAAACAGGTTCGGCGCTTATAGCGGTTTGGAAAAGAACTGCATCTTGCAGTACATTATAAACAAGGAAATATAGCGATTTGGCAGGAAACATTGATGGAGCAGTGAATAGGTTCAGTACACAGCAAAATGGCATGACCAACTCATTTTTTTTTTTATTTGGCGTTTATCGCGTTTTGGAAAAGAGCTCTTCATTTATATTTAGATAGACCATTCTTCACCCTTGCCTTCAGGAGATCAAGCTCAAATGTGACCCTGGACCACCCTGGTAAAAATTGAGATCTATACATCATCTGAAAGATGAAAAATAATATTTCCATTGACGTATGGGTTGTTATGATTGGACAATATTTGGAAATATTGAAAATCTGGAATCTGAGGAAGCAAATAAAAAATCTAAATATTGAGAAAATCATCTTTAAAGTTGTTTAAATGAAGTTCTTAGCAATGCATATTACTAATCAAAAAATAAGTTATATATTTACAGTAGGAATTTTACAAAATATCTTCATGGATCTTTACTTAATATCCTAATGATGTTTGGCATAAAAGAAAAATTGCTAATTTTGATCCATACGATGTATTTTGGGCTATTGCTACAAATAAACCTGTGCTACTTGTGACTGCTTTTGTGCTCCAGGGTCACAAATATTTAAAAGGCAAACAGTATAATATATCCCCCCCAAGCCACCACAATTTTTGGCAACTCTTAAAAACTAAGGTGTGTGTTATTTCAAGAGAAACTGGCCTTCTCATATTCTGGACTGAAATGTAGTCTATGTATGAGTTTTAACGATGCATAAAGAAATATTAAAATTGTAATAAAATGTGTAATTATTAAAAAACAAAATGCAATAAAACCTAATGATACATTTTATATATTTTCTTCAGCCCTCCTCCTCCCCAGCACCACCTGTCTATATGAAATAATAAGAATAATAATACATATACAATAAATATATAAGATAAAATCTAAATGTAAAAACATACAGACAATGGGTAAAACAGTCCTTTTAGAAACAGACTAAAGGTTTTATATACTTTTCTGGATTAATTTTCTCTTCACAAAGAAATGCATAAAGCAACCACACTGCGATGAACTGATAAGCGTGCTGTTCTCACCCCTTGCTAGGAAACACCGCGATGGCTCTTGGTTCATCCAGACTGTTATTCACCAGAACTTTCCGAGACGTGCCGTCTAAGAGAGCCACTTCGATGGTGTTACGGCCGGTGTCCGTCCAGTACATGTTACGGGCCACCCAGTCCACAGCAAGTCCATCAGTCGTCTTCAGACCCTGACTGATCACCGTTTCCATAGCGCTGCCGTCTAAATTCACACGCCTGAAAAGAATTAAACATTTCAGACAAAATGCCAATATTAAAAAATTATAAAAAATATAATAAAAAAGCTTAACAATGCTTTATTTGTGCGTAAATAGCAAATGACAGAAAAAAAAAATTAACTTCTAAAATTTTACGCAATATAAAAACAATGCACAACTAAATATTTTCAAAAAATTACATGCACTTTTATGAAGTGTACTTAAGTGTGTTCACGAACATAGTCATGCCTTTAATTTAATTAATAATATATGCAAGTACTGTTGTTTTTTAAAATACTCTTTTAAGAGTGCAAGTGTACATTCAATCCAATTAAGCACGCTTTTTCTTTATTTTTTATGTGTGACCCTGGAGCACAAAACCAGACTTAAGTCGCTGGGGTATATTTGTAGCAATAGCCAAAAATACACTGTATGGGTCAAAATTATATATTTTTTCTTTTATGCCAAAAATCATTATGATATTAATAAATCATGTTCCATGAAGATATTTTGTAAATTTCTTAACGTAAATATATCAAAACGTAATTTTTAATTAGTAATATGCATTGATAAGAACTTAATTTGAACAACTTTAAAGGTGATTTTCTCAATATTTAGATTTTTTTGCTTCCTCAGATTCCAGATTTTCAAATATTGTCAGATCACAACAAACCATACATCAATGGGAAGATTATTTATTCAGCTTTCAGATTATGTGTAAATTCCAATTTCGATAAATTGACACTTAAGATTGGTTTTGTGGTCCAGGGTCACATTTATGAAGTTCAAGTAATATTCATATACTAGTATATTTATTATGGAAGCTTGTTTCCATCACAGGATAAATGCGAACTCAGACGCGAACTCAGAACGAGCAACAGCGGAGACGCGAACTCAGAACGGAGGACGAATCAGAACGGCGAGGTGCGAACTCAGAACGCAGAACGATACGGAACTCAGAGCGCGAACTCAGAACGGGCGTGAACTCAGAACGGGCGGTGCGAACTCAGAACGGCGAGTGCGAACTCAGAACGGCGAGGTGCGAACTCAGAACGGCGAGACGCGAACTCAGAACGGCGAGGTGCGAACTCAGAACGGCGAGATGCGAACTCAGAACGGAGAGATGCGAACTCAGAACGGCGAGATGCGAACTCAGAACGGCGGGATGCGAACTCAGAACGGCGGGATGCGAACTCAGAACGGAGGGATGCGAACTCAGAACGGAGGGATGCGAACTCAGAACGGAGGGACGCGAACTCAGAACGTGGGATGCGAACTCAGAACGGAGGGACGCGAACTCAGAACGGAGGGATGCGAACTCAGAAATTGAGAGACAATCACATTTTAAGGAATAAACTCGCAATTGTGAGAAGAAGTCAAAAAGTTGCAAAAGTCGCAATTACCAATTCATTTTTATTGTTTATTCCGTGGTAGAAACAGAAAAATAGAACTTTAAAATAGAAACTTCAGAATTCAGAGAAAAAGGTTTGAATAAAGAGATTGAGATTCTGAGTTTATATTAAGAATGTATGACTTATTTCTCAGAATGGCAAGTAAATATCTTGTTTATATCTCACAATTTTATTTGTGAATTCTGAAAAAATGCCTCATTTATTTATTTTTATGTCCTGTGGCAGAAACAAGCTTCCATTATTTATAAACATTTTCCGTTAGCTTTTATTTTTATATTTTATGTTTAGGTTTTAGTATTTTTTTATGTGCTTTGGTCATTTTCATTAGTCTTTACTATTTATATTTAGATTTAATTCATATTAATTTCTATTTTAGTTTCAGTAATTTTAGTACTTCAAAAAATGACGTTATTTAATTTAGTTGAAATAAAAAAAATCATATTTGAGTTAATTAGCAACATTTCTAATTTTCAAGTTTTAAATATTTTAATTAACGTTTAATTTTTTTATATCTTTTTAGTGTACAATAACAACACTGGTTATAAAAACTAATTTTGGAACAGGAACATCATTTTTTTGGAACTTAATCAATAGTTCTTCTGAAACATGAGGCCAATCGATGCACTATTTAGCTATAAACAATGCAAAATGCTTAGAGAATGATAATATGAAATAAACAGTAATGATAGTAAAAACATGTACTGTATGACCTACCCAAAGGTCTTGCCCGGTCCACAGCCTGGATGTCCATGAGGCCGGGTAAGTTGGAGCAGACGGTGATGGCGTTTGCTCCAGTGTCTTTGTCTGCTCTGTGAATACTGCGGCTCTGCCAGTCTGTCCAGTACATGTGCGGCCCCAACACAGAGAGACCGTACGGGTGCTGGACGGGAGACACCAGGGTCCTCCGCTTTGAACCATTAAGATCCGATGCTTCTATCCGCTAATGGAAAAACAGATCGTTTTATTTCATTCAACCTTATTCCTCAGTATCTATCCATCCATCCATGTTGTCTGTTATAAAGATCTCACTGATTTGCATCACAAGCTATCAGAATTTCATCACTTTTTGGCCATATAAATACAAGTATCTGCATCAAATTGCATATTTTTGCTCAATTTGAGTCAAATTTGGTGTTTTTTCTGCATATTCTCAGTATATCATATTATATGAGCCATAAAAGCCTGATGTATGAAATATGATATGAAGATTTTTTTTTTTCAAAACACAACTCAGTCTTTTTTAATTTCAAAAATCATTTATCATACTTTTATGTTTTATTGTTAGTTAGCTGTATTTTTTGTTAATCAAAATAACACAACCGCAGTTTGATTGAGATTTATTTGAATACACAATGAAAAAAACACGAGTTATCTGTTTTTGCAAATTAAATATTCATATATAATATGAAGGAATACGCACATTGTTTATATTTTATCAAAAGAGTCAATAAAAGTGCATTTAAAAAAAAAAATATATATATATTTTTGTATTATTTCATATGTCAGGCTGTAAAGGGTTAAAATTAGTGCTGTCAATCGATACATTTTTTTTTTTTTATCAAAAAATATTTATGAAATGAACTGCAATTTAAAATATCAATGACTGGATGAAATCAGTGTGCACATAAGCAATTTTTGATAAATCGGTCAACTGTGGCACAGAAAATCAGAGCCAGTCTGCAGATACTGGTCAGTGTCGTTTCGTCCAAGAGTTGTGTAGTGTTCTCCAGCCGGTAAACACCTTCAGGTCACACTAACCTCAGTGTGTGCATCAGCCCACAGCAGCTGGGATCCAGCTTTGTCCACGGCCAGTCCATTAGGCCAGCCCAGATTATTATTTATCAGAACTACGCGATCTGAACCATCCATACTGGAGCGCTCCAGCTTGGCATGCTCACCCCAGTCCGTCCAGTACATGTACCTAAAGACAGATATTTATATTATTCATCATCACATACTGTACCCTGTGCTCAGCTGCACGAAACAAGTTATGAAAACCATTAGTTATGCAACCGACTGGACCTTGTATGAAAATTAAATCCATCTATTAGCATGGACGACATCTATATGCTATTGTAATTATAAAGTTTGACCAAATTTGCTGCATTTACAGTCTCTCCATCTTCCAAAAAAACGATTAAACTGTGCAATCAAATGCTTTTAAGAACCAGAATATTAATAAAGTTATTATAAATACCACCTGCCTCCGAAGTACTCACTCATTCAGTCCTGCATTTGTGAAAAATCACTGCACTTATTTGTATTGAATGTGCACTAAATTCCTAAAACACTGTACTTGCAGATAACATGTGACCATAAAACCAGTCTTAAGTGTCAATTTTTCAAAATTGAGATTTACACATCATCTAAAAATCTGGAATCCGAGGAAGCAAATAAAAAATCTAAATATTGAGAAATTCATCTTTAAAGTTGTCCAAATGAAGTTCTTAGCAATGTATATTACTTATCAACAATTAAGTTTTGATATATTTGCGGTAGGAAATGTACAAAATATCTTCATGGAACATGCTCTTTACTTATTATCCTAATGATTTTTGGCATAAAAGACCCATACAATGTAATGTTGACTATTGCTACAAATATACCCCAGCGACTTTGTAGACTGGTTTTGTGCTCCGGGGTCACATATATTAATGAAATAAAAGGCCACTTAAGTGACTTAAAAGAGAGAACACTTTCATGACTGATTCTTCACACTTAAGTACACTTAAAAAGTTCACTTCATAATAGCAAAATTTTAAGTTTTACTAGTACACTTTTGTCATGCTTTAAAGAAGTAGACTTAATTTGATGTGTTGACTAACATACTAAAGCACACGCAAAGTGCTTGATTTTAACTGTAGTGTATTTGTAGTATATTACAATTACAAGTAAAATTACAAAATTTATAATTAAAATATTTAAATACATAAGTTTAAAAAATACTCAAAAAATTGCATGAGTATATTTTAGTTTACCATAAATGCGTGTCAGTACATTAAACAGTACTTTAACCATATTTCAAAAACAATAAAAGCAATTACATAATTACATGTGCTTAAGTCCTTCTTATCAAAACACTCTAAATTTCAGATAAATGTATTTAATATAACTTTAAACTATAGTATATTATCATTCAATTATGATTAACATGTAATTAAACATGTCTGAAAACATTACATTCAGTTCATACTTAAGTATATGTGACCTTGGAGCACAAAACCAGTCATAACGGTCGATTTTTCGAAACAGAGATTTATACATAATCTGCGAGCTAAATAAAAAAACAGATTTCCATTGATGTATGGTTTGTTATAAGACAATATTTGGCTGAGATACAACTATTCGCAAATCTGGAATCAGAAGAAAAAAATCGAAATATTGAGAAAATCATCTTTAAAGTTGTTCAAATTAAGTTCTTAGCAATGCATATTACAAATCAAAAATTAAGTTTTGATTTATTTATGGTAGGAAATGTACAAAATATCTTCATGGAACATGATCTTTACTTAATATCATAATGATTTTCGGCATAAAAGAAAAAAAAACAATAATTTTGACCAATTCAATGTATTTTTGGCTATAAATATACCCCAGCGACTTAAGACTGGTTTAGTGCTCCAGGGTCACATATTCTTCTAATAAAAGTGAAGTTTTTCTCAAGGGAATATGGTGAATGACACACAGCCTCTATATTCAAGCCAAGTAAACCCTAGCCTGAAATGGTTTACCCCATCTCATGAAACAGGGCGATGGCACGAGGGCTGTCCAGGTTCTGCCACACAAGCACTTTTCTCATGGAGCCATTGAGATTAGCCACCTCGATGCGGTTCGTCCCCGTATCCGTCCAGTAGACTTTTCTTCCCACTGAATCCACTGCCAGACCATCTGTGGTCACCAGACCTGAAAGAGTGGAGGAAACACTTCAAACGAGTGAAGAAGTTGAGTGACTGGATGAAGGAGTACGGTCACTGGAAGTAGTTTTGAGGTTAACAGTAGACTCCTTACCAGTTGAAATAATGTCCTCATATTCTGTACCATTGACATTGGCTCTGCTGATTTTCTTTAATGTGCTGTCTGACCAGTACACTTTACCTGCAGGAGCAGGACAATATTTATAATGATGAACATTATAAGCGAAAGCGTCTATACATTGAGAATTTCCTCACACCTTCTCCTGCATCCACTCCAATGGCGATGGTGTTCTTCATAGACACATTGACTGGCAGAACCACATCAGCGAAGTACGAGATGTCCAAAGAAATCATTCTGATGTCCGTCCGCCGGGCGAAGATCAGGAAGCTGTTCATTGCTGTGAGAGAGAACAATGAAGGATTTCTACTCGACAATTAACATCCGTCATAAACAACCATCAATGTTTTCATCCAAAGTTGCAACTTAAGCTTCTGCAAAGAAAATTTGAATTTTGCATAAAATTTGCACATAAAGCACCATCTCATGTCCACTTTCTGGGAAATGGAGCAAAATATCAGGAATACAAAAATAAAGCTGATGCAAGGAAGACTGTGATTTTATTGTTCTTGTTTTTTACACAAAAACAAATGCTGTCATCTTGCATTTGGATGCCTGATGTTTGGGAACACGATCTTGTGAGGTGATTATAACAAATCATTTCAGGATTAAAACAATGTTTTAGATGCTGTGCAATGAGATTCATCGCGTGGGTAATACATTATCCAATTACATGATCTATTGAGGCAAAGTCGCGTCAGTTTTTTTGCTGTGCATTGAGGAATTTATTCAGTAAATGTGTTTATTTACCCGTTTTTAACTATTTGAATGCCATTTTAAGACTTCCATCCAGCATTTTTTTTATGCAATATCTCAAAATTCACACAAAATGCATGGCTGGAAACACAGGTACTGACTTTCCCTCACGATGATCCAAACACATTATATTCTTTATTCTGTGAAACACAAGTGTGTGTTTTTTCCACTCGACAAAAGTGCAAGGTTCATGCACACTTCATGCATTTTCACTCCATGGACCGCTATCCAGTCAAGAAAAGACAGAACGTACAAGGCTTTCCGACATGCATTCTAGACAGACTGCAACCTCTTCAGGAAATGTTTGACATGCATTTCAGACATGACTTGGTCAAGTGTAAACCGGCTGCATGTGTAAGCTTTAAACTACCTCACCGTACACATGTATGATTCACATGCTACATCACATTTTGACCTTCAGCTGGACGACCGCAATGTTCCTTCCACCCAAACCACACCCCTCATACTGTTTGAGTTCCCTCTCTCCACACAAACACAAGCGCTGAAACTTTCCTTTCAGTTGGACAGGCTGAGGATATTTGCACAAGTGAAAACAGTAGTTCATTTTGAGCATGGTAACGATATTAACTACACACGTTGCAGTAGTGTGCCAGCGCGTACAATCAATGTACGGACATCACATCTGATTTCAGCTTTAATATACAGTAGAAGCCCATTTCCACCACGCAAGAAAACATGCTTTGCTAAACCCTAATTATGACTTTAAAAGTTAATTAAGAGAAGTCAAAATTTTGACTATCAGAATTATGACAGATTAAATTATGCCATAAAAAGTCAAAGATCTGACATACTAAGTCAAAATTATGAAATAAAAAAGGCAAAAAATACATTATATCAAATTTTAAATTTCATGCTTACAATGTCATAACTTCAATTTTGACTTTTAAAGTCACAATTTCAACTTTTTATTTCATAAGTAGTATGTTTCACATTTAATTATGATCTCATAATGAGTTAATATGTAACAATTTTGAGATAAAGTCAAAATTATGATATAATTGAAACAACTGTCAAAATGTTTACATCAAGACAAAATTATGAGATTAAAAAGTCTTAATTATAAGACAAAAATTCACAATTCTGAAATACGAAGTAATAATTGAGATAAAAGTTTATCCATTTAGTTTTTTAAAATGTCAATTTACAACAGCGTCATAATTTCTTAATTATGCCTTAATTTCATCATTTTGATTGTTTTTCTTCCCCTTCACTCCTCTTCCACGTCAGGTCTGTTTTGGTCAGAGTGCACACGTATCTGTTACGCATCACCGCATGTAGTGTTGTTCAATTTAAACCGGTTGATGACAGCGCGTTCTAAAAGTCTAAACAAGTCATAATACGTGTTACGTTCTCAGGTTTCATCTATTGGCGGACTCAGTCCACCAGTCGACCAATCAGGTGGGACCTACCCGTTATAAAAGGACTCCTTGGCTGTTGTCCTGCGTTCCAGCGGGCGGCTGTCCATTTTGTCAAACACATTAATTTTGCTGTTCAATTGAGTTAATAGTTTAGTTGATCTGTTACTCTTTTAGTGACTAGTTAATTTGGGACTCTTGAGTTTCATTTAGACGCATTAAAAAACAGATTAAAACACCTGTTACTGTAAGATTAGTATGCTACTTTAATTATTAGCTAAATATGCCGTGTAACCCAGATTGTCTAAATCAGACCAGTATGGCTTTTGTCACTTGCGACCTGTTAGCATAACTTTGGGAAAAGGAGACCGGTAAGCCTTTTGTATTTAAGTTTAGTTTCAGGTAAGGAGTGACAGCCACCTGTGTATTTTTAGTATTAATGAGAGTAGCTTAGGTTAGGTTTTGTTTGGTAGTTAGATTAGTTGGCTTGGGGTTTAATAATTAGGGTTGTTTTGCTTTTGATCATTTCTTTGTTTTCGTGTCACTCATTCTTCTTTTTCTCAATCTATTTAGAGAACGTATATCTCTTCAATGATTGTAATTAGTACATCTCTAAATAAACTAAACTTGTCATAATGCTTGCTTGCCTCCCGGACATTTTCTTCCATGGTTTGCTTCAGCGTCAGTTGTGTCTCACTTAAATGTTACAAACATCCCCAAAAATATCTCATAACAATAAGGTATATAGAACTATTCACAGTATTTTAAAGTACCCTGATAACAATGCTATGCATTATATCATATTACCGAACACCAGCCCTTTTAGTCTCCACGCCACTGTCCCAGTTAACTCATGGTTTCTTTTGTCATTTTGGTGGGCGGAGCTACTGTCAATAGCCTGTCAATCAAATAGCTATGCGCACAATCAAAACGCATTAAGTAGCCAAGACTAAATATCCCCTAAGAGACAGAGATTCCCAACCAGAGCAATTAAATGTGCAAAAAGAGACAATCCCTACTGAATTATACGGGAATGGTTTCTCACCTTCAGAAATACCCCCTGACGTCACCACTGACATCATGACCCTTAAACCCTTGGGGCGACTCAAAATGAGCCTCAGATTTCAAAGATTGCCCTTGCAACAAAAACCAGGGACTGAACCGTCACCTGGAATCCCAAAAGCAAAGAAGACCTGCGGCCATTTCATTAAACTTCAAGTCAAGTTCTGGCTACTGAATGAGAAGTCATTGCTGGTTTCTTAGATATTTGAGATGGGTAGAGTAGCATGGGTTTATCAGCGTTACCGTGAGTACAAGTCTTGCCGTCCGCCTGTAGGTTGATACCAGTGGGACATGCACAGCTCGAGGCTTTGGGAGCCGGAGCCAGGAGGCAAAGGTGACTGCAGCCGCCATTATTCACCGAACAGGGCGTCTGGACTTTAGACAGAAAGCAGAAAGAGTGGAGACAGGTGAGAGAGAGGGGGCTAGAAATGACCGTGCAATCAGATGAAACAGATAACAGGCCTCTGGGTGTCTCGGTGGATCATTATACACCAGAGAGACTCCAGACTGAAGATCAGTTACCTCTGGCCTTAATCCAACGTCTGAAAACCCAAGACATCCGATACGACAGAGACCCACATTCCTCTTTAACATATCTGCTAGGCATGCGTGTGAATTTCAGTTGTCAACAGGAGAAAGAAGAAAAGGGCTGCTAACCGCTTATATATGCTACTTTTATGTTGCAATTATTTCATTCATATTTATTGCATACTTTTAAGGCATTTTCCCTAATTTGATGTGCTGAATATACAACAAAAACGTATTTACACTCTTAAAAATAAAGGTCCTGCATTGGCATCAATGGCTCCATGGAGAGCCTTTAACATACATGGAAACTTTGAATTGCACAAAAAGGTTATTTGTAGAGAAGACGTTTGTTTAGATTATTAAAATGTTTGTTGCACTAATAAAAAATGGTTCTTTTAAGAGTGGTTTACTGAAAGGTTTCCTCCTCCTCTTTATACAAAGATTATTATGTGACCCTGGAGCACAAAAGCAGTTAAGTAAGTATATTTGTATAAATAGCCAAAAATTGTATGGGCCAAAATTATAGATTTTTCTTTTATGTCAAAAATCAGTAGGATATTAAGTAAAAGATCATGTTCCATGAATATATTTTATAAATGTACTACTGTAAATATATCAAAACATTTTTGATTATTAATATGCATTGTTAAGAACTTAATTTGAACAACTTTAAAGATGATTTTCTCAATATTTAGATTTGTTTGCTTCCTCAGATTCCAGATTTTCAAATATTGTCCGATCATAACAAACCATACATCAATGGAAATATTATTTACTCAGCTTTCAGATGATGTATCAAACTTAATTTAGAAAAATGGACACTTAAGACTGGTTCTGTGGTCCAGGGTATTTATTAATTATTTAAATCTATTGGTAACCTTAAAATAATCAATTACACTGAAATATTATGCAATAACACAAACGCAACAACTTTAATATGCTAACCTAACCTGACTGAATTAATCTGAATCTGATGAATTTTAAATTTTGATCACAAAACATAGCCAATTAAAAGATTATGAAAATACACTTTAAAAGAATACACTTAAGTGCAATCTAAATGTAGTGTTTTCAGACACTTAACTGCATGTTAATTGCAATAGAATGAAAATGTACATTAAATGCAATTAGCTGTGTGTGTGCGTGTATTTCATAATTATTTATATTGTCTTTGAAATATGGTTAAAGTACTGCTGAATGTACTGACAAGCATTTATGGCCAATTAAAATATACTTTAATATAATTTCTATTGAAATGTGTATGTCATGCAGTTAAATATTTGCAATTACACATTTGTACAGATAAAGTTGCAATTCAGTACATTTAAAATATACTTACTGTAGATATTGAATAACACACTTAAGTTAAAATTATAATTAAGTACTTTACATGTGCTTTAGTTTGTCAGTCAGTCAACACATCAAAATAAGTGCACTTTAAAGCATGACAAAAGATTATTAAAACAATTATTTAAAATGCACTTTAAAGTAAAACTTTTCATTTGACATTATTACAAAGTGCACTTTTTTTAAGTGTACTTAAGTGTGTTAAGAAACAAAAACGAAAGTGTATCTCTTTAAGTCACTTAAGTGGCCTTTTATTTCACTAACAGAATATCTGCAGTTGTTGTATTGAAGTGAACTCATAATAAAGCACCCAGGATGCACCGCAGCAAAGAGCGGCTACACTGACAAAGCTACAATATGTCCAAACGTTTGACTGTATTGTATTTGTTACCTGCTTCATTAACACACAATAGAGATGTTTTACCTGTAGCTCTGTGATGGTGGAACATGTGAATGTCCATGAGGTTTTCAAGGTTTTCTGCCAGCGTCCTTCGGTCCAAACCAGTGAGCTTGTTTGCACTTTGGATGCTCTTGGATTGCCAGTCTGTCCAATAAATTCTGTCTTCATGGAGCGTCAACCCAAACGGATGAGGCAACTGACTGCCAATCAACACCTTCAATGGAGAAGAACAAATACAAGTTTAGTCTGAGAACTGCAAATCAGTTTAACTAAAGAACTCATGCCTACCTGTCTGCCTGATCCATCGAAGTTGCCATACTCGATGGTCTTAAAGCTAGCATCGGCCCAGTACAGCCGCTCAGTGCTGTAGTCTATTGCCAATCCATTAGGCCAGGTCAGGTTTGTGGAGATGATAACCGTACGGTTGGATGCGTCCATTCCAGCGCTCAATCTTAGGATTGGCACCCCAGTCTGTCCAGTACATGAATCTACGGTGAGGCAAACAAAAGCGGTTATGTATCATTTCTTTATATTGTGTAAACATCAGCAGCTACTATTACTACTTGTAATACTATCAAATAAAGCATCCTCCATTTATATTGGCACCTTTGATAAAAAGGCCAAGTTTGTAACTTTTTGGGCCAGTTTTACTAACTCTTTGTCTTTTGGCGTTAAAATAGTACTGTTAGGTTTTATTAAGACGCACAGTGATTAATTAGCGCTGAAAAGGCGTAGACACAGTTATGTTTGCACCTGACCTTATTGAATATGCATTTGTCGGAGTTTCCCTTTCAGACGCAAAATTTATGGGAGGACAGTCTTCAAATGAATCATGCAATGAGATTTACTAATGTTTGCGCTCGTCAGATTACTGGTATTTGAGCCATTATTTAACACCCAAAAAGCATGTCTTAAACTGTTTTGAGCTTGAAATGGCTGCGATTATTGTTGCTAGGACGAGGCACCGCAGATAACCGAGAGCGTGGTAGATGGGAGAGGATTTTTCCACATGTATTATTAATTTATTATGAATGCCAGAAGAACATATTATCCGAACATATCATTTGCCATGCCATGTTATTTTTAAATTGCATCAGGAAATAAAAGACGACTTTGAACCCTCATCAAGGAGTTACGCAATACCAGCTCTATTAAAACTTCTTGCAACCCTTCATTTTTTAGGCCTCCTGTTTTCATTTTTGAGGTTTCATTCAAAATATTCACAAAAATCTAACCTTTAATTGACGTGAATTATATAACATTTCAAAAAGAGTGTGTTACTATTATTGCAACCTAATTTTTATTGGACGTTTTAAATATTAGCTTGAAAAGTAGGTCATGGGTTTGATTCCCAGGGAAGCAAGAACTGAGAAAATACAAACCTTAAATGCAATGCAAGTCGCTTAAGTAGAACCTGTTAAATGTAAATTAATCTGCTAATACCACTCAAGTGGTAAAAACCATGACTTGCTGATTCACTGGGATATAAAACTAAAGGCATGAACAGGCCAAATTCCTATAATTATTCATCTCTGTGGGAAAGACCAAATAAAGTCATGTGTAACAAAAGACTGTTGACTCACACAAATCAGGAGTTAGCTCTGTTGTCGAAACTGCCCAGTTCCATTATTAATAAGACTGTTTGATAATCAGATGGGCACACACACACACACACACACACAGCGCGCACACACCACACACACGGCACACACACACACACGGGTGCACACACGGGCGCACACACACACACACACACCACACACGTGCACATGGGCGCACACACAGGCACACACACACACACACACACGGGCACACACGGGCACACACACACACACACACACGCACACGGCACACACACACGCAATACGGCACACACACACACGGGCGCACACACACACACACGGGCGCACACACAAACACACGGGCGCACACACACACACGGGCGCACACACAACGGGCACACACACGGGCACACACACACGGGCACACACACGGGCACACACGGGCACACACACACACAATCGTACTTGACCTACCCTCCGATCGGATCAACAACGATGTCCCGAGGACGGTCGAGGTTCTCCCAGATCAGAACCGTGCGCATGCTTCCATCCGTGTTTGACACTTCAATCCGATCGGTGCCTAAAAGAGTTATGAAATCAAGTCTTTTCTAAAAATAAACACTGTAAAAAATAAATATGTAGTTGGCATGAAACTCCAGACTGCTCTTGTAGCATGTCACTCAGAGCAGTTGCACTAACAGCATCTACATTCAGTGAAATGAGAAGAAAAGGGAGCGAGAAGAGGCAAAGGAGAACTAAATTAAATTGTAGTGTGCGCTTGGACTTAATGGGAATTATTACACGAAAAGATGAAGAGGCATATAGCTTATATTTGATGCAAGGATCTGAAAGATGAATTAATACCAGAACAGTACCTGCATCGGTCCAGTACAGTTTGTGTGTCAGCCAATCGATAGCTAGACCTGCAGGGCTTTCCAAACTGGTGTCCACCACAACCTGCACGCAACATCAATATCATCCGTCATATTACAGCCACCTACTACATAAGGGAGGATTTGTTTGTGTTGCTCTCCAGGGGTCAGTATTTTACACATTTCTCCATATAATATATAAGAATATTAATCATTTATACACTAGACACCCAACAGCAGTGGCATGAAAAGACCTAATCAAAGGCAAGAACTACACATTAACTAAAAGGACAGTTCAAAATAAAGCATTAGTACACATATCATTTGTTTGATTTCTCATTTATTATATACATGCGCTCCCAAATTATTCTATTTTATATTCTATATTTTATTTGTGTTTATTTATTAAGATGAGTACATAAATAATCTCATAAGTCTCTAATGCTCACAGCTGCACTTATTTAATTAAAAGTAAAGTACAAGCAGTAATATCGGGAAATAGTATTAAAATCAAACATAACTCTTCTATTTGAATATATTTTAAAATGTAATTTCTTCCTGTGTATTTTTAGCATCATTACGACAGTCTTCAGTGTCACATGATCTTCAGAAATCATTTTAATATGCTTATTTACTGCTCAAGAATCATTTTTGATTATCATCAATGTTGAAAACATTTGTGCTGTTGAATATTTTAGTGGAAACAGTGATACACTACTATTCAAAAGTTTGGGCTAAGTGTTAAATTAATGACTGTGTGTGTGTGTGTGTGTGTGTGTGTGTGTGTGTGTGTGTGTGTGTGTGTGTGTGTGCGAGAGTAATTAAGACTTTATTCAGAACGGATGCATGATCAAAAGTGACGGTAAAAACTTTTATAAATGTTGCAAAAATATATATTTCAAACAAATGCTGCTCTTTTTAACTTTATATTAATCAAAGAAAATTTTGTTTTAATTTCTATGAAAATATTAAGCAGCAATAACCGTATTGAACATTGACAATAAATGTCTCTTGATTATAAATCAGAATAATGTGATTTCTGAAGATCATGTGACACTGAAGACTGGAGTAATGATGCTGAAAATACAGCTGCTATCACAGGAATAAAATACAGTTTACTATATATATATATATATTCACATAGAAAACAGTTATTTAAAATTATAATACTTACACTAAAGTTTTCCTCTGTATTTTTGATCAAATAAATGCAGCCTTGGCAAGCATAAGAGACTTATCATAAACAGAACTAAATCTTAAAGATTTAAAATGTTTGATCAGTAGCGTATATATAAATTGGTTTTAAAATATTTGGTTTGTATGTGTGTGTGTGTGTGTGTGTGTGTGTGCGCGACCGTGCGCGACTGTGTGTGTGTGTGAGTGTGTGTGTGTGTGTGTGTGTGTGTGCGCGACCGTGCGCGACTGTGTGTGTGTGTGTGTCTGTGCGCGACCGTGCGTGTGTGTGTGTGTGTGTGCGCGACTGTGTGTGTGTGAGAGTGTGTGTGTGTGTGTGTGTGTGTGTGTTGCGAGAGTGTGTGTGTCTGTGTGTGTCTGTGCGCGACCGTGTGCGTCTGTGCGCCGTCTGTGTGTGTGTGTGTGTGTGTGTGTGTGTGTGTCTGTGCGCGACCGTGTGCAAGAGTGTGTGAGCGTATGAGAGAGAGACCCTGGACAACAAAACCAGTCATAAGGGTCAATTTATCGAAATTTAGATTTATATCCAAAAGCTGAATAAATAAGCTTCCCATTGATGTATGGTTTGTTAGGATATGACAATCAAAATCACAATCAAAATTGAGAAAATCATCTTTAAAGTTGTCCAAATGAAGTTCTTAGCAATGCATATTACTAATCAAAAATAAGTTGATATATTTATGGTAGGAAATTGACAAAATATCTTCATGGAACATGATCTTTACTTAATATCCTAATGATTTTAGGCATAAAAGGAAAATCAATAATTTTGAGTCACATACACACACATACATATAAATATAAACTATAATTTTTTTGGCACTGCCCAACAGTGTCAATCTGATCTTAAAAGCTGCTCTTGGAGTCTCAGGCTAAATTCCCGCTAACCTCCCGTTTGCTTCCATCCCATTGCGCTCGGTTGATGGAGTCAGTGGTGACGTCAGTCCAGTATATATAACGCTCGCTAGAGTCCCAGTCCAGGGCCACTGCGTTTCGAATATCAGCCAGAGGAACGACGTCGTCCAGCTTGTCTTCAGTGTCAAAGCTGATTCGACGGATGTCCGTCCTTCGGGCAAAAAGCAGGAACTTGTCAAGACCTGATCAAAGACCAAAGGTCTCCTGTCAGTTCTTCAGATTTAAGAAGTGCATCAGTACATACATGTCACAACATCAGAAATGCCTTCAATATGACACATTTAGCTTGGATTTGTTAACATATATTGTTTAGTTTCTGGCTGTATTATTCATTTTTTTTAAAAGACAGTTAGTTAGAGACCAGCTGCAATTGACACAGACTTATTATTATGAACAAATATCATAATTCATCTTATGATGTTAAGGGTGTATGAGACACTAAATTTTTTTTAAAGGAACTACACATTTTCACTACACTTTACAAACCTTTTGAGTCTCAAATGCAAATTTTCTTGAAGCTACAGTACATAAAACAACATTTTAGACCACCAGAATAAATTTTGCCCCAATTAGTCAAACACCAAATAATTTATTGTTGAACAATATTGCTGAAATGGTAATTTCCCAGCATGCATTACAAATTAATCAACTTGCTGAACAAGAAATCTGTTGTCTTGGCAAATGTATTGGTTGAATGAGGCATTTTGCATTTACTGAACTAACAAACTCAAATTGATAAAATACAGTGTCACTTAGTTCAGTTATTAAATCAATAGTATCTAATTATTAACACCACTTCAAATCTGAATGCATCATGTTACCCTGAATATTTAATTTCTCAACCTCTTTTAATACACTTTTACGAATAAACAAGGTACACAGTTGTATCTTTAAGGGTAAAACAAGCTGTTGTCTCCATAAAAGCACAATTTTTTCAGCAGTGCTTCAGTAAACCTTCCTGAATTTGCAATTTGATTTTCTGTCAGTTACCCAGAACGCGAGAGGTTCCTCGTGGCCTGACACAAATACCCCCCCAATCACTTTCTGGAAGATTGTATCACACTTCTCATGTTACTGTACCCTTAAGGCGAAGGGACACTGTTGTAGCACGAAAGGAGGATACATATAAATCATGGATTAATAACTAAAACGAGCAGTACTCACTCTGGGCACAGTTATAGTGGTCCACCTTTTTAAAGCCTGTAGGACACGCACAGGTGTAGGTCTTATTGCTTGGGAGACACAGGTGACTGCAGCCTCCATTATTGCTTCCACAGCGGTTTCTCCCACCTAAACATAACAAAATAATGCTTTTAAAATGCCCATAATTGACTCAACCCAGGGTCGGTGGAAAAACATGACCGTGGCAACATTGCAGCAAAAATTAAGTTGCTTCTTGCACAAATCACAATATTTTCAAAGTGAAATGTTCAGTGGGTGGCGCTAAAAGCATGTTCAGTTTTATCAGAAACAGATCAACGTGGACCTGGCAACGTTAGTTGTTGTACATATAATGGCAAAATGAAATGTCCAAGGTTAGTACTTTATCATGTTTGAAAATAACATACAATCTACACGAAAGCTAACCGGATAGTTAGACTCGTTTCCAAACGCGCCACGTCTCAAGTTCAATGTTGTACCGGGTGCACGATCAAGCAGGTTTACTACATCAGAAAAGCTGGTGCAAACATCAAAATGTATTAGTTTACACATCATGCACTGTGGTAAAAGTGTTTTTGAGGTCACAATATAGTATTGTGCATGGAATTGTGTGAAAATAAGCCTTCGTTAATCAATAATCTGCCCTTGTAATCCTAATTTGTGTGAACAGGAATGAAAGTTTTTGAATTGTTTGTTGTGGTTGTTTGCAGCAATGTAGGGCTGTCAAAAAAAAATAGAATTTTGAATATTCGTAGATTTTAAAATAAAAATCCACATTCGAATGTAACAACACTGCATTTGAATTTTAAATGTGTCAGGCAGCCTTATCAGTGGCACACTAGATCCGATGACGATGTCGTTGCATTTTAATGCTTTTTTAGCCTATCCAGTTGAACCCACTGGATGCATTCAAAATATAGCAGAAAAAGAGATCATCAATGTGGAGATGATGTTGTTTACATCAAAACTGAAACCAAGCCGTTCACACAGAATGCATTTTCTAGAGGGACGTCTATCAGCGTTACACTCGTGTCTTGCACAAGAGAGCCGCACGTTTAGAAAGCATGTCAAATTAATCCAAGTTCAACTATTAAAAACATGTCTCGAGACTTTATGGTAGTTTTTCTGCATCTCATGTTTTTAAATGAAAAAAGTACTCCGTGATTGGTTTTCGGTATTAAACTATACGTACATGATGCTGGTTGTTTCTAATCGTTTAAGCAATGTAATTAATTATATATGGTTTATAAACACTACGCACTTTTTCCAAAGATAGTTGTGTTATTTATTGCTTTGAAGAAACGTGCATTTGGTAATATTTTGCTCGATGCGCCCTCTTGTGGCCAAAAGCTTTTTCCCCCCCTAAGATAAATTATGCCTTTTAAATTCTAATAGAATTCCAATTTTTATAATATTTTAGTACAACATTCTAATTGAGTTTTTCAGCCAATTTGACAGCCCTAAAGCAGAGGCATGTTTTTCCAATGCGCCGAGGATGCATGTGGTTAAACTTGATCTGCATTTGTAAACTATACTACGAGTGACGTGGACTTCATGGCTATTGACCTGCAGGTTGTCTCTGTGGGTGCAGGGTGTGGATGTCCATGGGAAAGTGCAGCTTGTTTCGGATGACCTCTTGGTTCTTGCCAGTAAACTTGTTCGCACTGTTGATACTCTTGGTGTGCCAGTCGGTCCAGTAAAGACTGTCTTCAAACACGGTGATGGCAAACGGATGTGGAAGACCTGGCAGAGGGAAAAGTTCACAGATATATTTAGCCTCTGTACTCTAACATTTTTATTGTGTAAAACAAATTATTAACAACAGCAGTCCAAAGCTCAAACAGCAAAGGTCTAAAGACATAACCGTGCTACACTTTCAATATTTCATTCCAGCTCAGAGCTAATGACAATATCAAACAGAGAAAACTTAACGATTCTTCCCATGGATTACAGAGCATTGTCTTGTTGATGTATTATCCTCCAGGTGTGTAAGAATGAAAATGGTGCTTTACGTTACGTTTGGTTAAAGTTACTTTTGGGTTCTCCACAACACTGAATAAGTGCATATGTGAAAACATTACAGGTTTTATTGACTGTCAAGTCTACATATTTCAGTTGAGGTCAAATGTGACTCAGAGGTAAATAGTGCTTGTTTTCAATGCAGCTGTGTTTTCTTGAGTGAAGAGTGACACACGATCTCCTTCTCATCACACAAACAAAAGCTCGTATTTATATCAAGGCACACTAGAATTCTTGACTCTGATTGGCTGTTCTAAGGCGTTTATTAACTTTCATTATAAATCAGATAGTTCCAGTCCTTGATGATGATGCATACTAAGCTGTTGTAAAACACTGCATAAACACAGCTGTGACCTCATTAAATGTGCCAAGCATGCGTCTCTGTCTAATGACGACCATCATTAATACTTAAGCAGCTAAACTTCTGCAGTAACGTCAAATTAAAAGTTTTACTTTGGAGTGCATTTTAAATCATGTTTAATATTCTTTTGTCATGCTTTAAAGAACACTGTTTTTAATGTTGACTACCATACTAAAGCACATGTAAAGTACTTGATCATAATTTTAACTGCAGTGTGTTATTCAAGATTACATTTTAAGGTAATGTCTTTTAATGTATCTTTTAAACTGCAAATTCATCAATAAAATTGTGTAATTACAAAATGTAAACCTGGAGCACAAAACAAGTAATTAGGGTCAATTTGTTTTTAATTGAGATTTTTATTGAACATATTTGAAAATCTGGAATCTGAGGGTGCAAAAATAAAAAAATAAACAGAAAATCACCTTTAAAGTTGTTCAAATATTAAGTTTTGATATATTTACGGTAGGAAATTGACTAAATATCTTCATGGAACATGATCTTTAATTAATATCTTAATGATTTTTGGCATAAAAGTAAAATCGATCATTTTGACCCATTCAATGTATTTTTGGATATTGCTACAAATATACCTCAGCGACTTAACACAGCTTTTGTGCTCCAGAGTCACATTTATTTAAATGCATGACATCAGTTTCAGTAGAAAATTTTAGTTCACCATAAATCATTATCAGCACATTCAGCAGTACTTTAACCATATTTCAAAGACAACAGAAACTATGAAATTACATTAAGACATACACGCACTTAAGTCCTACTTAAGGGGGTCAAAAAAGCACGCTGAAGTCTAATTGTATGTAATATACATTTAAATTATAATATATTTAACTGTAACATGCAAGTGCCTGAAAACATTAAGTTATTTCCATAAAAAGTACTCTTTTGAAAGTATGCTGAAGTGTGCTTCTTTTTCACAAGGCTCTATTGGGATTTTGGGATAAAATAAGACATGAAAACTTCACATTTGTATATAAAGCAGACTGCTTTCAAACCACTAATTAGCTACTTTCTATCCTTCTGGGATTAGAAACTCTTTCCTCCGAGTAACAGTCAATCTGAGGTGGAGGAGGGAGTTCACTGCACATTTATGATTTTCTCAAAGCTGGTTAAGACATGTTCATAACCCCAACGCAATCTCTCAAAAATCAGCTAAGCAAGCACTTCATTTACCAAAAGACATAAACAAGCACTTAAAAAAAAACGTAAATAATATGCATCTTCTTTCGGCATTGCTGTTCTGCTCTACACTCTTAAAAATAAAGATTATTTATTGGTATAGATGGTTCCATATATAACCTTTAACATCAATGGAATCTTTCCATTCCACAAAAAGCTCTTAATGGTGGAAAAAGACTTTAGAATTTTAAATGTATTCACAGAAAGATAAAATGGTGAACTGTTCACTGAAAGGTTCTAAAAGAGTTCTTCACTCTTAGCAACAAAGGTCCTTTATTGGCATTGATGGTTCTGTGAACAACATTTAACATCCATTCCATAAAAAGTTATTTAAAGTGGATTAAGTTTCTTTACATTTTTAAAATGTTCTAAGAACTAATACAAATGGTTCTTTTAAGAACTTTCACTGAAAGTTCTTTGGGAAACCAAAAATGGTTCTTTGCCATTGTTGCTTAAACCCTTGTTTGGAAGAGTGCATGGAACCTTTCCATCTTTCCATTCCACAAAAGGTTCTTTAAAGTGTAAAAAGGTTTTTATGCTTTTTAAATGTTCTTCCCATTACCAAAAAATGGTTCTTTAAAAGAACTGATCACAGAAAGGTTTTAAAGGTTCTTCTACAGCAGTAAACCTCTTTTAAAACCCTCATTCTGAGAGAGCAGCTCGTCTTTTATACTTTAAACCTGGCGCTCTGCCAGACTATAGGTGTAACGCACCCCCGCCTGTATCTCCCGCCTTCCCCAGGTGTACACACACAGCGTGGGGGGGTATGTGATCTTATCTTTGTAGAGAGGCAAGGCTAGGTTGGAGTTAGCTTTTTATCTTTTGTTTCCAGCCATCTGCCGTCCCCCTCCTTGCTGGTACCTTTCTCTTGTCATCTCAATCATCGTTCACTTTTGATCTTGTTTTTACAGTCAACATATCTTTTCTCCGTGTGTGTGCACCCTGATTTTTATAATGCTGGTGCCTCCTTCCTAGTAAATCTGTCATTGACCACTGTAAGCAAATCTGCGCTGGATTTTTTTAGAGCTCGGTTTTCAGGTCTTAATATTCCCCCACCTTTCCCAGGTGCACAGGTATTTTGTTCCTGCAAACCCCGAGGCTTAGGCTTCCTTTCTAGTGTGCCATTTAGAGAGACCCCTGGTTGCACTCCATCACACATCAGACAGAAAGCCGAGTTTATTCATCACACTCCTTATCCCATATGAGCAGAAGACTAAAATACTACAGAACGCTGGAGGAAAATAACCAGACCAACCTAATCTATCTTCGCAAATCTGTGCAGCGGTTGAAAAACTGAATTGATAATAGAATTAGTGTGCTATTTTAAAATAGTTTGTCCATAAGATGTTGAATTTAGACCCTGTTTCATGAAATAGTCACTACAAAATGTGTTAGTTTACTTTTAAAAAGTATGTTAAAAGTTTGATTTTAATCAGATTTCTTGAACTAAATTTGCTGATTTCATTTACACACACACACACACACACACACACACGACCCTCTCTGTGAAATCCAGGCTAAAGTCTCAATCTAATTATGAGATAACAAGCATCAAATTTGATTTCAACCATTTATTTCACTATAATTTCAATCTTTGACATGACCTTACTCAGTCAATATTAAAGATATAAAGGTAAAATTTCACAGAATGTTCTTTACCATATGAAGGATGATTTTATGTAGAAAACAGCAAATCACAAAAAAATGACTTTAGCTGGGTTTTCACAGAGAGGGTCACAAATAGATACAGGTGCATCTCAATAAATTAGAATGTCCTGGAAAAGTTCATTTATTTCAGTAATTCAACTCAAATTGTGAAACTCGGTATTAAATAAATTAAATGCACACAGACTGAAGTAGTTTTTTGGTTTGTTTAATTGTGATGATTTTTGCTCACATTTAACAAAAACCCACCAATTCTATCTCAACAAATTAGAATACTTCATAAGACCAATAAAAAAACATTTTAGTGAATTGTTGGCCTTCTGGAAAGTATGTTCATTTACTGTATATGTACTCAATACTTGGTAGGGGCTCCTTTTGCTTTAATTACTGCCTCAATTCGGCGTGGCATGGAGGTGATCAGTTTGTGGCACTGCTGAGGTGGTATGAAGCCCAGGTTTCTTTGACAGTGGCCTTCAGCTCATCTGCATGTTTTGGTCTCTTGTTTCTCATTTTCCTCTTGACAATACCCCATAGATTCTCTCTGGGTTCAGGTCTGGTGAGTTTACTGGTCAGTCAAGCACACCAACACCATGCTCATTTGGAGCACTTCATGTTTTCTTCTGCTGAACAGCTTTTTAAAGATGCTGATTTCATTTTCCAGCAGGATTTGGCTCCTGCCCACACTGCCAAAAGCACCAAAAGTTGGTTAAATGACCATGGTGTTGGTGTGCTTGACTGGCCAGCAAACTCACCAGACCTGAATAGAGAATCTATGAGTATTTATTTAATACACGAGGCTCACAATTTGAGTTGAATTACTGAAATAAATGAACTTTTCCATGCCTTTTATTCTAATTTATTGAGATGCACTTGTGTGTAGATAGATAGATAGATAGAGATAAATATTTTCTCTACTGCTCACCAAGGCAGCATTTATTAAATCAAATATACAGTAAAAGCAGTAATACCATGGAATATAATTACAATATCAAATAAAGTTTATATTTGAATAAACAGTAGAATGTAATTTATTTCTGTGATGCGCAGCTGTATTTTCAGCATCATTACTCCAGTCTTCAGTCACATGATCTTCAGAAATCATTATAATATACTGATTTGCTGCTCAAGAAACATTTACTATGTTGAAAACATGGTAAAACAAAGTTTTTGATGAGTAATATTTTGTGGAAACCATGATACACTACCATTCAAAAATTGAGTGAAAACATTAATTAATACTTTATTCAGTAAGGACAAAATTTACAGTAAATCCATTTATGATAATACAAAATATTTATATTTCAACTAAATGCAGTTCTTTTTATTTTTTAATGATTTCTGAAGATCACGTGACACTGAAGACTGGAGTAATGATGCTTAAAATTCAGCGCTGCATCACAGAAATAAATTACATTTTACTATATACTCACAAAGAAAACTTATTTTAAATTATAATAACATTTTACAATTTTATTGTACTTTATCAAATAAATGCAGCCTTATTACCTTGGCTGATGACAGCCTTTCTGTTCTTGCCATCCAGGTCAGCTCTTTCAATGACGTGGTGTTTGGCGTCCACCCAGTACATACGGTGACTGGCGTAGTCAATGGTAAGTCCATTGGGCCAGAAGAGGTGCGTATCCGCAATTATTTTGCGATTAGAGCCGTCCATGTTGGCATATTCAATGCATGGCATATTTCCCCAGTCGGTCCAGTAAATCTTCCTAAAGACAGAGCATTAGTAATTAGAAATCCTGTTTTATAATGTTATGTGGCCAGGATGCAACAAAGCAAACAATTCATGCTCTTTTTGATACCAGCATAACATTGGATACACATCTTTCTCAGGAATTATTGTCCTCAGGATTTTTCCTTTAAGTTAATAAAATAAGTGCTTTTGAAGAACATTGTCATGCATTTTATCCATGATTAATGTGGATAGGGCTTTTTTCCAAGGCGTATTATTTCTCAAATACAGCAAGATCTGCATGCATCTGTGTGTAAGAATCAGTGGACACACAGCCGGTCGAAAACAAGGGCTAAATCTTGTTGGAGGGAGAATTCAAGCCAGATTTCATAAACCTCTTTGTCCTCCATGACAAAGAGCCACGATGAGCGTCGGCTGCAACTCAAGCCTTGTGACAATCCCTGGATGACATTTTTGCCCAGCCTTTGTGATTAGAAGCAAATTGAGTTATGAGGTTTAGCCAGAAGTCACAGAATGGTTTCATGCTCTGCTTACCATTGCTTTATTACAGAACAACAACAGGTCACAAGAGGGTTTTCCCCATGCAAGAGAACCAAGACCTTCCAGTGACCATTTTCAGTGCTTAAAATAATAAATGTACAGAATTTGCATGCATATAAAATAAAGAGGAAAGAGTCTGATGTCGGTTTTGAAAAAGCGGTGCACTTTAGAGTACTTTTAAAAAGGACTTATGGAAATCGTGTACTTTCAGTATATTTTTAATGTAATGCTTTTTGCCACTTAACTGCACGCTGAGTGCAATTAAATTAAAACATATTATAGTTTTAATTTAAGCGTGATTTTTGGACCCACTTAAGTAGGACTTAAGTACATCAAAATATGTGATTTCATAATTACTTCTATTTGCCTTTGAAATATAGTTAAATTACTGCTGAATATACTGACAAGCATTTATGATAAAATGTCATGCGTTTAAAATATGTTTATAATTAGACATTTGTAATTATGAAGTTGCCCTTTAAATATTTTAAATGTAATACTGAATGACACACTACAGCTGAAATGATAATCAAGTGCTTTCGTATGTAATTTAAAATCAAAATAAGTGCACTTTAAAGCACAACAAAAGATTAATAAAACATTTATTTAAAATGTACTTTAAAGTATAACTTTTAATGTGACATTATTACAAAGGTCACTTTGTAAATGTGTACTTGTATGTGTTAAGAAAGTGTCTTTAAGTCACTTAAGTGATATTTTATTCATGTTAAATTATCTTCAAGCACCGTTTATAGAAATATACAGTAACACTATTTTAAGGTGTTCTTGTTACATGTACTCACTATTATAATATCAATAAATTATGCATAATTACATGCAAGTAACACTAATCCTAACCATATAGTAAGTACATGTAGTTAATTATATTACACAGTACTTAAATGAATAATTACACTGTAACAAAGACATCTTAAAAAAAGTGTAACCAAATATACTTTTAATATATAAAGTACACTACAAGTGAACATTCAATACAATAAATGTTTGACAATACAATACAATAAACGCAAGACTTCCTACTCAGTCCAAAAATCAGTATTGAGTATTTATTGTGCAAAGCTTGTGCTGAATATCCTTCTGAAAAACAGCATTATTTGCTAATTATAGTACAATTGAAGTAAATCAACAGTCAGAATATTTACCCTTCCATGGGGTGCAGAGCGATGGCACGGGGTTTCTCCATGCTCTGCCATAAAAGCACTTTACGCTGCGAGCCGTCCAGATTGGCCACTTCAACACGAGACGTTCCCGAGTCAGTCCAGTAGAGCTTATGATGAATCCAGTCTATGGCCAGACCACCTAAGAATAATAATATAGTATTGATACTACACATGTTGTGTATTATGTATTCATTGTTTCCTTGCCAAAGCATGAGAATAACATTTGACATACTTTATCATTCAGTGAAAATTCACGCTGTAATATATGAAGAGTTCATTTGCTAAAAACAGATTTTTAACAATTCTAAATTGTGCTTTTCATTGTGCAATGTGCATAACAATTAATCTAAATCAAACTGCAGTTGGGTTATATTGATTAAGTTAAAATACAGCTAACTAACACAAAACACAAAAACATAATAAAAAACATGATTTTTAAAATTAAAAACAAAGTTATCTTGCAAATAAATTCTTCATATGTTTTAGACAGATTATATATATATATACACACACATCTGTGTTAAATCACACACACTTTTTATTTATACCTTTTTATTTTATTAATATGATTTACTTTTTACACTGTGCATTAGGGCTGAAACTTGATTTTGACAAAAACAAGATTTTATCATTATTTTATTTGACATTTCTGTTGTTGTTTTGGCTAATTTCATTTGTCTGAGTTTTTATAAAAGTCTTTTGTGTTGAACATTGCATGCCATTTTCTTTATTTAAGCTACAAAAGCATTAAAAATAAACCAAGAACTGTTCCTGGATGACTTTATTGCTTTTTAATACATCTGTAAATCAAAACCTAAACTCAATGATTAAAGGCATAGCTCACTTAAAATTGAAAATTATGTCATAATTTGCTCACGCTCCGTTTATTTGAATCCAGTATGAATTTCTATCTTCTGCTTAAAACAAATGAAGACCGCTCTGGCTGACATTGACTTCCATAGTATGGAAAAAAAAATACTAGCAACTGTTTGCCAAACAAATAACTCCAGAAAGAAATTCATATAGGTTTTGAACAACCTGAGGGTGAATAAATGACAGGTTTATCATTTTTAGGTGAACTATCACTTTAACTAAGCAGCATAAACAACAAAACTGTTATTCAAATTCTTCTTAAAGCGAGCAACATAATGATCCTGGACCTGTCGATGAAATGATCACTAAGTACTTAAGACTGTTTGATGTAGCTGCAGTTTAGTACGAGTCTGCTCTCCTGTTATAATCAATGCAGCGGTCTACTCTTATTAACACCGTGTCTATGCCTTGACTATAAGTGCCTTTACATTTTTGATTCAGCTAATTGGGAAAACAAGCAAGAGTCATAAATCCGTGAACATGAGGAACATACAGTGAAAGCGACTGCGTACCTGGACTCTCAAGTCCCGTGGACACGACCTCCTCCACATTACTACCGTTCAGACTGGCTCTCATGATACGGTCCAGTGTCACATCTGACCAGAACACCAGCTCTTCGCTATGATGAAAGTCCAACGCAATGGCATTCTCCAGATTATTCAGTAATAATGTGTATTCGGAGCGGTGCGGCAGAACCTGGCGGATATCAATCCGATTCGCAAACAACAAAACTGGTTCTGGACCTGCAAATAGAAAACAAGATTGTATTAAATTTGTCCAAAATCACCAACGTGATTCCCAGCTGCTTTCACAGAAGATATTCAGCCTCACCCAAAGCTTTGCAGCTGCGTTTGTCGGGTCGAAGCTCGTAACCTTGCACACACCAGCAGTGAAATCCTCCTTCTATGTTGGTACAGCCTTGACTACAATAACCTTCATCTGCACACTCATCAACATCTGCATTCAGAACACAAACATGGGCAAGTTAGAGAGATTAAATACATCACACAAAAACATTTGTTTTAATATTTCCGTCTAGCTTGTACTTATTTGAGCAATGCTTGAAACTTGGTGTTACGAGCACGTCCTGCGTCTATTTGCCTCTTTAAGATCAATCGCTTGATGTATTCCCCTTTTGGGATAAAAGCGTCTGCTAAATGAATAAGAGTAAATGTAAAAACATGCATTTAAAACTTGCAACAATATCTAATAGCACTCTGGTGAACACTGTAGAAAAGCCAGAGACATCCCTGGATTTCTACACTTAAATATTCAAATGGATAAGTTTGAATAAAAGCAACCACTTAAGTGATGCTGTACAGTAATATTCCTAAAATCAAACTGTCACTTCTTACACTCCTATTTTTTGCTGCTTAGGAATACATTTATAGTCCAGTGCAAAAGTTTAACAGGTTAGATTCTTCAAAAAGTTAAGTCAGTTATTTATACCCTTGTGGGAAAAGTGAACTTAAATGTATTGAGCGCTCTTGTAGTGTACTACAAAACTTAAGTGTATTTTTTTAAACTGCAGATAATAATACATTTACAATTTCATATATATATATATATATATATATATATATATATATTAGAGGTGGGCATAGATTAATTTTTTTAATCTAGATTAATTTTGGAATTAATCTAGATTAAAATGGCTCATTTGAATTCTGCCGAAGGCATTCAGAATATGTGTGCTACCCAAATAATGACTAAAAGTAAGTAAGCCCAAAATGTCGTTTTTTGTTATTATATTGAACTGAAAGCCATCTTATTATGCACAGTGTTGCACAGATTAAATTTCATGTAAATCATCCATGCTAACACACACGTCTTCCTATTTTTATTTTTAGACATTTCACTCTCTATAGATATATTTTTCAAAGACGGAGTTTCAAGTTTCTCGCTCAAGTTCACATGAGACAAAGCGCATCCTGTTTGCTTAAAAGCGCAACGTTTCGTTGTTATTCTGAGTGCATAATAAACGAGAGTCTTTACAGATTCGAAAGATGTATTAGGCTACTTTTATCTGTATGACCAAAATGACGGAGATTTTAAGAGCAAGTGAGCGCAACGAGCCTGTCCTGCAGCAAACGCTTCCACACAAACACTTCAATACACATTTCTCTAGGTTAACATCATATTGAGCGCCATGTAAAGTTGTTACTACATACATCTTTCAGATGAAAAGCCATATTTGAGGTTGATGAATGATAGGTGAGTGTTTGGATGTCCTGCCCGATTGTATTACAACATAGACCAGCCGTTAACAATCTGTCCATCACGGACTGCGAGCCTCTAGTTCAAGACTCGCTCCCCTACAATTAATTCTAGGTATACATCCGCTAAAATATCAGGGTGAAAGTCATCATAGCTTGCGAGTATAGACCCAGCTCCCAACCCAACTTTGAGAATAGATTAACGGCTATATTTTTTTATCGCCCGATAAGAGTCTCACGTTAACGCAGCACGTTATATATATATATACACACACACACACAAAATAAAAGGCATTACATGACTATGCTTCTTTACACACTTAAGAATAATTTTAAAAAGTCCACTTTGTAATAATGTCACTTTAATGTTAAATCATTGTATTAAAAATATTTTGATGTGTTGACTAACATACTAACACGCATGTAAAGTACTTTATTATAATTTAAACTGCAGTGTTTTTTATATTACATTTAAGGTTAATATATTTTAATGAACTAATACTGCAATTTCATCATTACAAATGTGAAATGACAAATATATTTAGATAGATGACATTAAAGTTTCAATAGAAATTACATTAAAGTATATTTTAATTTATCATAAATGCTTGTACGTAAGTAAATTTAGCAGTAGCTACTTTAACCATAGTTTAAAGATGAGAATGTACTTAAGTCCTAATTAATTGGGCCGAAAAAGCATTTGAACTATATCATCTTTTTCAGATTTTAACTGACAATAACATGCGATTTGATCATAAATAAAATACAAAAATAATAATTGAGCAGTGTAGAGTAGTGCTTGCTGTTTCTCCGATCACAAATGCAGACATTGAAATGTTTATGCGGTCTTCTCATTTATCAACTGTGCTTTGTTTTTCCCTTCACTTTGGCCTCACCTCTGCATGTCTTCCCGTCCTGTGTTAATGTGTAGCCGGTGTGACAAGTGCACTGCACCAGACCTCGAGACATCTGGCATTTCTGTGAGCAGCCTCCATTGTTAACATTACAGTTTTCTTCACTTGACTTGGAGCCTATAAACACACACAGGCAATGAAAAGAAGAGGGAATCAGATCCTCACAGAGGAACTACTACTAATCTTGTGTGATATTTCACAGGTACTGCATGTAATAGTGTATCTTGTAGACTCACGACAGTCCTGGTGTGGATGCTCATCAGTCCCGTCTTCACAGTCCTTGACATCATTACAAACCTTACGCTGGCCAATGCAGCGGCCATTTCCACACAGGAACTGATCCGACGCACATGGAGGAGTTTCTACGAAGGGGAATGTAAAAAAGAAACACAATAAGATAATAAAAAGGCAAATAAAATGTAAATAGCTGTTTTACGTAGAAAATATTAATTTGTTTTCTACACATTATCAAAACGTCCATGCAGACATTTCAGAAACCATAACTATGCATGGCATGTGTGAAGGTTTAATCCGTAAAACATCAATTTTAACTAAATATGTAATCTTTATAACTTTTGTTGTCCCGAAGCACAGCATATAGGTGAATTCATTACTAGATCTTATAAATCATTTAAATAATTCAAAAAAATAATTTTATTCTATCCATTTTAAGTCTCTTTTGGGAAGATTTTTGGAGAAATGTAGCATTGCATCACTTGCTCACAAGTGGATGCTCTGCAGTGAATGGGTGCCGTCAGAATGAATCCAAGCAGCTGATAAAAAGATCACAACAATCCACACCACTCCAGTCCATCAGTTAATGTCTTGTGAAACAAGAAGAAAATCTCTGATCAAAATCCACCCAGAGATTTGTTTTGGGCTGTTTTTGCTTGTAAACGGTGCTTGATCTGTGAATGTTTCTTTCCTTATTCGGACCAGGCGACTTTTTCACTGGAGGAACCGTTATTATGGATTATGGACTCATATTTAAGCTGGAAAGTGATGGCTTGAAGCTTAAAACATCTTAATGATGGATTTGTTTCTTAACTGATGGAGTGGTGTGTATTATTGTGATGTTTTTAACAGCTGCTTGGACTCTTATTCTGACGGCACCCATTCACTCACAGCAGAGGATCTCCTGGTGAGCAAGTGATACAATGCTACATTTCTCAAAATCTGATGAAGAAACAAACTTGACGACCTGGTGGCATCCGCAGCCATTTTGACAAAGTTAAAATTTTTGGGTTGACTATTCCTAAAAATGTAGAGTTAAAAAGTGTAAATTGGCTTTTATATTCCTTACCTGTCTTTTCACAGCCTTCTTCATCACTGTTATCAGAGCAGTCATCCTCCCCATCACAGCGCCATGACAAGCGCACACATCGACCAGACATACAGCGAAACTGATCAGCCATGCACATCGACGTACCTGACGGTGAGAAAGAGGCATGTGACAGATGTGAAATCCACACACACACACACACACTACAAGAAAACAGCTACTCACTGCAGTTCTTTTCATCGGATTGGTCGTCGCAGTCGTATTCTCCGTCACACCTCCAGCCTGCATTTATACACATGCCACTGCTGCACATGAACTCTGCAGAACGGCAGGGCTGGTGGGAGGCTGCGTTCACACACAAACACACACACACCAGAACAGACATGCACACACACACTCATGAAACTCATCTGTCTTCAATAACCCTCGTGAAAAGTACTATATACTTTAGCATAGTTTTAAAAAGAGCACTTTTATGGAAATAGACTATATTTATAAGAATACACTTAAGTGTGAATCGAATTAAATGTTTGACACTAAATATCTTAATTTCTATTAAATGCAAATGTATTATAGTTTAAATCTACAATAAATACAATTAGGGTAACTTTAGCGTGCTTTTGACCCATTAAAGCAGGACTTAAGCATTTGTATATTATGCAATTGCACAAAAGTACACATTTGTAATGAAGTTGCAATTTAATACATTTAAAATATTTGAACTTTGTATGGAATATTGAACAACACAACTGGTAAAATTACAAAAAATACTTTACAGTATTTTAATAATAAATAAAAAATCCAACTAGCAAATAAAAAAAAACAATCACAGATTTACAGTAGAGAACCGTTTTTTTTGCTAAAATATTTTAAATGAAACCGCTTGAGTAAAATAAGTGCACTTGATTGTATTAAATGTGCACTTGTAGTGTACATCAAATATTAAATGTATACTTAAAAAACTGTACTTGCAGATAATATTAATGAAATAAAAGGCCACTTTTTAAGTGTACTTAAAGACATACACTTTAATTCCTAACACACTTAAGTACACTTAAAAGGGCACTTTATAATAATGTCAAAGTAAATGTTAAAGTACATTATAAATCATTGTTTTAATAATATTGTCATGCTTTAAGAGTACACTTATTTTGATGTAAAATACTTAAGTATAATTTTAACAGTAGTGTTTTGTTTGATATTACATTTACCCCCAGTTTCACAGACCAGGTTTAAGCCTAGTCCCAGACTACAATGCATGTCTGAATGGTTTCAACTAAAAGAAACTTGCACTGACTGATCTTAAAACATGTCAGCACCTTTGTTGTGTCTCAAGATGACCAGTAATGTTTTTTGGAAGGCATGTTTATAAAAAATTACTTACATTTCCTAATTGAACTACGGCCTAATACTGGCTTAGTCTAAGCCCTGTCTGCGAAACCAGGCCTTAAAAATTATATATTTAATAAAAAATGTCTAGGGCTGCCCCCTAATAGTCAACTAACTGTTAATCGACTAGAAGAGGCTTGGTCAAGCAAAATTTAGTTAGTCGCAGAAAAAACAAATCCATAGGTTAAGTCACTTTGTGTAAATGCAGGAAATCCAAACTTTATCAATGTTTCAGAGACAATAGAATTATGAAATGATGTAAAGATGTACTTAAAACCTACTTAAGTGTCTCAAAAACACTAAACTTAATTGGTAATATAAATTGAAACTATAATAAATTTGTATTTAATCACAAAGTATGTTATTTCTATTATAAGTATGCTAAAGTGTGCTGAAAGGTGAGAATTAATTCTAATGATTGTGAGCAGAGAAAGAAAAGAGGCATTGCCAAACCAAAATAATAATAATTAGAAGAGAGTGAGAAAGTTCCTCACAACAGTCCGACTCATCAGACCAGTCCCCGCAGTCGTCATCTCCATCACAGTGGTAGATGTCCAGAATGCAGCGGCCATACGCACACTGAAACTCCTCAACACTGCATGTGGCTGTCATCACGTCAGATGCTGGAGAGAGAAATTATGTAACGTGATTTACACTCCCACACACATGCACCCGCAAACAGTCCAACAAATCCCTCTCAACAGCTATTTGCAATAAATCACACAAACAAAAACAAATATAACAGAAACAAATAGTGACAAGCAGCAATCACTGGGATCCAAGCATATGAAAAAGAGGAGAAATGAGCACAATTTAGCAGAATAATGCCTGTGCATACAGATGGTGCCGAATTTCTTGTGATCAATGTACATTAGGAGAGTCTTTATTAAACCAAACTCTGTTTTCCACTGCAATGTAGCAGTCTATGGTTTTGTGAAATCTTTTTGCATTCGTGTCTGAACATATTGTGACAGGTATCTGCAGTCTACAAAATAAGCTGACAAATATACATTTTTTTTTACTGTCAAGCAGCTCTTTACACTATACATGCACAGCTTTGGATGGCCTAGAATGGCCTAGAAAATCTAAAATAATTGAATAAATAGAACTAAAATATACATTTTCTCTTTAGCTTCACCAATATGACAATTTGCATGACTTTGATTTCATGTGTAGCAGTCAGTGTTTAACCCCAATTTCATGTTCCCACCATGTATGTTTGTTCTGTAGATTCTATTTACAGGCAACCAATGAATAGATGGATGGATGCATAGACGGATAGATGGAGACGTGGATGCATGATTAATGGATGCAAGGATGGATGGATGCAAAATAGATGGAAACATGGATGCATATTTAATGGATGCAAGAATGGATGGATGGAATTATAATGGATGAATAATGGATGGATGGACAGATGCATGATGGATGCCCAATGGATGGGTGGATGCATCAATGGAGGGATGGATATTAAATGGATGGAGGGATGGATGGATGCATCAATGGAGGGATGGATGGATGCATCAATGGAGGGATGGATGTTAAATGGATGGATGCTTGGACGGACAGATGTTAAATGGATGGATGCTTGGATGGACGATGGATGGATGCATCAATGGAGGGATGGATGTTAAATGGATGGATGCTTGGATGGACGATGGATGGATGCATCAATGGAGGGATGGATGTTAAATGGATGGATGCTTGGAGGGATGGATGTTAAATGGATGGATGTTTGGAGGGATGGATGTTAAAGGGATGGATGGATGCTTGGATGGATGATGGATGGATGCATCAATGGAGGGATGGATGTTAAATGGATGGATGCTTGGAGGGATGGCTGTTAAATGGATGGATGCTTGGATGGACGGATGGATGGATGATGGCAGCAAAGACGGATAGACTTAAACATGGATGCATGATTCATAATGCATGAAGGATGCAAGACGGATGGATGATGGATGCATGGATAGAAGCAAGGATGTTCATCTGACAAATAGGTGCACTCAAACTCAAAATCAACTCACGGCAATTCTCTTCATCAGTTCCATCTTTGCAGTCGGCGTCTCCATCACAGTACCAGTGTTCAGCGATGCAGCTTCCATCAGAGCAGCGGAACTCTTTATCAGAGCACTTCCTCTTATCTGGACACACATACAAGCACAACAAGGCATTGAGATTCTGGCAGTGGGAAAAAACTATCGATTCATTTTATTTACTGGGTTCGGAATGAAGGGTGTTTGGCAGAAATCAATCCCAATTCCACCCCATTTGAAAAATAAAAATAAATGCCAGGTGCAGACCTTGAAGAACCGATTAGATAACCTTGTTTTGTAAACTTCTGAATATTTACATATTACATACAGCTGTCATTGCTTTCAAAAACACAAATATCCCATAATGATTCAAAACCTTCTGAACAGTAGTGCATAAGACATCATGTCTGTTCTTGACTAGGGCATCACATGACACCCTCTGCATTCATGATTGTATTTCACTTATGTGCAAAACAATTATTAAAACAGAACTGCAAGATACAACTGTAAGCATGATGTAATGTTTCCAGACACTTAATTGGATGTTAACTGCATTTGAATGAAAATGTAATATAGATTAAATGCATATTAAACATAATTAACTGAACTTTAAAGTATTTCTTGACCCATTTAAGTAGGACTTAAGTACATCTTCATGTGCAATTTCATAATTAATTCTGCTGTCTTTGAAATATGGTAAAAGTACTGCTGAATGTACTGACAAACATTTATGGCAAAAATGTAAAATATGTTGCAACTTGATACATTTAAAATATCTTAACTTTCAATATAATATTAAACTTTATAATGAAGTACTTTACATGTGCTTTATTTTAGTCAACACATCAAAATAAGTGCCCTTTAAAGCTTCTTTTTAAATAAAACTTTAAAAGTTTTAATTTGACTTTTTAAAAACCGTTTTTTTTCCATTTTTTTTTTGAAGTTCACTAAAATTGCACATTTAATAAAGTTAAGCAACTTTTTTTCACAAATGGATTCAGGACATTATTTGTTATTGGTTACACCGAGGGTGTGTCAAACGCTTTGCAATGGTTTGTGTCTGTTCTGCTCTATTCTGCTGCTCCCTGCTCTGGCAGGTACGTGACTAAGACCCGATGATCCCAATTACAATCAAGGACGACCTGTCTGGTGTGATTGGCTGGAGCCCGACACCTCTAACATCGAAGACGTGCAGAGACCAGGTTTCCACACCTTCGGAAGATAAAATAATAAAGGACTATTATATATATATATATCCTTGTTCAGGCTCTTGTTCTGTCCAGGCTGGACTATTGCAATGCTCTCTTGGCAGGTCTTCCAGCCAGTTTCATCAAACCTCTACAATTAATCCAAAATACTGCTGCAAGATTTTAATGAGCTGAAAAAAAACCTCTGTTCATTAATTTGCACTGGCTACCAATAGCTGCTCGCATTAAATTCAAGGCATTAATGTTTACCTTCAAAAACACCTCTGGTTCTGCACCCCTTTACCTAAATTCATTACTTCAGACTTATATGCCCTCTAGAAGCTTGCGTTCTGCACGTGAACGACGCATTACTGTACCATCCCAAAAACCATCCACAATCACTTTCACAGACTTTTACATTAACTGTTCCCTCCTGGTGACCTGCCCAACTCAATCCCAGCAGCTGAATCCTTAACCATCTTCAAGAAACACATCTCTTCCATCTTTATTTGACCCTCTAACTCTAGTATATTTAAATGCATTTTATTCTCTTGAAAACTAACACTAGCTTTATTTTTCTATTCTATCTACTTGTTTGCTTAAATATAAAAAAACATTGTTATTTGTACTCTTCTAACGAGTCTTGTTTCACACATGCATGTTTTGCTCTTTTGTTGGTTTTGATTGCTTGTTGTCTCATTTGTAGGTCGCTTTAGATAAAAGTGTCTGCTAAATGACTAAATGTATATGTGAGTGTGAGTGTGAGTTTGTGTGTGTGTGTGTGTGTGTGTGTGTGTGTGTGTATATGTGAGTGTGAGTGTGTGTGTGTGTGTGTGTGTGTGTGTGTGTGTGTGTGTGTGTGTAAATGATCTCACCGCACTGCTCGTCACTGTTATCTCCACAGTCATTGTCTCCATCACAGTACCACAGGCTCCGGATACAGTATCCATTTTGACAATGAAACTCATCCTCCTCGCATTCTCGTGGAGCTGAAAAAAATCATGTATGTCTTCATAAATGTCATTAATGGGATAACATAGATTAAACATATGAGCTGTTTTCATCCAAGATGCAGATGATGATCTTCAACATCACAATAATCCACACCACTCCAGTGCATCAGTTAACGTCTTGTTAAAGTTGAGAAAAGATGTGTTCACAAGAAATTAATCCATCAAGACGTTTATAACTTCAAACCGTTGTTTTTGACTAAAATATGAGTCTATAAATCCATAATATTGTATTCTACAGTGAAAAAGTCATCTCATCTGAATCTGGAGAGAAATAGACAAATCAAGCACCGTTTGCAAGCCAAAAACGCTTTAAAACAGCTCTCATCAAATATGTGGGTGGATTTAGATGTGAGAGACTATGGACTTTTTCACCGGAGGAAGCGTTATTATTGATTATGGACTTGTATTTTGTCCAGAAGTGATAGTTTAAGGATAAAATATCCTAAAGATATATTTGTTTCTTACAAACACACATATTTTGTCTTCTCAAATGTTAACTGATGGACTGGAGTGGTGTGTATTATTGTGATGTTGTTATCAGCTGTTTGGACTCTCATTCTGACGGCACCCATTCACTGCAGAGCATCCATTGATGAGCAAGTGATGTGATGCTACATTTCTCCAAATCTGATGAAGAAACAAACTCATCCTAATCTTGGACGACCTGAAGGTGAGTGCATTCAGTAATTTTTCATTTTTTGGGTGAACTAATCCTTAAAAGGTTTGAGAGTTTGAGAATATACAGTATTAACCTTGTGCTCCCCGCTAGCAACACACTGCTGCGACACAACCCAGTGCACTGGTGGCGCTCAAAGTATTTTATTGACACTGGTACGGGACTCCAGAAGAGCAGCATTAAATGTGATGCTGCTTGTATTTACACCCCCCGCCCCACACACACACACACACACACACACACACACACACACACACACCGGTGTATTTCTGCACCGCTGCTCTTTTACCCAACACATGCACAAAACATTTCTCAAACTGCAAAGCACGCTGGGAAAAGCAAACACCAAACGAAATCCCTCACGCTTTTTCTGATACCTCCGTTTTGACGGATCCTTTGCAGTAAAATGCATATGGTTAAATAAAAACAGGATATAAAAATATCTCACTTGCACAAAAAGGAATCAAAATACACAAGAAGCGCAGCAGTCGTTGGGCTATTTAATTCACAGACGAAGTGTAAATCATCACAATACACTATTGATATATTAACTGATGATATAAACCAAAAGAACAGACAAACGCTGAATGCAGGAGATGAGGCAGTGTGGTGGAGAGGAATGAAATATTCATGGCAAGCGTATGGCAGACAGACCCCCCATCAACAGACGAGCTCAAGAGTACAGCGCTGGGAAATATGGGTCAGATACAGACTACTGTTGCTTCTGTTTTCTGCCTCACACACAGACGTGCTTTTCCTCTACAGCATTACAATATAACAATGGTAAGCAATGCTCGGCTTCCATATACAACTTACACAAGACATTCATAGTAAGCTTCATGTGGTGTTCCTTTAGTAAGCGGTGCTAAAATGGGTTTGAAGTGAAGGAGAAAAAACTCAAATATTTAACCCTGGTGTTGTTTTGACACAGAAAGGGTTGCATTTTTTCTGAAAATGCTAGTCATTGCATTGGATGAAGACTTATTGACTTTGCTCACACAGGATATAACCACTTCCCAAACAAAGGGACTCGTTTCCCGCCTTATTAGACTTGCCCTGTTCCCCATAAAAATATAGGGAATATATATATAGAAATGTCTCGGTATGCTATATTATTACTAAATCTTGGATTTAACCTTTTTATCAACTTTTTTTGGACCTGACTGATTATTATAAACCTGAGCTGAGCGCTTAAGCACCTCGGTTTTTGAATGAACGTCGACAATATTTCCACAAATAATGCTTTTTAATCACTCAAAAAAGTGCATAAACTCAAATCAATGAGCCCTACAAACAATCAGCTCCAAAAAGAAATACAAACCTGTGCTAATTGGAAAAAACAAGTTGACAAAAGGATATATCCAGTATTTGGTGATAACATGGGTGTGTGTGTGTGTTTCTGGCTGAATGTGCTATACTGTCAGCAATAACCCATCCACGGGCTTCTTTGATTACTGTCAGTTTAAGTGCCGGTGTCCTGATATTTTATCCTCCCTTTAGATTGTCTAACCTCGGCTTACTGCGCATGTGCACATCAATGTTGCATGCTTTTCTCATGTTGAACAATATTTAATGTATCTGCATTACTGTAAGGGTAAGTTTAGGGTTGGTTGGTGTAGACGTTAATAAAACACAATCTAATAGGTAGAAAAAATATGTATTGTTGGTTTCCAGTAGCTGTATCCCTTCTATCCACAACCGTGAATATAAGACGTAATTACTGTATGTGCATTACTGTAAGGGTAGGTTTAAGGTTGTGGTAGGTGTACGTTAATAAAACATATTTAACAGGTAGCATTTTCATTGTCAAATTGTACTATCCACTGTTTTAATGGGAGGTAGCAAAATCTGACAGGGTACGACAAATCCACAGCAAACCAGAGATACAGTGTTGCCAGATATTGATAAACCGAAAAAAATAATAAACCGAAATATTTCAAATCTTTTTCAAATAAGATATTATAAAGATACAGCTGTCGCTAAACTGCAACCTACTTTATCAACTTTCTAAAGTGTCAAATTAATAGGAAGAGACAAATCCAGAAACTCTTAAAATAGCTGGATCTGGCGCCCTCACTCGCAACGCTCTCAAGAAGACTCGTTCACTCCGGCAGCGTCTCGCAGCGATAACTTTCACACCACGGACGCAAAACACTCTTTCAAACTGAATTATACATGTCATGAAGACATTCATATGAAGAGTTTAACAGCAAATTAGTCATTCAGAGAACACATTTTATTTTTGAACATGACAAATGTACCTCATAGCTGGCTACAACACAGCATAACCAAAGAGTATAGAATACCAAGAGGCGAAACTCTGTAGTGATACGGGTAACAGTCTATAGATGGCGCTGCCGCCATTTTGGACTGACAACTGCGGAAAGTCGCTAGAAGATGCGAGGGAGCAAGTGGGCGAAACGCAAGCAGTGTGCTGCTATAAACTGCAGCAATTATCAATTATTAATCAATCTCTTCACTAACACAATTGCCGCTGATGGTTTTGATCTCTATTGCTTATGAGATTTTGATCTATTACTTTTTTCAGTTAAATGTGTGCACTTGATACATGACAGAAATTACAGAAACTTCACAATAGTTGGTGGAGTCCTTGATACAATGTGTGCAAGTTGTTCATATTTTGTGATATTTGAACTTTTTTATAAATGTTATGAATGTGTACCATTTATTTTATTATTTTTATTTAAAAATAAACATTGTGAATAAATATATATGACTGTGTCTACCTCTATTAAATCCATACCAAACATCACATCTGGTAATTTCATGACCTTAAGTTTTTAATTTAACGAGGAAAATGTACATAGAACATGGATATGGGTAAGTAAAGGGTTTGCAGTAATTTTTATATTTTTACTTGGCAAACAGTATGAAGCAGTCTAGTCAATTGGTGGAGGGGACCTATCTATAATCTTTATATTTAAGTATTACATACATACATATGTAACACCCCCCGACACGGGTCCGCACCGTCCCAACTCGTTCTTGTTGGGAGGCGGGCGCTCTAACAAGGACACAGCCTCTAGCGTCAGGTTTACACACAGCCCTTACTGGCATACACATCTGTTACACATACATGAAATGTCTTATTGTAAGTTGGTCAAGCGCGACTGGCTGCTTTTATTCTACGGCGTTTTTGTGTAGTTGTCAGTCCAAAATGGCGGCGGCACAGTAATGTCATGGCGCAACTGTTGCTATGGAGCGTTCTATTGAGTTTCGCCTCTTGGGCTTCTATACTCTTTGGTCTAACTGTGTTCATTGACAACACAGCATAACGAGAGATTTACAAGCTATTTTTGTAGGCGGTCATTTTTGATCAAGACCCCCAAATTAGACTTGAAACAAGGATTTTCAGCACAGCACAAGAGTTAATAAAAGAGAAAATGTACAACTCAGTCCAAACAGCAACCGCTGACGGTCTGGCACATATTCAAACATTAATTACAAATGCAAAATAAAGTTTTATGGCCAGTAACAAATAATTATGGTCGGTAAACTTTCCCAGTTTACCCATCGTTGGCAGGCGTGACCCTGGCAAACACATTTAGATGCGTCTCTGTAGCTTATTGCACTCATTTAGCTGGCTGGATTTGCTTTAGTTATTTGAAGTCTATTGGATATTTAACTATATATATTTTCATAACACTAATCCACTAATTTGTGTGAATAACGCAATAAATTTAGGAGTCATTTTTGGTCAAATCTGTGGTCTAATCCCACCTATAACCATTGCCAAAGTGAAGCCAATTGTGTCCTTCGAGGATCTGGAAACTGTTCTAGAAGCTTTTATTTCCTTCAGACTTGACTAATGTAATGAGACACTTTTAGCAAAGAGACTTATGTCTCGCGTGTGGACCTCTCTTTCCTTCGAAATCAATCAAAAACACACTGTTGTTCATTTACGAGTCCAGTCTAAAGGTCTCTGCACACTGAGTGGGACATTTTCACATGTTGAAAATAAATACGACCTCACGTTGTGTCAATCACGTTTACACACTGCCTCCGAAACTTTCATCCGTCGAATTCGGATCAGGTTCGATTTTCTGCGTTTTCGCATCCGTAGCATTAACTTTAATAGGAAAGGATACGTAAAAACACGTTTTGGACTGAGTGTGCAATGGCCTTAACACTTGATCAGAACAATTACCTGTATATACTTCACCCAAAAATGATAATTCTGCCATTTACTCACCCTCAGGTTTTTCCAAACTGGTATGAGTTTCTTTCTTCTGTTAAGCACAAGAAGATATTTTCATCAAACAGTTGCTGGTAGCCATTCACTTCCATAGCATGGGAAAACTAAATACAATGGAAGTCAATGGCTACCAGCAACTGTCTGGTCAAAATATCTTTCTTTGTGTTTGAGGACGAATAAATGCCTTTAAGAGTAAATCCCTTTAAGAGTATATTAACACACCGCTCTTACTAAACGACTGCACACCTGGATTTGAGAGGCACGCTTGCATCGCCTGCTTGCTCTCGTCAGAGTTGCAATCAATAGTGAGCATCTTTGAGCTTCAAAACATCCCGAAAGGTGTCATAAAATAATTATATTATGATAGAGCTGCTGCTGTCATGCACTCATGAACGCACACAGCAGAGCGACTCTCGAGGTCAAGATTTTCACTAAATAATATATGACGCTCTGCTTTGTTTTTCACCAAACCTTATGGCATGCTTTCACAACACTATAATATACAGCATGAGTCTTAAAAATCGACCTTTTGACGCTTGAAAAGATCTGCTGCTGTGTTTTCTTGAAGTGTTTTGCCTTTAAACTATAACACAAATAGTAAATGTACTCACGACAGTCTTGTTCATCGGAGTCATCCTCACAGTCGTTGTCTCCGTCACATAACCACGAGCGCCGGATGCACTTCCCATTATCACAGTGAAAGTCTAACGGTGAACACGTGGGCAATACTGAGGAAAATAACACCAATTAACCAGTTAAACACAAGACCAATAACTTCAACTTAGACATTCTGAACGATACGGAAATCTGGTTAATAATAATCATTACAAATAGTAGTGTCGCAATTGTTTGATAAACATAATACTCAGAACAGTATAATAAACATAAGTGTATTCATTGTACTGCACATTTTGGCTAAAATAGTTTATATATCATAACTGCTATGCATTCAGAAAACAGCATACATGCTATACCAGTGCTGCTATTGTTTGCTAAAACTATTAAAAATTGCAATAAAACTAATAAAATACTATACAAAAGATTTAAACAAAAGAGAAATTGAACAAAAACACATAAACAGAATAAGTTGAAGTACTAAAATTACAAAAAAAAATTAAATAAAATAAAAAGCTAAATATAAATATTTTGTTAGAGCACCTAAAATTACTAAAAATAAAATGAAACCCAAAAACATAAAAAGAAAGCCATTTCATTCATAATAGTAATAAATACTATAATAGTTTATAAATAATAGTATAGATGGTTTCGCACGCGTCCGGCCGAAGGTAACTTCCGGTCTGTGTTTGTTTATCGGGCTGTTAGTGGCGCCGGCTACAAACACAGTTAAAGTGATGAGTAATGAAGCTGGGCTCAGGTTGTTGTGTTGTGGGATGTGTTTCACATTCATTTATTTGTGGCGAACCACCACAATATCAAAACTGACTGATTTTCAAAAGGCTTTGTTGAATAAACATGAGCACGTAATGCACGTTTAAAAATAAAAATGTGATATATCACTATTTTTGAAGGAACACTGTCTTTAGAAAATGTTTGATGTCATTTTCATGTCATCTTGCATGTTATATGTCTGATAAAGCAGCGTTTGTAAGCTCAGTTTACAGCCGTTACCGGGCTAAACCTCTAACGTTAACGTTATTTCTCCTGCTTTTAAGCGTCTCCTGCTGGCAGAGAGTGGATTTGCATTTTTAATAAGTCCGTCCAAGTAGTTATCGCTGCATCTCAGTCCGTCTGATTTATGAAGCAAACATATTTAGCTTGTTATCAAATAATAATCTCTCCAGAGGGACTTATCTGTTGTTATTGATTCTATTCGGATGTGTACCGGAAGTTAAGTTAGGGCCACAAACACGCGCATGCGCAGTAATGTTTGTTTATGTTGTTGCCGTTGAAACCGTCTATAATTACACCATTTTACTGCTGCTACTACTAATAGCAATAGCACAGTCTCTTTCTCTTCCTCTGAATGCAGGTGGACGTGGACCCAAATCACCAGATCTGTAGCTGCTTTGGCTATTCAGAGCGTGCTTTTATGATTTTATGTTTGCTCTTCTTGTCCATCAAACCTGATCTAATTTCTGGCAGACCTCCAACATCTCCACAAATGTAGAGCCAATGAAAATAAATGACAAATATATTTAAAAACATTTGTAACTGATTGGAGAAATATTAGGCAATAATATTAGGCAGCTAGAATATACATAAATGCACATTAATGTAATGTTTCAACTTGATTGCATGCTAACTGCAATTAAATGAAAATGTGTTAGTTTAAGTTTATATTAAATGCAATTAACTGAACTTTAGTGCTTTTTATGACCCAGCTATGTAGGACTTTTTATGTGCAATTTGATAATTACTTCTATTGCATTAAAATAAAAACAAAAGCAAGGTTTTTTTATATAAATGTAAGAGAATATAATTATGTGAACAGATTTAAGTACAGTGTGTATTTAATGGTGTCGGTCTGTGAGTGTGTGCATTTATGTGACCCTGGACTACAAAACAGGTCATAAGCGTCAATTTTTCGATATTGTGATTTCTACACCATCTTAAAGATTAATAAAAAATATTTAAATTGATGTATGGTTTGTTATGATTGGACAATATTTGAAAATCTGGAATCTGAGGAAGCAAAAAAATCTAAATATTGAGAAAATCATCTTTAAAGTTGTCCAAATGAAGTTCTTAGCAATGCATATTACTAATCAAAAATTAAGTTTTAATATATTTATGGGAAGAAATGTACAAAATATCTTCATGGAACATGATCTTTACTTAATATCATAATGATTTTTGGCATAAAAAAAAATAATATTGTTTTGACCCATACAATGTATTGTTGGCTATTGCTACAAATATTCCCCAGAGACTTAACACTGCTTTTGTGCTCCAGGGTCACATGTGTATAAAATAAGCCGTATAGAGTATGTACATGCTTATACTGCAGTGTTATGTTGTGCGTGTCTGTTTTGTGTAGTGAGCTCTTCAGTGTTGCTCCTCATTAGGGATCTATGGTAGCTCAGAGGAAGAATCCCCTCCTGAGTCTTTCTGTGTTTTCAGGCTCCGGCAGACTTTGAGAACAGGACATTGTTAGGGGTCTTCCTGGAGAAAAGTGTCTTCTGTATGGTCCTGTAGAGCTGGATACGCTCAGCTGAGCACAGCACCCTCCGCAGGGTCATACAGTCCCGTCAGGGGCCGTTTGGGAGGCAAACGTGATGCTTTCTATTGTGCCGCTGTAGTCGGAGGCATCCTGAATCTCCTGATACACAGCCAGGGAGCTCCTGAGCGAGCTCTTTTCCACAGTGTGAACGCAGGTGAACAATACTTACAATGCTTGCTTGTACTGCATGTGCACTTGTAGTGTGCTTCAAAAATATGATTTGCAGAATACATATTGCTATTGAACTACAAGGCAGCTTGAGTGTGTTAAACATGAAAGTGTCTCTCCTTAAGTCACTTAAGTACACTTTGCAATAATGTCAATTTAAGTTTGACTTTAAAATACATTTTCAATCAATGCATTTTAAAAGTACTTAATTGCATTAATTGCACAAATGTGCAATTTTAAATTATTTTTGACAAGTTTCAATAGAAATGTCATTATTAAGTATATTGTAGTTTACTTTAAATGATTATCAGTACATTCAGCAGTACTTATAACATATTTCAAATACAATAGAAGTATTAAATGTACTGAAGTCTTAAGTGGGTCAAAAAAAAATTAGCTAACTGTATTAAGTAATACGTTTCAACTATAATGCATTTTCATTTAATTGAAATTAACATGCACATAAGCATCCAAAGCATTGTATTTTTGTTACTTAGCTTGATTTTACAGTACACTAAAGCATCTACGTATGCTAAAATGTGTTTTTCACAAGAATTGTATAAACATGCTAGATAAAGCTACTTGAATTATTAGTCCGACTTCAAACTAAAATTACAATTGTAGTCAGGCTAAAGCATTTACAAGACAATTTATGAAGACAAATGATGTTTGAAATCGACTTTTAAAGAGCATGTAAATGCACTTTGTGATGAACAATCAATTTCAATTGATTGTAGATCAATTCTCACTTCATCCAGCGCTCTTTGTTCTCTAAAACAAATCACGTTACTATTTTATTGAGTGTGAAACCACTACAACCTCTACAGCACTTGAGAGAGATTTCCGAATGTTTGTAGAACCCTTTGACGATGGAAAACACATTTGAAGTGTGCTCAATAACACAACAACTGAACAAAGCACGCTCCGGCATACACATAAATGTACACTACATTAAAATAACTTCTGTAGAGAAGGGTTTGAGCAGAGGACTGAACAAACAGTCTTAGAATGAATAAATATGAATGAATAAATGATTAGTGTTGTGTCTTAAGTCGCTGGGGTATATTTGTAGCAATAGCCAAAAATACATTGTATGGGTCAAAATTATCAATTTTTCTTTTATGCCAAAAATCATTATGATATTAAGTAAAAATCATGTTCCATGAAGAATTTTTGTACATTTCTTACCATAAATACATCAAATCTTAATTTTTGATAAGTAATATGCATTGCTAAGAACTTAATTTGAACAACTTTAAAGATGATTTTCTCAATATTTAGATTTTTTTGCTTCCTCAGATTTTCAATAGTTGCATCTCAGCCAAATATTGTCCAATCATAACACACCATACATCAATGGAACGATTATTGATTCATCTTTCAGATGAAGTATAAATCTCAATTTCGAAAAATGGACACTTAAGACTGTTTTGTGCTCCAGGGTCACACATGATGTAATTGCATTCTCATGAAGGAGTGTGTAAGAGACTCACTGCAGCCGTCTTCATCGCTGTGATCTCCGCAGTCATTGTCCCCATCACACTGCCACTGCGCCGGGATGCACGTGCACTCGCCGAACGCACTGACCGCACACGTGAAGTGATTTCTTCCACATGAGCATTCGGCAGCACCTAAAACACCTACAAGACATGCAGAAGCATAAGTAAGCTATTACAAGTTTTCTGAAATGCTGTGTTTAAATATGCAAATTAAATTTGGGTCGCACTTTACATTAGGTGGCCTTAACTACTATGTACTTACTGTGTTCATATTGTATTGCAAAACACTTCAGCTTCTGTTGAGGTGGGATCTGGGTCAGGTTAGGGTGGTATGGGTAGGTTTATGGGTGGGTTAGGGTGGTATGGGTAGGTTTATGGGTGGGTTAGGGTGGTATGGGTAGGTTTATGGGTGGGTTAGGGTGGTATGGGTAGGTTTATGGGTGGGTTAGGGTGGTATGGGTAGGTTTATGTGGTATGGGTAGGTTTAAGGGTGGGTAGGGTTGGTGGTATGGGTAGGTTTAAGGGTGGGTTAGGGTGGTATGGGTAGGTTTATGGGTGGGTTATGGGTGGTTTATGGGTGGGTTAGTGGTATGGGTAGGTTTAAGGGTGGGTTAGGGTGGTATGGGTAGGTTTATGGGTGGGTTAGGGTGGTATGGGTAGGTTTATGGGTGGGGTTAGGGTGGTATGGGTAGGTTTATGGGTGGGTTAGGGTGGTATGGGTAGGTTTAAGGGTGGGTTAGGGTGGTATGGGTAGGTTTATGGGTGGGTTAGGGTGGTATGGGTCGGTTTATGGGTCAGGTTAGGGTGGTATGGGTAGGTTTATGGGTCAGGTTAGGGTGGTATGGGTAGGTTTATGGGTGGGTTAGGGTGGTATGGGTAGGTTTAAGGGTGGGTTAAGGTGTATTGCATCACTGCAAGTGCTGAATTTAAATGTAAGTGCATAGTAGTTAAGGCCACCTAATATAAAGTGATACATTTCTAAAACAAAAATCTATCTTTTTCTGTTCCCCGAAAAATTTCATTTCATTGCAATTGACAAGCAATTAAGTGTTCAAAACATTATACTTCATCTTGTTCATTAAATATGCAAATTATACATTTTGTTGAACCAACATGCACTAATCTGCAAACATTTCCAGAATAGAAAACATTTCATAAAGCCAGGTTCAAACTTCATGTTTCATTTTGCTGACAGAGTTAAAGGTTTTGCATTTTGAGAATAAAACGTTGATATGTGAACAAATCCCTCAGTTAAAAACCTTCAGAGCATATGGGAATAAAACTGAAATTTGGTGCATTTAAGTGCTGCTGAAGTGAAGCAAAAACTGACTTTGGAGAAAATGGCGCTTAAAAATATGTATTATTAAAATCTACAGACAGAAAGAGAGAAAGAGCCTGTCTCTCGCTTCTCAGATGTCAGTCTGGAGTTCAAGGAAAAGTCACGAGCCACAAACAGCAGATTATTATACAACGCTTCTAATGAAGTTTCTATCAAGAGAAATGCCAAGAATGTTTGTGAGAATCACCACTGGCTTACGTTCCCAAAATCACACGGGGCAATTACACAAATAAAGATGACCCTTGACAAGATAAACACGCGTGTGTGCGTGTGTGTGTGCGTGTGTGTGCACGTGTGTGTATACGTGTGTGTGTGTGTGTGTGTGTGTGTGTGTGTGTGCGCATGTGTGAGTGAGAAATAGTTCATCCAGCTTGTTCCAACCAAAATTACTACTCACCACAAACTAGTGTTAGAAAATGTCAACCCCTGCAATTTCTCCTGAACTCAATAATTCAAGGAAGCGGAAAAGTCTGTTAATAACTATTCCAGCCCACCTCCTTTCTTTCAAGCATGCATGTTGCATGAGAACGACTTGATTTGACTCATTTGCATCTATTTGTCCCTCTCATATCATGAGCAGCTCTGGACGGCATTGAAGAGAGTGACCGAGTGAAAGAAGTGAGGAAGACTGGAGCTGGTTTTGTGCTCCTTGTTGGCAAGCTGGAATAATTACAGCCCTTCTCTTGTGGGAGATCAAGTTATATATGCCATGTTTAGTCACTAAATGGAGCAAGACGCTCATCATGTATGCTTTAAAGACTTGCCCTTTCTGTTTCAAAGTCAAAAACACTGTTAGTCTTAATACCATTGAAACAGAGCAAACAATGACTGAGATAAAAATGTAATACACATGTATTAAACCTATTCGGGCAATGTTTTGGCATATTAAAAATTGCCGAAGCAGGCTTTAAAAATACATTAATTAGGTTTTATTAGTCACAAGACAATAAAGATGAACAAAAGCACAGCATGAGCTAAATAAAAGTGCTGGACAGACCTGTAGAAGTGTCATTTTTCATGAAGCAGACTTTAAACTGCAGCAAAAGTTTAAAGTAAAAGACATAAAACATTTAAATGTATTGATTTAGAAACGTAAATGTATTTAGCAGATGCTTTTATCCTAGCATTGCATTTAAGGTATACATTTATCAGCATTACTGCTCAAATTTAGACAACACATTACAGCAAATCAGTTTAAATGCAATTAAATTAACACTTAAAGTATGCCTTAACTGCCCAAATATATTTGGAGGATATTGTTTTTCAGATGCATTGTAATGCATTTTGAATAATTAAGAAATGCCATGCTTTTTAATTCATTCATTACACTACTTCAATAGGTTTGTAAAAAAAACATAATTATGTGCTTTAATCGAGGCAAGCAATATATGCCAAAGTCCATTAATCTAGAGTCAACATATTGCAGTAATAATTATGGTTTAAATTATATACATTATAAACAAATGTTTCAACAACAACAAAAACAGAAAAAAAACAGTTTGCATTAATCTTTTAAGTTATGACAACTTTAATGAAATCGTTAAATTAAATAACTAATGAGTTAAAGAAACTTAGTTGCAAAAACAGAAATGTTTAAGTTTTATTTAAAATCACAATATTTCTATAAAATACGGGATTATTTTTACACCTATTGGTCATTAATTGCGCTCATATTTGCCTTTGTTATACATTTGTTATTGATGGCCAGCAGTCATGTAAATATGATTTGCCTTTTCAATTGATTTCAAAAATCACATACCCATTTTAGAAATAATCAGTATCGGTAAAATTGACAAAAAGTATTGGTATCGTATCGTTTTAAAATGGTAATTCATCTATTAATTCCTCAAAATAGTTCAGTTCTTCCAACACACTTGCAAAACGAATAGGGATCCACCGATACTTCATCTCTCCACTGACAATGACTGACGATTATTTACAATGATATCGGTCGATAACCATATTTTGATCATTTGGTTTTCATAAGGGGTAAAATCGCTCCCAGCTAATGCTATAAACAATAGAAAGCCCTCACATTTGTTCCATTGATATCCAAGGAGCCCAAACTGTACAATTAAACTGCTATTTAATTTATGCTATATTAAATCACACTAAAATATTAACTGAAATGCTTATGTTCAACTCGATTGCAAATATGCATATATAATTAACAGTAGTGTTTCTTTCTATAGCTAACTAACGAACTGTGAGCACTGGTTAACTTTCCGAGGTAAATACAATGTTAAGTGAAACTTCATTCACCGTTTTATTGGCGTCTTTCTGTGGTTGAGACGCTGATTGAGCAGTTATACGACACATGATACATTGTGTATCTCTTAACATACCTTCTGATGTTAAATCATGTTTATTTCACGCAAGAACCTGCCTTGAATCTGCAATTGGAGATCATACTAAATGCTTGTGTACACATACAAGCAGAGCGCACAATGCAGATTAGGACACCGATTGGCAAGATATGACTAGCATTGATGGAGATATTGTTATGTTAGTGTTCAGCATCCAGTAGCACCATCTTAAATTGGTGAATGTGGCATATAAATGTGACCCTTGAGCACAAAAGCAGTCTCTGGGGTATATTTGTAGCAATAGCCAAAACTACATTGTATGGGTCAAAATTATAGATTTTTATTTTATGCCAAAAATCATTAGGATATTAAGTAAAGATCATGTTCCATGAAGATATATAGTCAATTTCCTACCATAAATATATTAAAACTTAATTTTTGATTAGTAATATGCATTGCTAAGAACTTCATTTGAACAACTTTAAAGATGATTTTCTCAATATTTAGATTTTTTTGCTTCCTCAGATTCCAGATTTTCAAATATTGTCTTATCATAACACACCATACATCAATGGAAATATTATTTATTCAACTTCCAGATGATGTATAAATCTCAATTTTCAGAAATTGACACTTAAGACTGGTTTTGTGGTCCAGGGTCACAAATGAGGATGCCAGGGTGAAAACAGAAGAGTTGTGCTAAAGATGAACCCACATATTCATCTCCTAAAGTCATTTACTCATTATTGCATAAAGCAGATAAATACAGCAAGGCTTTAGAGACCAATTAAGTCCGATCACTTACACAATAAAAGAGCAGCAGATTCATCTGAACTTGAATTATCCCAAACATCGTCTTTCATTTTCCACTCTTCCCTTTTCTGAAACCCCTCACATCTGGAATCTCTCCTCTTCCCTCTGTGGCTACGCTTGCTCTCCGTTACAGACATTGGCAACACAAAATGCCAATATCTCAGTGTGTGTGCATGTGCAACTGCCGTTCTCTCTAATTTCTATCCCGTGAAATTACCCCTCAACCACAAAGATATATCAACATGTCTTTCCAGAGAGCTGTCAGACTTTCGAGCTTAACCCCTTCAACGCAGAATGAAGACGCAGCTGCGGCTCTTTCAGCAGCCAAAGAAAGGGTGTACATCTAAAAAGTCCATCAAGACTTATGAAAGGTTTGCTTATAAGAGCTCAGCGGTGCTGCAAGCTGGTTATCGGTAGAGATCGACCGATATATCGGTTTACCGATATTTAAGCATTTTACCATAATCGGTTATGTAAAAAAAAAAAAAAAAAAAAAAAAATCGGTTTAGAATTTTTTTTTTTTTTGTCATACATAATTATACAGAGTATAACCAGCAGTGAAATGTGGTTCTCTGCATTTGGTGTGGGTCACCCATCCACACACTTGGAGCAGTGGGCACTGTTTTTATAACAGTAAATAAATATCGGTTCTGAATATCGGTTATCGGGTACATAAACATGCAAATAATCGGTATCGGTTATAAAAAAATCAATATCGGTCAATCACTAGTTATCGGATCCATTCATCGCTTCATAAATGGAATATAATCACTGACATTTTTATTTTATATTCCACTCGTTTCAATAGAGCAACACTTTCAATGAAAGTTATGCAAAGATGCTAGGGCTGAACAATTTTTGGAAAATAATCTAATTGCGATTTTTTTACCAATATTGCGATTGCAATTTAACATGAAATTATTTATTAAAGCTCTTTATGTTCTGTATTATTCAACAGAGGCAAGCAATAAATCATTGTATAGTATGACCAACACAATATTATATAGATTAAACATAAACGTTATTTTCTGTAGGCCAGGGCTATGTGCTATGATGACATTAAGAGATGCATGAATTGAAATGAATGACAGTTTTATTTAACAACTACAATCATAGTGGCAATATTGACTGATTTGATGAACTTCCAGCTTTGTAAGCACGTAGGCTAATCATTATTATGACAACATAAAGCACTGACAAATAATCCTGGTGTGAACATTAATATGAAAGTCAGTAACAAATCACACAAACTGAAGTAGAAAATAAATCTGTTGCTTTACCACACTATTTAGGTCATTCAAAGTCACTGTAATAAACATTTAAACACGGTCTGTTAACTTTGGACAGACTTTAAATAAATAAATAAGAATATACATATATTACTTTATTATATATATTATCTTAAGGTTGAAGTTGAGGAGTAATTAAATGCGCCGTAACACTGTTACTCCACGTGTAGCGTGCCAGGGTTGCCAGGTATTCACAACAAAACCTGCCTAATTGCTACTCAAAACTAGCCCACTCGCGTTTCGAGAGGGGTCCACCGGTAAAAGTTGCATTCCAGTGGGTAAAATACATGTTTTTTGGAGGGGTTTCCCAAGTAAGATTCACACTCCAGGGGCTAAAAATTTTGGACGATGACAGCGTCGAGGAGAGTTGAAATCAGGTCAACTTTATGGTAATGAGCTATGACGGTTGGGCGGCAACCAATCAGAATGCAGAAGTCCTCCGCTTGAGAGGATCCAGAGAACGCAGCCCGTAAACTTTGGTTCAGACCACATTAGTTCCCAAGCAAAATGGAGGAGAAGTTAATAATTGCTGTGGCGGGTTTCCCGGTCATGTATGACGTGCCCCAAACGCAATAACTTGATTCCATTCAATTAATTTGCTCAAAACAATACAGAGGCAAGTAAATGTCTCCTATAATGTTGAAATTAGACTAGCACTTAACCATGAACACAAATCCACACCACACAAATGGCTTTTAATTGGTTTATTTAGTTAGCAAACATGTAACTACAATAAAGTTCTTTATATCGATCAATTTCTCCCTTTCACATTTAAAATATTTAATGAGGTTAACGTATACCCTACTTGTGGTCAGTCTGCACAAGATCAACAAGCTTGTTTGCTCTGCGGCTCCTTTAAATACAAGACAAGCATACGAGCTACGTCACAGCGTCAGAGCGTCCACAAATCTTTCTACAGCGTTGCTGGCAGGGCGACTTTTGACGCTCTCGCCGCGTCCGGTGTGAACGCACAGTTAGATGTGTTGGACTTGAAGCAGCGTTGCTGGATCGATCGGTGTGTCATCACAGTACCGCGAGAGCTATAAGAGAACGCGTCTCCTAATGCTCTCTCTCGCCGTACTTGGATGCATAAACCAGGGGTTTTCAAACTTTTTTGTCAGCTGAACCCCTTTGACCTAAATTATTTACTTGAAGTACCCCCTGAGATTTTAAGTAAATATTTCAATAATTGAATAGCTCATTAGCATGTAAAACATTTTTGTTTTATCAGTTCTAAAGTTTCAGTAGTATTTACATAACTATTGTTATATTACACTCAAATTATAAAAAATCATATTACTGTAATTTACAATGTAATTATCAAATTGTTTCAACAAGAATGTTGTTTAATACAGGGTTTCCCAAAAATAGTTTTTTTTAATACATTTAAGCTTTTACATTTACATCACATTTGAACCAACTCACGAACCCGCTGCAATTCCCTCACGAACCACCAGGGCTTTGGGAAACCCTGCCATAAACCAATCGATCTTCAAGTGGATCACACCTCTTTACTCTCGCGTGTCATGTGACCGTGCAATCACAGCCTCTGCGGTTGAAAAATTGTGTTTTATTTGTATCGCGATATTATCGCAAATGCAATGTTTAGCCCTAACGGATGCTGGTTTAAATATTACTGAATGAGGAAAGAATCAAGTTGTTTAAACAAGGATTATTGCTGTTAAATAAAACCATAAAAAGGCATTTATTGGGGATTACACACACACACACACACACACACACGTATTTATATTTGTATTTCACTTCATCTTTATTTTAGCTAGTCAAGGTGACATTTCTTTTCTGTTGTTTAGATTAAGTTGGAGTACTAAAAAACTACAACTTTATAAATACATTTAAAAATAAAATAATTATAATAAATGGCAAAATGACTAAAACTAGAACATTTAAAAAATAAAATGAATTCAAAACTTTCCAAATGTACAAGATTATTAACAATATAATAATATAATATAACAGTATCTTAAACTGAATTAGTGCAGTGAATCAAGATTGGCCATCAAATAAGCCGTGACACGCCAAAGTACTAGCTATTATTGAATCATTATTTAACTAATTAAGTTGATGATATCTTGATTAATCTGGAAAAAAGCCAACTGGATAGGCTTCAGGATCCCGAGACCCAACATTGGATGAGTTTTGGAGAATGGATGGAAAAAGCCAAATGTGCAAGAATGAGAAACGAATATAAACCAGTCACAAGATAATAAAGAAAACAAAAGCACTATTTATTTAGACTTAAATTAAACGTCCCCTTCTGACTGACCTGAGAAGGATATGCACAATGTTTTTTAATGTTTGGGAAAAGATAGCATGAGCTGTTTTGTAGAATGGCTTTGGGTTCACTACGTTTAAAATATCTGCTCGGCAACTGTAACATAAGCCCTTTTTTAAAGACCCCATTGAAAAATGGAAAGAGACATTTGTCTGGGATTTAAAACAAGGGTGTCCTATTGCAGATGCCATGTGCGGCTTTAAATGACGGCGGTACAGTAAAGGGGAAGTGATTATGATATATTTAGAGGGTTAAAAAAAGGACTGGAAAAGAAAAAGTGAGGGCTTTTCATTGAGTGTCGGTTCTTTTCCATCACGGTCAGACATTTTTAATGAACTTGGCTGTTGTAGCCTGCATTTGAGGCAGGGCTGAGAGTCAGTGGGCTGAAGGAATGGGACGGGGAAGTTTAACGGTGGCATGAACATTAAAAAAGAGAGAGAAAAGAAGTTCAACTGCAGCATGAGCAGCCTCGATTCAAACATCACAGACGCAGTTTGAATCTGAACCATATAGATCTGAATGAAAGTTAGTGTAAGAAAAGAGGTTAAGCTGAATAAATGATTGGAGAAGTCCAGCATACATCATTAGAGAGGATGCATTATGAACATTACAAGGCCAATACATAAAGTAATATGCATAGATGAATGGTTCACAAGAAAAAATGCATTCAGAACCGATTTCACGCCAACCCTCAGGACATCCAAAACATAGGTGAGTTTGTTTCTGCATCAGATTTGGAGAAATGTAGCATTACATCACTCATCAATGGATGCTCTGCAGTGAGTGAATGGGTGCCGTCAGAATGAGAGTCTGATAACAACATCACAATAATCCACACCACTCCAGTCCATCAGTTAATGTCTTGAGAAGACAGATACGTGTTTGTAAGAAATCAAGATGTTTTTAAAGTCCATAACTCATAATATTGCATTCTCCAGTGAAAAAAATGTATGGTCTTAATCAGGAGAGAAATCTGCACAGATCAAGCACCGTTTACAAGCCAAAACAGCTCTAAACTAATACATGGCTGGACTTTGATGTGAGAGACAACAGGAGATGGACTTGTTCACTGGAGGAAGTGTTATTATGACTCATATTGAGTTGAAAATGTCTTAATGATGGATGTGTTTCAGCTTTTGTCTTCTCAAGACATTAACTGATGGACTGGAGTGGTGTGGATTATTGTGATGTTTTTATCAGACTCTCATTCTGACGGCACCCATTCACTGCAGAGCATCCACTGATGAGTGATGTAATGCTACATTTCTCCAAATCTGATGAAGAAACTGGCACTTTAACTTGTTGTACAAATGTGTGCATTTGATCCTAGCTGATCAAAATGATCAAATATTTTATTGTGCTCCATTTGCTTCTCTAACTTTAATTCCTGCTGTATTTGTGCCAAATAAGGAATCCGCTGGTGTGTTCAGACACAACAGGCACAAAGAGACGGTCATACTGTGAAGTCGTATCTGTTCACACTAAACCACAGCATTTTTGGCAGATGAGAGAAACTGTCATTGTTCTTCCGAAGAGATTTCTTCAATATCACACCAAACCCTCGCAGGAATGGTCTCTTTAGCAGAAGAGTCTGTTCTGGCTGCTTTGGAACAGTATGTAAAGCACTATAGAAAAGAAATTGGAATAAACTTCACAGCAGTCAATGGTGACTCAGATTCAGTCTCCGTTTGGAAGAGAAATGGGTAATCTTGGATCACTTGTGTAACACCAACATGAACAAGGGTAAACATTTTAAACTTCATTTGTTATGCAAAATTATTAGTGCCACTATTAAGGGAGACTTGGGTAATTAAGTTGCCCCCCAGGCAAGGGTAAAGGAGACGATTAAAATGAGATTAATATGACTAATTGCTCATTTCAGACTCGATTAACTAATAAGAATGTAGGACACATACAACAAATAATAATAATATATATAATAAACTCTTCTGATCTTCAAAAATGCACATTTATTTAAATGTTACTTGCAGATTCCAGTTACTAGCAATTTCTGAGTGCAAATTATTTATGCATTGTTTTTGTGTAGGATCATAAAATGACTTCAAATATTATGCTTTTTTTTAATGCCTTTTAAATTCGAATTTTTCCAATATTTTAGTATAAAATTCGAATTTAGTTTTTCTGCCAATTTGACAGCCCTAGTGGGCAGGCGTATGTTATGGACAATGAACACAGGTGTATTTTATTGATGGTATTTTGAATGCACAGAGATACCGTGACGAGATCCTGAGGCTCATTGTTGTGCCCTTCATCCACGACCACCACCTCATGCTTGCAAGGATCTGTACACAATTCCTGGAAGCTGAAAACATCCCAGTTCTTGCATGGCCAGCATATTCACCGGACATGTCACCCATTGAGCATGTTTGGGATGCTCTGGATCGGCGTATACGACAGCGTGTTCCTGTTCCTGCCAATATCCAGCAACTTCACACAGCCATTGAAGAGGAGTGGACCAACATCCCACAGGCCACAATCAACAACCTGATCAACTCTATGTGAAGGAGATGCTGCACTGCGAGAGGCAAATGGTGGTCACACCAGATACTGACTGGTTTCGGACCCCCTCAATACAGTGAAACTGCACATTTTAGAGTGGTCTTTTATTGTGGCCAGCCTAAGACACACCTGAGCATTAATCATGCTGTCTAATCAGCATCTTGATAGGCCACACCTGTGAGGTGGATGAATCATCTCGGCAAAGGAGAAGAGCTTTTTCATGATATTCTAATTTTTTGAGATGTACCTGTACATTTTTCTCATGTTATTTGTATGTTAGGGTTTTTTTCTAAATTTTTGCCATTTCACACCATAGGACACAGTCCAGATTTGATTGGTCAACTACACATATGATGATGATTAATACAGATCAGAGAAAAATACTGCCAATAAATATCATCTGCATGTCAGTTCCCTTCCTCATCTGAGCCGTCTTTAATAGCGTTCAGTGTTTGTCACAGTCCCCTGATGTTCTTGCTGTGAGATATTTGAGTTTGGCTTTACTCCAGCTGCTCAGTCACTGCTATCTGCTGCTCTATGTTGTCTGAACGAGCAGCTCAGAGAGACACCAGTGTGAAAGTGAGGCCACACAGAGAGATTTTCACAGGACGCATGCATCAGCACACACACACACACACACACACACACACACACACACACACACACACACACACACAGAGAGAGAGAGAGAGAGAGAGAGAGAAATCTCTGGATCAAGCTGATCTAAGCAGATGTAATCACTAAACAATTCCAGCACTGAAATGATTTGTCTTCAGGCTTAAGTAGCTTGTCTGGATAACCTACAATCTCGTGAAGCCAAACTTGACTATCGGCATGAAGTCTGGTTCACTTTGCAGCTTATTCAAAAGCGACTAGCCGTAGTTTGTTTTGATTCTAGCAAGCAGTTTATGGGTGTTTTTCTGAAATAAAGCCAATAAAATACCAACATAGAGAAAACACAGTATTACAAACAACACTGAAGGAATGAGCTGAAATGAACAGATTCATTTCCAAATATAAAAATACACTATTCTGCTCGTGCAAAGATTCATACCAAGTATCTTAAACTGAATATGTTTATGTAAATAGGACGAATAGCTGAGTTTTGACAGAAAAGTCATAATTTGGATTTTGATGCACAAGTTCTTGATTTAATTTGAATCCAATGTCAGAACTTATTCATTTGGATACATTTTGATGTCAATTTTCTCAAGCCGAAAAAAATCTCTCTCAACTAATGCCAAAAAATATACAGAGAACCTTGTCAACTTTACTAAAATATTAATGGTTAAAATTAAAAACAGCACAAAATATTTTATTTTTAGATATAATAAGTAACACTTAAATTAAAACGGATTTGTCTAAAAACATTTAAATTGCACAGAAGGCAGTTTTGATTATAACTTAATTTTAACATTAAAAATATATAATTATGATGTTTCTATTTTTTGAAATATTAACATTGAAATGGTGGCTGTCATAAAAACTTGCTTTCGTGACAGATTCATTCAAATGCACATTTACTAAAACATCAATAACAGGATAAGAAAACTATACATGTAATGAATTATTAATATTTTAAAAAGCAATATAGTGCATGTATGTATCAAAATGCTGGTCTCGAGTCATTTTTTCCTAGCTGACTATCAAGTTCACGGACAACGTGTAAACGTAAACGTTTTGAGCCATATTGTTCACGAGGTGTTTTATTGACATCGTTCAATACATTAAGCAATTGCATGTGGTATTATATATTTCTTATACAAGTTGTAGAGTTTATTTTAACACCTTTTGATGTTCATTCATGCTTATTTCGTGAGACGTTAAAGAGCATCAAAAGCACAAATATTGTTTGAATATCATAGCAAAGAAAATGTACAATTTAAAAAGCTAAGATTTTGTTTTATGTCCAAAAGCGTATTTTGCTTATAAGATTACAGGCAATGCAAAATAATGTTTCATGAAGTTCGTGTCAACAAAAAACAGCATACATTTAAAATAAGACCAGTTCATCAGAAGGAAAAGCAATTACAATAAATAAAAAATTATCAGTAAAGTCAACGCCAGCCCAAAGTTTTACGGTCACAAATCTTACAAAGTTTGCCAAATCGTGATTAATTTTTGGTTGCCATATATTTGCATAAGTTCACGTACGTAGCCTGTTTTGATTTGCTCACATTTATTGTCAATTTTACTGTGTGCATCACTTTGCATTGCCACAACTTATATTTCTAATGCTTCATCATTTCAAGCCCACTGCTACGAACTATTGTATAGTCATGGTTTCTCAGCTGATCACTTGTATTCAGTGCCAGATGTTTTATTTGTCCTCCTCCGTCAGGAATTCACCTTGAGAAGTGTAAGACGATAGCTAAACTGACAAAGAAGGTCAGACAGTTAGAGATGCACATGCAGAAGTGAAGATTAATGAGATGCAGAGGTTTTGAAGTTGTGTCGGATGAAAGGAAAACAAGATTTGCCAGTTCCTCCACACAAAGATACCATACATGCATTTCTTTGAAAGATCCCAGATGGGCTCAAGCATGCCTGTTTCTCATCCCTCATCTCAACTCGCCAACATCCTGTCCTTAAAGGGACAGTACACCCAAAAATGAAAATTCTGTCATCATTTACTCAGCCTCAAGTAGTTCCAAACCTGTATGAATGTCTTTGTTCTGTTGAATACAAAGGAAGATATTCTGAAGAATGAGGGAAACAGAGCCGTTCTGGGGCACCATTGACTTCAATGGTATTTTTTGTCCTACTATGGAAGTCAATGGTGCCCCAAAACAGCCTGATAACAAACTCTCTTCAAAATATCTTCCTTTGTGCTCAGCAGAACAAAGAAATTCATACAGGTTTGGAACTACTTGAGGCTGAGTAAATGATGACAGAATTGTAATTTTGGGTGAACTGTCCCTTTAAGGAAGAAGCAGCAGTGTTTTCTTCAAGGGTCACTTGTTTCCTTGTGGTCATGGCTCATCTCACAAAGACACGTTTGTTTCAGAGGCACTACGGCTCATCTCTCTCTGCTCTGATAAGTTGGAACTGATTTCAAGAAATATATCCTTCCTTCCACCTCTATTATTAACTATCCAAAAATCTTTAACATTTAATTGATTATCAACTTTAAAAGCAACAAAATGAAAGAGCAGAAGTTACACACAGTCAAACACAGATCTGTTACAAGCCAAATATAAAACACAGCATCCTCTCTCCAATGATTAGATTAGCTATAATCGTTTATCATATTTGAGCAATAAAGTACAGCAAGTGTTGCATTCTCACCACATGATAATATGGGTTACTACACACATCCACACAAAAACAGTAAATAAATATATATAAAAAGTAAATAAATAAATGATATATACACACACACACACACACACACACACTAGGGCTGCCACTAACGACAATTTTTATTAATCTAACAACTATTTCATCGATTAATCGACTAATCTAAATGATTAATTTTCCACAATTTTTTTTTTTTTTACTTAATATTTTATTCAATCAAATGAAATCCAAATATCTATGAAATCCTTTTTAAATCAAAATTGACGTGCAACATTGAGTGCAAGAAGCAAGTGTCCCTGAAATCAGTTCAGTATTAGTAAGAAAATCCAGAATATAATGGAAACCAGATTTTTGTAAAGATAAAACTGTAAAACTCAATTAATTGGACAGGCTTTTTTATTAATACAATTTAATTTAATTTAAACATTAAAATATGTTTTTGTGGTAATACAAAAAGATGTAAGTTAACAATAGCTTTTAAAATGACTTAAAATACATATATAATAGCAATGATGCAATAATAATTAGTTCAAATAAAGTATCAAAAGCAAGAAATCATATGGATTTATTGAACAGATCTGTTAAAATACATAAACAATAGAGCTAATGTTCATTACACAACGAAAGCCTGCAGGGGGCGCCGACAGCCTGGTGATTATTTCTACACATTACTGCGAGATCTAATCCTTGTTTAATATTGACCAAGCACCATTTAATTCAAATGTCCACTTAATCTTTCATATTTGGACATTTCTTTAGGACAGAAATGCTATAGCCGCAGTCAAAACGTGTAAACTCAGAGTGAGTGTTTGAGCTTTTATTTTGAAATCACGATGTATCCAGTGTTTGTGTAGGTTTCTAAATTATTTATCGTACACATCTGATGAAATGGCGCACGTTGCGTTCCCAGATGAACGTTATAATAAACCCAAACTCACAACAACATGCAGAGATGAGTTTGAGACGCTCCACATGGAAATGATAACCGTTTCTGTGGAGCTACTGTGAAGCAGCTGTGTGGCCTTGCGTACTTACTACACGCATGTGAATAATTAAAGCGCATCTAATTATTTAATTAAATCATAGCGTTTGTGAATTCACAATGGGTTTAATATATAATGCAGCCTTGGTAAAAAGTCTAATAATATGTTTTATGGATTCTTGTCTGTGAAATGCACCACTTCTGGTATTTTGCCGGTTAGTCGACGTGACCGTGAGCAAATGAAGTGAGGAATCGACCACGAGCCAGCCCACACACACACACACACAGCACATTAAATATAATAATTAAATATTATAATAAAATATATACATAGAGCAAAACAGGTATTTAGAATACCTTTATCTTATTTAAAAATTATATAATTGCTTTTAACTTGATACCAATATGGGTACCGTCACTATATTTAAATGCTATTGTCATAGCATGGTGCCAACAACACAAAGTTCTATATCCATTACTTTTTATATTTTATATTTATTTAAAAGTGCATTTAATCATCTTATCAATTAATGCATTCCCTAGAAATTGCCTTATGATCTTAACACCATGCTTTAATGTTTGTGCTACCTGAATACACAACAGTACAGGCAAATTATCAGTTAATGAAGACTTATTTTCGTACGGTTTCATGCACAATGCTATGTTATGACCTCTTTTGCAGTAGTGCCCAGCTGCATATGTACAGGTTTTCTGGTGTAGTTAACTTACTAGTTAGCGCAGCTGGTACACCACTTGTTGTCCAGATGTGAGCGTTGAAACAAGTCACGAGCTCTCAACAAAACAAGACTCTCAACAAAACAGCTGAAAGGTAGTCATAGTTGCTTCAGAGGGTTTGCTTTTGTTTACATCATCGGTTAGGTTTAGTGTAGGATCGAAACGCAATAGAGCATTAACATATAAGCGCTACTCAAGAGATAGCTCACCCAAAAATGAAAATGATATCGTTCCGAACCCGTAAGACCTTTGTTCATCTTCGAAACACAAATTAAGATACGTTTGATGATTTACGAGAGCTCTCCCATAAACAGCAAGGATCCTAACACGATCAAGGCCCAGAAACGTAGTAAGACATTGTTAAAATAGTCCATGTGACGTCAGTGGTTCAACTGTAATTTTACAAAGCTACGAGAATGCATTGTGTGTGCAAAGACAACAAAACAAATGACTTCATTCAACAATTTGTCTATTAAAAATATCTTAATTTGTGTTGTGAAGACGAAAGAAGGTCTTCCGTGTTTGGACGACATGAGAGCGAACAATTAATTATAAAATTTTCATTTTTGGGTGAACTACCCCTTTAATATTACATTTCCTATCTATTCTGAAACATACATTATCAGGCATGTGACCAGCTAGAGACAAATAAGGAGGAAAGTCTGACGCCCCAAGCCACGCCCACAAGCCACGCCCCCAGCACTTATTATTACAAATATATATTAGCACTTTAAAATATATTTTATACTGTAAGAATACATACTACTGTCTTGTAAAAAGCCCAAAGCAGCACTTAATAATCATGATAACAATATAATAAATGAAGTACTATAAAATATCATAGTATAGTTAAATCAAATCCAGATTTGATTGAAACCAAGCGCTGAGAAGCCTTTCCCATACCCGCCCAGCAGGACATCAGCGCACGCTGTGTGAAAGCGTCTGTCTTCATCAAAAGACACAGATGAACAATGCTGCCTGCTAAGGGTGTGCTCCGAACAATTCCTGTTGCTCTGCCTCGCTCAATACATCCACCATGTTCAGCATCAGCATTACCTCCAGCACTGAACCAGCCTTGTGAAAGACAAACAAATTAAAAGAAATAGAGGACAAGAGAATGAAGTTGCACACATGTCTGGGTTCTCAGGACCCTGAATGACCTTATTATATGAATCTTTAACACTTTCTGTGCATCGCTCCCAGCGATGCCCACGCTAATTCGCTGACAAGTTATTCAAGTTAAAACCTATAGATTAGCTTGTCAAAACGTACAATAAAAGTAGCTGTCGCAAGTCCATTTGACTCCATTCAAAGACTGAGAGGTATTTTTGTGTGAGTTGCAACAAAGTATGTTATGGCATACTTTAAACAGCATAAAAAATGACAGAAAGATATCGGTCCGGTCTGTTGTGATACAAAAATGACGTTTTAAGGTGCAAACACGTAGTCATGTTCCTCTAAATTGAGTCATCAGTGTCCCAATGTGCAGCATAAAGAAAATATACTGATTCATTTTGCATGTTTGAATGTGATCATCAAAGTGACACATAAAAGTTTTCACATAATTTCTTCATGCCTTAAAATGGCTTGAGTGTAACTCAACCTTCACCTCATTTAGTATAAGCAGACTCATGAATATGCTAATTAGCCCCGCCTCCACTCGATAACACCTACTCTACTTTAACTCAGTCACCTGTAGTAGTAAACACAAAGGCAAGTTGGATTAATTAATCCATATATGTTTGATACTGATTCCAAAGAAGAGCAAGAGCGGATTATACAGGATAGTCTATAAGTGCATATATCCGATTGAAAATGCATCTACAACGTCAGACACGTCACGGTAATCAATATCCTTAACCTCTGGCTTGACTACATTATCAAACAGCTATTAAGATTTTTTTAATGTTACACAATCCATCTCAGACCCATAGCTTCTGAAACTCAACATCCTTCGGTAGAAACGCCTGCTAATGATATGAAAAGCCCAGTCCACGAGTGGATTGGATTGTCACAGCTTTGTGACTCCAGGAAACAGGGTCTGTTTCAATCCACGTCTTGGATTCACTGTATTTTGAGGAGAAAATGCTCAGCAATGGTTTTAAGCTGATGAATCTCTACATGGTTTGTCTTTAAGCATATTAAATACAACAGAGAGACATGTAAACAGCATTAAAAACTTGATTTTCACTACAGGGGGTGATGAAAAGCAGCTTTCACAGTGTTTCTCTCTGTGGAGTTCCCACAGTATTACAAATGCATTTCTAGCATCATCTGCAGCATAAAGCATAGCCTCCCGCTAGGCCAGGCCTAATAGTCATTGCCATTGTCCTCTGTTAATGGGACACTATATCTATTCTTTCCACCTAAAGCGTCTTTCTCATTTTCTCTCGGTGCACAATAGAAGGGGATGTGGCCAAATGAAACTGTTTTGGGTGTTAACCTGGGTTGAATTTGGAGGAATAGTTTATTTCGATGGAGAACTAAGGGCTTTCATTATACAGCATTTGTACTGTAACTCTCAAAATGAGTTTAATGTCTTAGACGATGAAGTTGGAACAATCATTAATTGTGCATGTTCATCAGTGGATACCCTTTGATTGAACACATGCACTTGAAAATAACGGTGCTTCAGAATTCCATAAAATAACCTTTTATGTCTAAATGGTTCTATAAAAGAACCTTTAACATCTGAAGAACCTTTCTTTCTTTGTGGCAAAAGAAGGTTCTTCGGATTATAAAAAGGTGAGAAAGAGATGGATGGTTCTTGTGGTTCTTCTATGGCATTGGTGTGAAGAAGCTTTATTTTTAAGAGTGTAGGCGTCCTGCAAATCCTTCTGGCTACTTTTTAGATCCTGCCATTGGTGATTACACGTCAATAAGGGTTTGCACCTTTGTAACAGTTCTTTGTGTGAAAAGCAGGATCATATATCCATTGTGTATAACGATCATAAAACATTGAATCGGATGCAGAAGATAACAAAACATACGCTGATAATCAAGGAAGCTACAGACCAGAATAAGAACAAAGGGGGTGTAAACTTTTGAACTGACTAAAATTGGTTAATATTTTGTCTTGAGAAACATATGTAAACATCTGATATGTGAAAGAACCTATTCAGAACAGTACACAATAAAACAACTAAATGCAATTTGTGTATCTAAAGCACAAGACATGAGACATGAGACAGAGTCACATTTATGTTCAGAGAGAGAGAGAGAGAGAGACAGAGAGAGAGAGAGAGAGAGAGAGAGAGAGAGAGAGAGAGAGAGAGAGAGAGAGAGAGAGAGAGAGAGACAGAGAGAGAGAGAGAGAGACAGAGAGAGAGAGAGAGAGAGAGACAGAGAGAGAGAGAGAGAGAGAGAGAGAGAGAGAGAGAGAGAGAGAGATAGAGAGAGAGAGAGAGAGAGAGAGAGAGAGAGAGAGAGAGAGAGAGAGAGAGAGTGTGTGTGTGTGTGTGTGTGTGTGTATAAGAGTGCTTTAGCAGCAAGCGGCCAGTCAGACTGTGTTTTAAATAGCCCAAATGATCAGCTGTTCATATGGTGATGGCATTTGCTCAGAAAAGTATCTGTCATAAGAATTCCTTCAACAAAGACATGCATGCTTTTAATAGAGTGCATGTATCCAAGACTAACGATCACAACTTAAAGCTGCATGCAGCATTTTTCCCAGTTTCCCAGTTAGAAATCTAATGTATTTTTAGGTAAGAGCTTGATGCTCTGAAAACAGCCAGTCACTGATTTCTCTGTAAGCTTCATGAACGCTTCCACATCAACATTTATTCTTTTAGATTCTCAATTAATTCTCTGCGACTTTACTCATCTCACTTTATCAATATTAGCACTTGCAAACAGCAAATATTAATGCATTAGACAATACAAATACACTTTATGGATTTGATCTCACTTTATTTACGGTTTTTGAAACCATAAAAATAACTTGCCTTTAGTTAACACTGTTTGTTTAATTAGCCTGATGAATATTCATGTTGCTCTTGGTGTGAACACCATTTGTCTGTGATTCTTCCTCACTTGATGATGATTGTGAAAGATCTTACTCTGTGAAAATGTTTATATTTATTGTAATGAGTTTTAAAACTCTGTGTCCCACAGCGGCACAATTGATCAGAAATCACAAGCTTTATTATAAAGAGAGCATTATGAATACAATCTATTCACTGTTGGATAATAGTTTTGGTTTAAAAGGACCAGTTTCAGGAGTGACAACCACATTTAAAGTGTCTTAATTTACTTATTTTAACAGCACTAATATAATTCAGAAATGAGTCTCAGCTAATTTCAAATGTGTAGCCTCCATAAAGCATATGGCATGCAATTTCTAAACACGCACAACAATATTTCCATCTGAATTATATTACAAACCCGACTCCAAAAAAGTTGGGACACTGTACAAATTGTGAATAAAAACAGAATGCAATGATGTGGAAGTTTCAAATTTCAATATTTTATTCAGAATACAACATAGATGACATATCAAATGTTTAAACTGAGAAAATTTATAATTTTAAGGGAAAAATAAGTTGATTTTAAATGTCATGGCATCAACACATCTCAAAAAGTTGGGACAAGGCCATGTTTACCACTGTGTGGCATCCCCTCTTCTTTTTATAACAGTCTGCAAACGTCTGGGGACTGAGGAGACAAGTTGCTCAAGTTTAGGAATAGGAATGTTGTCCCATTCTTGTCTAATACAGGCTTCTAGTTGCTCAACTGTCTTAGGTCTTCTTTGTCGCATCTTCCTCTTTATGATGCGCCAAATGTTTTCTATGGGTGAAAGATCTGGACTGCAGGCTGGCCATTTCAGTACCGGATCCTTCTTCCACGCAGCCATGATGTTGTAATTGATGCAGTATGTGGTCTGGCATTGTCATGTTGGAAAATGCAAGGTCTTCCCTGAAAGAGACGACGTCTGGATAGGAGCATATGTTGTTCTAGAACTTGGATATACCTTTCAGCATTGATGGTGCCTTTCCAGATGTGTAAGCTGCCCATGCCACACGCACTCATGCAACCCCATACCATCAGAGATGCAGGCTTCTGAACTGAGCTGATAACAACTTGGGTTGTCCTTGTCCTCTTTAGTCCGGATGACATGGTGTCCCAGTTTTCCCAAAGAACTTCAAATTTTGATTAATGAGCCTTGGCCCAGAGAATCAGCGACAATGTTTTCTGGAAGTATTCCTGAGCCCATGTTGTGATTTCCATTACAGTAGCATTCCTGTATGTGATGCAGTGCCGTCTAAGGGCCCAAGATCACGGGCATCCAGTATGGTTTTCCGGCCTTGACCCTTACGCACAGAGATTGTTCCAGATTCTCTGAATCTTTGGATGATATTATGCACTGTAGATGATGATAACTTCAAACTCTTTGCAATTTTTCTCTGAGAAACTCCTTTCTGATATTGCTCCACTATTTTTCGCAGCATTGGGGAATTGGTGATCCTCTTCCCATCTTGACTTCTGAGAGACACTGCCACTCTGAGAGGCTCTTTTATACCCAATCATGTTGCCAATTGACCTAATAAGTTGCAAATTGGTCCTCCAGCTGTTCCTTATATGTACATTTAACTTTTCCGGCCTCTTATTGCTACCTGTCCCAACTTTTTTGGAATGTGTAGCTCTCATGAAATCAAAAATGAGCCAATATTTGGCATGACATTTCAAAATGTCTCACTTTCAACATTTGATATGTTATCTATATTCTATTGTGAATAAAATATAAGTTAATGAGATTTGTAAATTATTGCATTCCTTTTTTATTCACAATTTGTACAGTGTCCCAACTTTTTTGGAATCGGGTTTGTACATTAATGCCCACAATTACAATATTGAAACAAAGATTTTCTTTCAATCATGCCACTCTACTATGCATCTACTAGTGTATATTTTTGACAATGTCTGGTGGTTATAGCACCACAATTTCTTACTAGGTATTAGGACTGCACAATTTGGGAGAAAATACTACTAGGATTTACAATCATATTTATGGCTTGATTTCTTCATTTTCAAGCATTACACTAAACTTTTATTTTCAGATCACGAGTAAACGACCACAGTGCCACGCTTCACTGAAACATGCAGCGCACACATTTGTTTAATTAAATCACAACCGTTACAATTTAATAAATCACAATTCTGGTTTAATTCCGATTAACCGCGTACAAAGCCGCTATCTATCTGTCTGAAGTAAACTAAATCACAATCAGACAGACTGTAATAATCTAAAACATTCTAAATAATAACAAAGGGATTAACTGCACAAAAATTCCATTAGAACCTAATATCGATGAGCACATATTTCATGACCGCTTAAAAAACAAATCATTGTAAAGAGCCGTTTTCTATTAGTTATCAAGTAAAAGTCACTACTCTCTTATTCCGGAGTGAAGCAGATTCCTGGGGACCTTTTGATTTTGTCAGCCTTGATGAGTGAACCCACAGCTTTTCCCACAAGCCTTTACTGGGGAGGGTTTGTCCCACAATGCTCGGCAGGGGTGCGAGGGGCCCAACAAAAGCACCATAGGCAGAGTGAGCTGCAGTTAAAAGTAGAAGAGAGTCGTGAAACTCACACTTTCTTATCCCTCTTTTCAGCGTCCCTCCATCCCCCACCTTGGAGAAAACCTGAGCCACAGAAAAGGGGTAAAAGGAGGACGTAAAAAGAAAGAGGCTGATTGATTGAAAGCTGTAGGTAGGAAATGCTTGAATCTCATACTAAACACTAACAAAGCCAGTTCGCCACAGGACTCAAAAACAGCTTCGCACCACTGAAAGGTTTCTCACTCACACATACGCACAAAAAAATTATCATACCATCGAGGAGTGATGATGAATCAACAATACACAATTTACCGTAACTACAAAGTTATGCGATCTCAAAATGGTGCATATACCACAAATCACTAAACAAACAGAGTTATAAAGCCAAGTGATACTTCTCATGAAAATGTAACCGCATTTCAAAAGACATTTAACCGCCGTGAACGGATTAGGTTTCATGTATGCATGATGAAATCAGAAAAGTGACACCCAGATTACACAAAACCTTTGTGTTCATGTTTCCCGTCAGCAGTGGCTATTAAAGTCATTATAAACCACTGGAGTCCAACTCTCTCAAACCTGAGCTGGTGGATCGATCAGTAACGAGGCAAAAGTTGGTTGCCCTCGCAAGTGGACTTGACAATATTTGGTTAGATGTCACGTCTTTCAGTTGTGTTTGCAGTGTTTAAGTCTAAATATGGGGAAAACTGATCCTCCAGGTCAGTGGTAGGGATGTCACGATACAAAAATATAGTAGTCTGTACCGATACCAATAAAAGTACACGATACTAAATAGATACCATGAGAAAAAATAATAATACTTAAACATCAACTCCTTTATTTAAAATTACAAAAACACAGCATTAGTGGTACTTGGCCTTCAACACACACACACACACACACACACACACACACACAGCAAGCATTAGTTTAAATTCACAGACACACTGGCAGGCCAAAAATATTTTTAAACATTAACAAACAACCATTATTTAACCAGTAGTCTAATATTAGCCAATAAAGTTAATAAGTATAATCTGCGGACGGATACACAACAAATGAACAAGCTGTCAGACAGTTACATGTGTGTGTGATGTGTGCTCGTGCATTCAGACACAATCATATTCATATATCATCACCATCTTCTTCCACATGTAGTGTGCTTATAGGCATTTTTTCTTCTTCTTTACCCTTTGAGGACGGTCTGAAACACTTCCAGGCGTATACTCTGCCTGCCCCCGTCAGAATAGCAGCTTCGCTAGTCGCTAACTTCGGTACTTACGCTACTGAAGAAAAACAAGTACCGGAAGGATTTTTAAATGTTTATACTGTCTTGGTACAATAGTATCGCTTCTCGTGACATCCCTAGTCAATGGTTCTCTCTTTATTCGGAGTACCACCTAGCTGCGACAATTTTTAACCCGTTACAAGCCAATATTTGGTGATTTGGTGAATTGGTGACAAACACTGTTTGTGCAGACATGATACTTCATCAGCGCGTTTTCAGACTGAGCGAGAATGAAAGGCATTATTATTGTAATATTATGCATTTTGTACTGTAATGTTTCTCACCGGTGAATGAGACCTGAGGTAATCCGACAGCATTGACGGCGTCTCTCATCGTGTCGCAGGTTAGCCTGCGGTCATGTGATTCGGAGGAGGCGGGGCTTGGAGAGTGATTTGCAGGGAGGGTGGGATCTTATGCTTTCAAAGCTAGCTTGCTATTGCTAACCTCTCTGAAATCGCCTACACTGCCTTTAACAGAAGCATATATTTCCACTTACGTCAAATCCAAACTGAAACAAAGATTGAGAAACAGCTGATCATAGCTGTACAGGCAGGGATAGACATTTCTTTAATAAATTTAGTAGCAGAGCTACTGCAAGAGATTTAGTGCTGGAAATCATTTATCCTTTTCTGAAACTTCTGCGTCTTCATGAAGAGCGCAGGTCATGGTTGCTTTGCAACGGCAGACGCCACGGGAGCGCAAGCTACAGAGAGCTTTGGAAAGAAGCAGAAAGAGTCGCGCTTAGCATTTTAAATGCCTTTTTAGGCCTCATGACGCACAAAGGCAAGAAAACAGACAAAAGCACAAAATAAATAAAACCAGGAGCAAAGTATGTGAATATTTAAAGTGTGGAGACTGAAACTAATGTTAGTGTTTACTTGTACAGTAGCGTAAGAATAATACCTTCTCCTATTCACTCCAGTCCACAAGCTTTCAGCCTTTTGATATTTCTTCTCACCGGCTGCAGTTTACACGACGCACGTTTCCTGTTACTGACGTGACATGAGCCTCGCTGCTCAGCTTCTGATTGGCTGTCTGTTGCCAAGCGTCCAGCAGCAACAAGCAAACACCGCTCCGTTTCACACTGAACAAGCTTAGCACTGCAATGCGCGGTTAACACCACAAATACGGCGCTAACCCTGCTCGGGTAAAATGGGTGCTAACACCGCTTTCAAATTACAGGTGTGAAACGTGTCTTTACCCGGGGTTAAAAGCGGTGTTTAGAACGACGATAACCCGGGGTTAAGCGCAGTGTGAAAAGCCCTAGAGAGCGTTAACTTTCATTCATTTGCAACTAAGATTTTGAGTGAATTCTGAGGCTAATTCTAGGCCTGTTCCTCACACAGCTCTATTGTATGGCTTTGAATATAGTGCATGAGTTCTGTGAGAAACTTCTAAATCTTGACCGCTCCAGTTCTCATTAACCGTCATTATATGGAAAGACTCAATTTCTGTGGTCCGCAGGAGCAGGGAAGTCATGTGGGTTTGGAGACAACATGATAACAAGGACAGAGCTTTAATTTTTGGCTGAACTAATCCGTTAGGAATATGATTGGTTTCTGCAGTGTGTTTGTGAACCCAAGAGTCAAGCCAAGCTTATTATAGTCATCCGTCTCAAGCTCCTGCATGCTGTGTCTCTCTAATGTGGCAGGGCAAGAGAGATAAACTGTCCCCTGGAGAAGGATAATAAAGTCCTGTTTGAATTAAACTGCTATTGTCAGTGAAAGATTCGGAAGATGCACCCTTTTTCCCATTTAAACATTTACAACTTACAAGAGTGATTTTGAAATATATGATTGAAACCTTACACTCGCATGAGATGAAGACTGCAGTGTGCCATGGTAACTGGCATTGAGATCAAAGCTGCATACTCCATTTATCCCAGTAACCATCTTATTTTCTACAATGGCACTGCTGTAACTGAAAGATTGCATGTGCTTCTGCATGCATCTAAAAATCACAAATAAATCATTCACTGGCTTTGTAAAGGTCACAATAATAAATAGCTATACTACCTTAATAGAATCTCTGAATATCACTGAAATGATTGTTTGAGCTGAACATAAATGCCTAAAACTCCAAATTAATTTGGTTTAATATCTATTATACAATACCCATAATAATAAACTAGTATTTGACTACATATTACATTGTTAAAATATACTTAATACGGTGTAACATTTCAAAATATGTGAGAATGGAGAAATTATATTAATTAGTTGCAAGAAATACTCAATATCAATATTTTTAAACTACGGAGAGAAATCTGGTTTTCCCAGCATATTTTTTCATACATGATTTGTTTAATGTTCTGTTATGTCGAGATTTATAGAGGTTTCTGTAAAGTTGCTGTTTTGAGGACGGGCCAAGAGACATTAAGAGAATATAAACGGCATGTTGCTTTATATTAAAGGAGTGTCACTGCAGTTAGTCTCCATGTTAACTTTATTGGATCTATTCGCTTTCATTTGTCATGCTATGTAGAAACAACTGGTGTAGAAACTATTGACAATACCTTGTCAATTTTACAAATAATTATGATGAATCAGCAGGTAACACGTTGAATTGAATATGACATTTTGAAAGATAATGTGCTTGTAAAACATACCAGTGTAGGTCCTCAGATACTTAATTCACAAAAGGTATATTTGATTGATTTCACGGTTTAAAAATGTAGTCTATTTGTGTGTAAATTTTTAAAGTGCATGCCAAGAGATGTATAATTTCCACAATCAGCAAAACGATAAGTTAGTGCCCCTTAATAAATTCACTTTGAGCTGCATGCAGCTAAGTAGAGAAAATGCAGTATTCAAACGCCACACAATGTGAGTTTTTTACTGACTTCCACCTGCCATACCACTACAAAAGGCCCTTGCTGGCTCAGAGATGCACACTTTCAAACAGCAGAATGGACGCTGTATTTGTGAAGGCTCTCGGGGCCTCTGATTGATAGACCTGTCAAAGACCAACAGTCCTGCGAGGAGCGCATGTGTCATGTGCTCTAGACACAAGAGCAAAGGAAATAAAGCTCTGATCATATTTGCAGAAGAACAAAAGGAGACAGGACGTACTAAAACAGAGAGCGAGTTCAAGCGAGTCCCCGAGGGACTGACGGCTATTGACTGGGCACAGCTGATGGGTCAGCGGAGAAAAGAAAAGGGGGAAGGGGTTCCCCAAGAGAGCTGAAGATCAGACAATGGTTCGAGGAACATGCATTAGGCCAGACTCAACAAACAGATGCTGTGTACCTTATGAGAAGACCAGGATGAGGGAAAGTCATAACAGATACCAAGATAAGCATACGAGGCACGATGCTTCAATCAGACTAAAAAATTAAGACTAGTCAAGACAACTTTTTGAATCGCTTTCTGAATCGCTAACTATATACGGTCACATCAACAATCAGTCAGTAAATCACGATCAATAAAAGTCTGCAAGTGGGGCTCTAAACACAGTAAATCAGTGAAATTTACAGTAAAAATTAAATACAAATTCTGCAGGCTGTGGTTGCCAGATATGTACACAAATATGGTAGAACAATTTTCAGTTTACGGATCGAACTTAAATTTATGGTAAACAAAAAACAAGTTTATTCATTAACTAAGAATAATGTTAATATAAAATATGACTGAAATCCGTTTTTTTGCCTTTATATTACACTGACAACCAAACTTAAACACAGAGGTGAAAACCACATGATGAACCACAATTTATTAAAAGTAGCTTTTCTACAAGCCGAGGAAAATACAACACCATGCACTCTCAGAAATAAAGGTACAAAAGCCGTCACTGGGGCGGTACCTTTTCAGAAGGTACACTTTTGTACCTATTATGTTCAAATATGTACATTTTAAGTACTAATATGTACCAAAATGGACCGTTTAGGTACAAACATGTACCTTTTGAAAAGGTACCGCCCCAGTGACGGCTTTTGTACCTTTATTACTGAGTGCATGGTAATGCTAAAATAACACAAAAACATTCATCCAACAACATAAGATGCAACATAAAACCTATAAACAACTATACGTTGGACCAATAGTGGATTTTACTGATAACGATAAATAGGTTGAACCGTGCTGCCCAATAACCGATAGGTTTTCAAATAGACACTGCATGAAAACAAACATAACACTGCAAAACAGTGCCGAACTTTATTAAAATGAATTAAAAAACAGTACTGAACTATGAAAATGTTCTAATAAATATATATTATACCTTGATTATTCATATTAGTTCATAGTACATTCATGTTAAAAGACATCTTAAAAATGTATTAGTAAATGTTGAAATTATATTTAACAGTAAGCAATACAGCATTTTTTGGGATATAGCACAACATCCGACCGATAACCGTTTTTGCGGTTACCTGATTGTTTCAGCAATCGGTTATCGGTGCAGATTAATCGGTCTACCTCTAGAAGAAACAGTAATTTCAATGAAAAACCATCAAATGTCAATGCATTGCTTTTCATTGTTAATAAAAAAATGACTTGCTCTTTTCCACTTCCACAAACTGTCAAGTTAACAGTGTTTTGAAATGTACCATCGGTTTTTCACTGTATACAGTAAGGAAACTTACCGTTTTAAAAACAGCCTTTTACCGTAAAATTTAGTTTTTAACCATCAAAATTACAATAATCAAAATAAGAAATCAAAATGGAATCATAATACAGTATGGCTTGCATGACAGTATAGAATTAAAGTCAGCATGAAATTAAACCATTAGTAGTTACACTGTAGATAAAGACGTATTCATCCGTGGATATGCTTCATTTAATATTTCATTCATTTTTGACCTTTTCACTTTAATCTTTCTGTGAAAATGACACTTCTCTCTGTTGACAAATGCAGGGATTGTCAAATCAAATCAAAAGGTTAGCTAATTAAGACTACAAAATGTTAAACATTGTGCAAAACATATCACAACATATCTAACAATATTATTATTCAATTGAATAAACCAGATATATGCATTTATGTTTGAGAGTGCATTTTCACCTGCCAGGATAACATTGTTACATACTAGTGATGCCATTGTGTGATGACGTAAACAAACTGGAGAATAATTCATATTTTTTGAACCAGTTCACTGAAAGCGGTTTGGGTCACTACAAAATGTAAATACAGTATTGAGATGCTACGGTGTACTACCAGTATTGCAGATACATGCATTACATCTTAGTATCAACTTTGTATCGAAGTAACAATACTTTTTGTACTTTTGACATCGGCTTTAGTTTTCACAAGTTGGAGGATTTTATGCAGATTTTTCTTTCCTCATTGACTGTGTTCAGAGGTCGCAGACGTATGGAAACAGATGGCTACTGACCGGGATATAAAGGCTGTGATGGGTGAGACAGACTACATTAATCCCCCACCTTCATTTGACTGGAATACAGAAAAGGGCAGAGTCCCGTCCACATACAAATAAGTTCTTCCTCCAGCAGGGAGTCGCATTTCAAATTCTGCCAGATAAGCACTATGACCCAGATTTGCCATGATGTCCTGTCATCCGCAGCCTCCTCGTGTCTGGACACGGCCATGCTCATGAAATAATGATCAGAGTAAAGGCGGCATACTTAAACAGCTCCGCCGGGATGCCCAGACGCCATTAGAGAACATGGCTTTAGTGAATGATTGACGTCCTGTGGGAGAAAACCATCAGCGACACACTCCCTTCAAACAAAGAAGAGGAGAAAACAAGCCTTCTGACCCATGTATCGATACTTGGGAAGAGGTAGCACACTACAGCACACTTTTTAATTACAGTAATATACTTTAAAATAGAATACTGAATGTAATGTGTTCGGAAAATTGCATGTTAACTGCAATCAAATGAAAAAGTATTCTAGTTTAAATGTATTAAAATGCAATTGGATAAACTTTACAGTCCGTTCTAAAGTTGGACTTAAGTACATCTTTAAATGCAATTTCATAAACACTTGAAATATGGTTAAAGTACTGCCGAATGTACTGACAAGCATTTATAATAAACTAAAATATACTTAAAATGTAATTTCTATCGAAACTTGGCATGCATTTCAACAAATATGTAATTACACGTTTGCAATGAAGTTGCAATTTAAAATACATTAACTTCAAAATGAAATATAGAATAACACACTACAGGTAAAATCAATGTACTTTACATGTGCTTTAGTATGTTAGTAAATACATCAAAATAAGCGTGCTTTTTTACTTAAAATATAACTTTAATTTGACTTATTACAAAGTGCACTTTTTTAAAAGTGTACTTAAGTGCGCTAAGAAACCTTAATGAAAGTGTGCTTTAAGTACACTTAAGCGGCCTTTTATTTCATTAATAGGTACTGTTTTTAAAAATATATATACTTTTACAATTTTAAGTACACTACAATTGCACATTCAATTAAGCACACTTCTTTTTCCACACGGAAATCAACAAATAATCGACACAGAGCACAAGGATCATTTTGAAATAACATTGTTGAAATGAAATGATGACCATCAACCAACAAAAAACCCAGTCTTGATAGTCACAGAAATAATGCAATAATACATTGAAAAGTCATGGGACTCTGGGACCCATTGAGGGCTTCTTTCTTTTTTTAAAGTCATATCTTGCATGCTTGGAACTTAATCCTATGAATGAATTCACTGTGGAGAAGCCAAAGGGTTTGTTTGATCTTAGCGCTATTCTACAACATCATGTGACTCCTGACACAAGGCCCTCGGTTGCACTCTATTCATCTATTCAGTCCTTCTACCAGCGGCTCACAAGGTAATAACCTAGTGGATAAACAGTCACAAAACAGGCTCGCAAACATAGACGGCTACTTGATCATAGTTGTCCTTTACCCAAACTATAACCCAACATTTAACAGACTCTGTTTATACATCTCTTGTGTCTACAAATCTATGCCGGTGACATACAGTAATGAAGCACAATTAATGTACTGTAAACTAAAAGAGTTTACTTCACTCAGGAACATTACATTTAGATGCTAAAGTATATAATTTTCATTAAACGTAGTGAAGTAAAAGTCAACAAACATGTATACTTCAAAAAATAAATCAATTTTGGATATTGTTATCATGTAGATTCATTTTTTCGTGTTATTTTATTTATTTATGTGGTTTCTGTTTGGAAAATGCAACTAAAGAGTCTGGAGAAATGTGAAAAGTATGTATTTTTACTCCAAAATATTTATCCAGATGCTTTTATAATATTTGCCAAAAAAAAAGCTATATGTAGGACAATGACAACTATATCCGATTTGCTCAAAATCATTTGAACTGTATACAGTTTTATTAATTGTGTGTGTGTGTGTGGGGGGGCTCTACAAACTATGCAAGAAGTATATAGTATTAAAAGTACAAATACTTTACTGTACTTAACTGGATTTTACTTAAATGTGATTTACTATTGACTTTTACTTTTTTTTTACTTCACTGCACTTAGATAAGAAAATACTTTTACACTCATACATGCTTCACACTCTTTTGTTACATTTTCTACAAAAAATACAAACTAAAATAAAATAAAATAAAATACTCCAAACCATTTAAATGTATTGTTATATTTTTGTGAGAAAATAAAAATTCAAAGCAAACGTGGTTGCAACTTTTTTCACTTCATTGTGCAGACAAGCAGAGCTGTGTTTGATTAGCCATAGTGAACTTTTGTTTTGTTCTGGTGTGTTTAAACAAACCCGATTCACAAACTCACAATTAAAGCCAAGCTGTTTAAATAAGTGAGGACACAAAAGAGTGCATTTCATGTTCGCTTGTCTCTGCATGCTCTTCTGTCACGTGCATGACTCTTTCTGCACTCTTAGTACTCAAGAGCCATGCAAGCAAATACAACGAACCACAATCATGTTGATCAAAACCCAATGATATGCCATGAATAATCAACAACAGAACAGTAGCTGTGCATTAAAAACTGCACTTTACTAGTCTGAACTATTCATTACAATCTATAACAGCCCTCAATTAATCTCCACTGGGGCATTTAAGAGAAGATATTCATGCAAGTGTTCACCTGTGCTTATGGATATCCAATAATCCTATTGAAATTGAGTGATAAGATTTGTTTAGCATTCATAAGCCGAAAAATATAATGCAGTTAGCATTTAACCAAGATGTCATGTATGAACCAGTAATTATCAGATGCATTCAAAAACATCTAACATCATCATTAAAGCTGCAAAACAGAAGATTTGGCCCTCTATATGTAACAATGATTATTTATACATGCTCAAAATTAGATTTTTGTTCATATTTATCCAAAAATCATCCATACTGCATTTTGAAAAGATCATTTAACATACCCTGTATTGAATATGCATGTCTAGTGTACTTCAAATCTTAAAAATATATCTGGTAACTAGAGATCGACCGATATATCGGTTTACCGATATTTTTCCCGATATTTAAGCATTTTACCATTATCGGATATCGTTTTTTTCAAAACCGATATATATTTTTTTGTCACATCTGTCAACAGTTTTCATAATTTAGAAAGACAAAAACATTTTAATAATTCTGATAAAACAGTTAAGAAATGCAATAAAATACAATGTTTTGTTTGTTATAGCTTATTTCAATATTCCAGAGAATATTATTCAGTGAATTATTCTTCACTCTTTAGTCTATTAAACAGCGTTTAAACCTAAAACTGTAGTTTAAAATGAAGTTGATATGAATTCTGTCCTTTATTTTCTCCATTTGAAAACATTAGACATTCTTTTGCTTATTGTTAATATCAGTGTTGCTGAAGATGCTTTTTATAAATAAAATATCTGTATTGTTGTAATTTAAAGATACAATTTTACATGAAAATGTTAATTTTTAACAGTTTTTTGTTGTTGTTAAGATGACTGAAAGTGAAGAATGGACTTACTTCACTCTGTTATTTATTTACTTTATAACAGTAAATAAATATCGGTTCTGCATATCGGTTATCGGATACATAAACATACAAATAATCGGTATCGGTTATAAAAAATCAATATCGGTCGATCACTACTGGAAACACTAGGGCTGTGCAAATAATCGAATGCAATTATCATGCGAATCTCTTCAGTAAAGCCGGTTCTGTGATTAGTAGTAAATCTCCATCACATGCTTTCAGATGGAGCAGCATTTACTACACAGGGCCGTAATATCGCGTTCATAATTCACAGGCGATTCATCGCCGAAAACTAATTATATAATACAATTGACATGTCTGAATACACTGCGTTCAGTTTATACTTACGCATTAAAGATCATTTAGCATACCCTGCAACTATTATCTCCAAAAAATGAATGAAGAAATGTTGCACAATATTAATTGTATTGAGATACAATCTAGAAATCAACGCCAGGCAGATGGATTTGATAGGGCATATAAATACCATGGCAACTGAGCAGAAACGCTAATTTTAGAGTATTTTAGAATAATTAGAAATAAAAGTATAACCCTCTTTTTGTATGTCAGACTGTGTGGGAAGAGTTCAAAGAATACCACATAAAAAGAGACGGTGGGTGGAAGTAAGGCAAGCTGCCAATGGAAAATATCTGACCATTGACTATGAAGCCAAATGAGCCATTTTCTTCTGTCCGCTGCCACGACTGCCCAGCAACTGGACCGCGCCATGCACCTGTCTCACACACGCAGGACAGTCCGCGGACACATATGCAGTATGGTTTGTGCATGTCAAAGTCGCCTGTCGCCTGACAAACACACACACCCGCAGAGATAACAGTGCACACACTGCTCTAAAGCCGCGGCACCTGTCAGGACTGTAACTGAAGACTGAGGACATTCACAGCATTCCAGCCCAAATCCCCACGAATCACTATGAAACCGGCAGGAGACACCGACACTGAGCACTGGAGACTGGAGGTGCCACGGCACAGTAATACAGCAGCTGAAGGATCGCCATGCCAAGAGGTTTCGCCATATCACGCGTACCGCTTGTGTGGAAGAGCCAGGTCTCTTACTGTACACTGAAAACATGTAGCATCAATTCAGATATAGCTGGGAATTTCATAAATGATCACACAACAATGACAAGTAACACTGAATTAAATGTGAAATCTTGTAAACTTTGTATTATTTCCAACTTGTAAAAATAAAACAAATAAAATACAATAAAAATTACAGTGTAGTTGAGTTATGTAATGTTTTCTATTTGCATTTTAAAATTATTTAACTTAACAATTTTGTTGGGTTTGTGTTTTGTCATTTTTATTAGTTTGAATAAGTATGGCTATATAGTTTTTTTATTTCAGGTTCAAGTTAAACTAAATAAATAACGTCTTTGGATGTTACCTTGGCAATGAGCTAAAAATAAAATAAGTTTAGGCTTTTTTATATTTTATAGGTTTTAGTTAATATTTCCATTATTTCAAGAAACAAACATGTTTTTATGGTTTTGTTTTAGTTGATTAAAATAACAAGGGCATATATTTATATTATTATTATTATTAGTTGTAGTAATATTGTTGTTGTCGTGAAACTTGAAATAATCAAAATAATTCAAAATAAAAGAAAATATAAAATAAAATGTCTGTCCACCCCAGACACGAGACGGCTACAATGTGCGATAAGCACAATCAAAATAATAACAATTAAATCATTTTATCATTGAAAATGCAACACCGACTGATACTATCGGTCATCTAATACACGTTTGTTTATATAGAGATCACAGTTTGAATGTGAACAAAGTTATTTTCAAGATCTGAGATCAATTATGCATTGTCAAATACATTATGTCCTTATTTCATAATTATATTCAAAATCAAATTACACCATTTAATATGCTATAAAACCCAATCAGTACCTGAGCTGTCAGCGGTCCAGAAATATAATTCACCTGTGGCTCATCGAGTATCGCAGCTGGTTAGGACAAAAACTGCACGTTATTGGACAGTTTTCCTTCTTATATTTAATATGCTCTTTTCTCAAATTGCTGTACTACTGCATGTATTCATTAGACATATTTGGCCACTTATCAGTTCGTTTTTGGGGGGGGGCATTTTGTAACATGTCTTTTGCATTTTAAGATACTGTCAGGTGAAAGGAATTCATCTTTGAAAAAGCATCTCAAGAATGCTGCTTTGTCTTTCATTTCTGCCCGAGCCACAAGTCTCACAGCGGAGTTCAAGATGCCATGCCACGGCCAGTATTTCCAGGTCTGGACACCACAAAACTACTAAAGAGCCAGTATGGCATGTAACACTAGCAGTGCTGGAATTATGTGTGTCATCTGCCTAATAATAAAGCTTCATTCAACAAACCATATCAAACATGCAAGAGGAATTTACAGAATCAGTCAGTTGCAATCTTCTGCCCTGTTCTCAGTCAATGCAACTACATATAAACCCAAAGCAGCACATGAAGCAAACGCACACAGAGCGATGTACAGCCGAAGATGTGCAATTAAAGACAAATGCAATGCAACTACATATAAACCCAAAGCAAACGCACACAGAGCGATGTACAGCTGAAGATGTGCAATTAAAGACAAATGCAATGCAACTACATATAAACACAAAGCAAACGCACACAGAGCGATGTATAGCTGAAGATGTGCAATTAAAGACAAATGCAATGCAACTACATATAAACCCAAAGCAACACACGAAGCAAACGCACACAGAGCGATGTATAGCCGAAGATGTGCAATTAAAGACAAATGCAATGCAACTACATATAAACACAAAGCAGCACACAGAGACATGTATAGCCGAGGATGTGCAATTAAAGACAAATGCAATGCAACTACATATAAACACAAAGCAAAAGCACACAGAGCGATGTACAGCCGAAGATGTGCAATTAAAGACAAATGCAAAGGTTCATGAGCCTTCAAATCTTTTTATCTAATTACATAACATAGGAAAAGGAGGCTGATTTGAAGAACTTAAATATTAGAAATGTTTGACACTGTAAAGGAAAGACCAAAATAAAACCGGCAAAGGATCAAGATTCAAATGACAAATTAAATGTTTTTAATAAAGTCTCTTCTGCTCAACAAGGCTGCATTTATTTGATCAAAAATACAGTAAAAAGTGTAATTTTATTACAATTTAAAATAAAATGTTTTCATTTTAAATGCATTTCAAAATGTAATTTATTCCTGTGATGCAAATCTTCATTTTAGGCATCATTAAAGTGCAGAGTATTGTACTAATTACTCAAAAGTATGAATAATTACCAATTACTTTCTAAATCCCATATCAACCTCGACCAGTTAAATACAAAATAGACACGAAACTACTTTCAGTTCTTTCAAATAAATATCATAAAATTGCATAAATTATTCTTGAACTGACATTTAAAGGACGTTCACATTAAAAACACATATTTTAACATTAGATGTTACATTTTAATGTTTAACCCACCATTGTTTTTATATAGAAATGTTCAATAGTCTATAATTACATCAGAAGTTAAATTGAATTACAGAGTAATATCTTAAATTACTTTTCAAACCACGGTGATTAATTACCTAGAAATGCACTACACTCAACACCGATCCTTCAGAAATCAAAATATGAGAAAACCACAAATAAGTACAAGAGAAATATTAGTTTGAGCACAATAATATTTTGTCGATCACTCAGTGACTGGAGAATACCAAATTGTACTGACATAATTGATCATGATGTGATGTGCATTTAATGTCACGTTAATTAGAGGTGGGAAATTAGTTAAAAATCATCAATCCCAAGTACAAATTTGCTCTTCTCAAGAATATATCTGTGAAAACTCAAATGGGTTTGTAGCCTGAGATTTCATATTTCTAAATCTGACATGCCCGTTGCTAAGCAACCACAGCAATAATCATCCCATAATTTAAAATTATTAAATTTATCCGGTGACAAGCTTAAAAAAAATTAGTAGAGGAAGCCACAAAAAGCACGAACAGCTGCTTTAATATATTCTAATAAATACATTGTGCTTCTGACACTTCTTTTGTGTGCAGTCGGTGAAGAAACTACTGCTGCAAGATAGCATAGAATAGACCGTTGCCATGGTTTTCATGGTCTTTAGGCTCTGCTACCTGGAAGAAAAGCTACAGAGCTGGAACAAGACAGTGAAAAAAGTGACAAAACTAAAATTACAAGAGTGGGAAACGAATTGGACATTTACACTGCTCTCACAGACTTCATTTTTAGCCATCCGATTAACTTTTGCTTGTGAACCACAGTCAAAATTAAAATCATCAGTCAAGTCATCTTTATTTATATAGCGCTTCATGCAATACAGATTCCGATACCGATTTTTGAGATATACAGGAAAATTGGCAGAATCGATGGATACTCAGATTTATTTTCCTTTAAGCAACCAACAAGAAATAATGAAAGATTCTAACACAAATAAAGTGGTTCATATGTTGAGTTCAACTCCAGTGTTTATGTTAACATGTATAATATTTAATTGTTTAAAAATATATATATTTAAGTTGCTTAATTCAGCTCTGTGGTTCAATGTTGATCTTCAATCATCATGATGGTAGCCTCCATTTTAGAAAAGCTCTACAGAAGCTGATTTGCCATAATGTGGTGCTTACTGTTCTGGTGTTAATGTATTTTCTGGTAACACAGAGCCTTTAGTTCAACTTGCATTATAAGGTCTGTGGTGTTATAATTCAGCGTCTGCTCTGGTGTTACTTCAATATGACAGACATAAGTGGCTGTGTCACAAGTTTTTGATTCAAAAATTATTTAAAATTCAAAATGTTCTTAAGCTTTTATTTTAATGGATATAGCATATTAAACAAATTTTAAATGTTGAGTTCAATATATTTTATTAGAAAAAAACAAACGAGCATCTTTACAAATTCTGCCTCTCATGTTCAACTGGTCAACCCCAGTTGAAGATGGACCAAGATAGTTTTAAATTGGGTTGAAACTACATAAAACTGGCTCTACAGAAGGCGACCATTAACAGTAAGTTCATGTGAAATTCAGCTCAAGGCAACATTTATAGTTACAATCTAAACAGCACAACCAACACATTCAACAGTCCAAACAAAGATGTTACTTAATCAACATTTGTTGTCATTTTAAAATTGGTGTAAAAGAAAAAGGTATTTACCAGTGAAACTAAATAAAACCAAAGTAGGCTATATAAATAAATTATTCAAAATGTTAAATCAAATAATGTTTAGTGCAACGAGCAAAAACAAAAGATGCTACAGCTCGTGCTTGTTAAATCGAATTAAGTCAATGTAATTTTAAGGTAAAATAAAATAATCTTGTACAGAACTGGCGTTTATACGTTTGAGCTTTTATTCTTTACAAAGTAGCATTTCAGCTTTGTCACAAGTTGGTCTGTTTCTTTTCTCATCCAACACGTGAAGCTGGCTGAACAACTGTTCACGGTCTATTCTTGTGCAGGGCGTGGACAGATACGCTGCTGCGACTTCTAGTGATGGGAAGTTCGGATCATTTTACCGACTGACCTTTGAGTCTCGTTTAAGATGAGCGAGCGACTCGAAAAACCGAAGACTCAAAAAGTGAACTAATCAATTATCTTTCCGGCTCATACTGCATTAGTCACGCTATGACGAGCGACTCAAAAACCCGAAGACTGAAACAGGTGAACTAATTCCAGTACAGAACCTTTAACATGATTTAACATGCTGTTGCATACATTGCGCGACTGCTACCCGTTTCACTAAACGACTTCGTTCTTAACAAGGTCTCATTAAAGATCCGTTCAAAAATGAATTAACATGCGTTCAAGACCGACCCATCACTAGCAACTTCAGCTAGAGCAGCAAATAAGCGGCTCTTATTTGTGTGCCAGTAATGTTACACCAACGGTTGTTCGCTTCATTGTATCTGTTCTGTGTGTGTTGTGCTCCTGCCGAATGTCTTCCACACAAATGACATGTTTCGCACTTCGGAAAAATCGGCCGCAAAAAGACAAAAACGGTTGCCGATCTTATAAGCAAAAAATCTTTATTTATATAGCGCTTCATGCAATACAGATTGCGCCAAAGCGTTTGTATGGAGATATACAGGAAAATAGCAGAATCAATGATGGAGACTCAGCTATGGAGAACCAGATTCTGCTCTAAAAGCTTAATTCAGCTCAAGTCCGTTCAATGTTGAGTTCAACTCCAGTGTTGATGTTGCAAGACGCAATCCAGCCGTAAAGCAGCTCTACAGAAGACGACAGTGCCATAATTAGTGCTTAATAACAGTGCTTAATTCAGCTCAAGTCCGTTCAATGTTGAGTTCAACTCCAGTGTTGATGTTGCCAGCCGTAAAGCAGCTCTACAGAAGACGACCGTGCCATAATTAGTGCTTAAGTTCAGTGCTTAATTCAGCTCAAGTCCGTTCAATGTTGAGTTCAACTCCAGTGTTGATGTTGCAAGACGCAATCCAGCCGTAAAGCAGCTCTACAGAATACGACAGTGCCATAATTAGTGCTTAATAATAGTGCTTAATTCAGTTCAGTTAACGCACATATTATGTACTGAAGAATAGCAAATAAAACGTGAAACACATTTCACTGTTAATTTCAGAAATAGCTAGATGAGTAATATTTGTAAACAAACTCCGATGTTGGCTTGACAAAGGCTTGTTTGAAATAATTAGCTTGAGGTTTGAATATTGTACTCCGTCAATAAAATGTTCTAACACATTGCTAAAATGTTAAAGCAAGTTGCTAACATGATTTAACATGCTGTTGCATACATTAGCATGATGCTGCCCTGTTTTTACACTTTGCTTGCATGTTTTAACAAGGTGCTAGCATGTTTTAGTATGCTGCTAACATGATTTAACATGCTGTTGCATACATTAGCATGATGCTACCCTGTTTTTACACTTTGCTTGCATGTTTTAACAAGGTGCTAGCATGTTTTAGTATGCTGCTAACATGATTTAACATGCTGTTGCATACATTAGCATGATGCTACCCTGTTTCTAAACTTTGCTTGCATGTTTTAACAAGGTGCTAGCATGTTTTAGTATGCTGCTAACATGATTTAACATGCTGTTGCATACATTAGCATGATGCTACCCTGTTTTTACACTTTGCTTGCATGATTTAACAAGGTGCTAGCATGTTTTAGTATGCTGCTAACATGATTGAACATGCTGTTGCATACATTAGCAAAATGCTACCCTGTTTCTAAACTTTGCTTGCATGTTTTAACAAGGTGCTAGCATGTTTTAGTATGCTGCTAACATGATTTAACATGCTGTTGCATACATTAGCAAAATGCTACCCTGTTTCTAAACTTTGCTTGCATGTTTTAACAAGGTGCAAGCATGTTTTAGTATGCTGCTAACATGATTTAACATGCTGTTGCATACATTAGCATGATGCTACCCTGTTTTTACACTTTGCTTACATGTTTAAACAAGGTGCTGGCATGTTTTAGTATGCTGCTAGCATGATTTAACATGGGGCTACCAGAGCGCTGTTCGAGGCTTAGTGTATCCCATAATGCACCACACATTGGAGACTTTTTGTCGAGATCTCACAAAAATTTGGTAGGAAAACAAAATGTTGCACGTTTTATTGGTGCAAAAAAATAGTAGTGGTGATATTTATTTTGTCCAATATAAAAAAAAAAAAACTTTGAGCTTAGTTAGAAGCAACACAAATTAAATTGTACCATCTGTTATAGGCAGGGTTTGAAATTAACACCTGCCAAATGAGGGCAAAAATCAGCTGTGGCAGATAACGCTGTAATTTTACTAGACAATTTGGCAGGTTACTTTACATAAATGATGTTCACTCAATTTCTTGGGCAAGTTAATTTAAGCTAAATCCGCGCAGATTTAGTGCAAATACTGAACTCGTGAGTCATCATGATATAGGCTATTAAATGCAGCTTAATTGCGCGGCATCTGTGCATATCTAACATACCCAACAAATACCGGCGTGGTGGGTGCACAGGTTCCCTTTGCATTGAAACAATAACAAAGAGTGGAAAAACGACTGAAGACTTACACTGTGTCTACACGACAAAACACAACAGAAGCCATTACGATCCGTGATGCTGTCTACACTAGCAGCGGCGCGACACGACAAATCCCCGAAAGTAAACCGATGCCTCGCTCTATTTTTGATATACTGACACAAAGTTCAATTTAATGCCCGCTTTATCACATCCAGTGTGGAAAGCAGCAAGCTGTTGCCTTATTTCAGTAAAAATTGGGGGCAAGTAGAAGTTACGAATGGCTGGTAGCTTAAAAATGTAGTAGCCAAATTGACTGGTGATTGAAAAAGTTAGGCCTAAATGTAAACCCTGGTTATAGGGACTACTGGACAGACATTCATAAGTTGATTTTAAAATGCAAAGCATTTAAAATGAAAATAAAGCTGAAAACACTTGCATATTTACAACACTATAAGCGTGTCCCATCAAGTAATGAAAGGTTATACACACACTTGTGGTCTTCGTGCTCACTTGAACACTTGGGCCAAATACATCATAAGTAGTCAAGTGCATAGACAGCAAGTGTGGGTACTTGGACGAGGCAATAGCTTAAATACACTTGAAGTCTTATTGTACAAAAGTTTTGACACCCTCAATGAAAGCTTAGGGGATTATTTAATAGTTTTGATCACTCAGTTTACAAAAAACCATAAGTCAGATGAGATAGAAAAGATATAGCAACCCGAGGACGTTCGGTCTGAAGGTCTGACCAGAGTTTGGTGGCTGTAACTTAAACTTTAGGAGAAACTTAGTCTCAGAAGAAAATTAGGATTTCAGTATTTGCAGCCAACCTAATTACACAGAAATGGCATTGCATAAAAACGGTAACACATTATACATGATTAAATGTGTAATATTGAAGTCAGAAATTGTACGTTCTTGTAAAACATACTCTTGAACAACAAAACTTTTTCCATAATTTTCCAGCAGCAATGATAATGTGTATATAATTTGCTCTGTTTTTCCTCTTGTTTTTGTTTTACTAGCTCTAAAAAAATCGTCCTGTCCTTGTTGTGAAGTAAAAGAAAGAGAAAGACATATGAAATGGGCCAACTTCTCTGTTTTATTACGACCAAAACCACTTGAACTCACTCCAAACTCATCAAAAGGTAGCATTAATCTCTCTGAACATGAATGATATTTAACTACATCTGGCCCTTCGGAGGAGAAAAGAGATCAAAGGGAAACACAACCGTCACCGTTAAAAGCTCTTGTTTTGGCTCGGCGGTTGATTGACAGGCGAGTAGGCGGTTCTTCAGTGTTGTCAGAGCACTTACACCGTACATGCGTGTGTTTCGGGCTACCTCTAAATGTGGTTTGAGTAACTGGATCACATTCTGCGCCTGTATTTAGAGTCGTTATGATTGGGTGACTCGAGGCTAATCTTAAAACCAGCTGTAAAGAAGGTCATTACAATCAGGGGAAATTAAACACTTGATGTGCTGACTTTGTTTAGTAACACTCATGCCCTGAAATATTTTACACAAAATATTAACATTGGAAAAAACATGCTCAACCTACTTTCCGCTAAACTTAACTCACCTGCGCATACAGTACAATTCACTGTTTCCAGATTAAATGAACACTAGAGGCAGTAAAACACCAACAAATTGTATTTCTTTTCACACAAATTAGGATTAATAAAGACTTATTTTCTCATGGTTTCTTGCACAATACTATGTTATGACCACAAAACACCTTTAGCATAGTGCATGATTGGGAAAACTTAATATGTTGATGTTTGCATCACAGAACCACCTCCATATGTTTGCCTTTTGTGACGCGGTAAACTTGCTCGGCAGCGCACCTGGTAGAGCGTCATTTCTATCATTCTTCAAAACATGCATCATGCAAAGGACAAAACGTGGGTGAAAGCATTTAATGCAAAGGTTTGAATATAAAATGCACAAAAAAAAATACAGATAACAGGGTAACAATAATGCTTTATTTTGTTAAGATTAGTTAACATTAATGACGAACAAGATCTGTATCCAGTTTAGTTCATCGTTATTAATGATAACATATCAAGGCATTACTTAACATTAATAGCTTAAATTTGTTAATGCAAGTAAACAAAAAAAAGATGGTTAATTAATCTTAGTTATTAATTTAAATAAAACAGACTACTGGTTACTGGAACATACTGGAGTATGTTGTACAAAAAAATACTTTCTACTTTAAGTCAACGTAATTTCACGTTCATTTTATGCATTATTACTAACAAATTCATCAATTAATGTTAAAAGATGCACAAAATAACAATTAAAATGAAAGACTGGATTGATGCTGTATACAAGTGTTGTTCATTGTTGGACAATGTTAACTAATGTTAAACAAACTTTACTGTAAAGTGTTATTATACTATTTCCCTTACTTCAATGAGCCTCCTAAATAAGCTCTTAAACTGAAAATTAATTGATATATAACGGAGTATGTTTTACAAGAATACTCCATCTCAGTTTTACTACTTTCTACTTCAGTTATCGTCTATTTTTTTTAGTTTCTACTTCAAAATGTCACATTTAATTCAATGTTACTTGCCATTTCTTTGTAAATATTTCTTTTTTTTTTTTTTGCCAAACCCTTTTCCAACTGCAAGAAAAACACAAAAACAAACAGGGACACTACACCGAGTCAAAAGCTATTGTTTGCATACATCCTATACTTCTAGGCAGAGAGGCTGGCTTGTTTGGACATTTTGTCCCGACACTAAAGGACCACTTAAGTTCTCTGACTTCATTAGTGAGTGGAGCTTTTAACTTGCATACTGCTACTTAAAGCCTTGTGCTGTAGGACAATTACTATTAGAAACCAATATTGTCTCTTTAATGGAGCCTGTTGCTGAGGCCTCTTGGATGGTTGAGGGTCTGCAGACATAGTGGTGTGAATGTATTTATTGTGTGTGTGTGTGTGTGTGTGTGTGTGTGTGTTGGGGGTTGGAGAAGGGTTTTAGAAAACCAGGGACCACGGTACGTGACATGGATGAGTGAAAGATTTCTAGGCCAAGGACACAGAAAGCCTTTGACAGAGAGAAAGAAAGACAGAGACAGCCTGGGAAAAAGAGTAGTGAGAGTTCATTAGACACAATGCACCCAGTAAATAAAATTACTTGCTGCTTCATTCTATAGCTGTTCTGGATTCAGGATGGTTTCTTTAAACGCTAGGAATGCCAGCCATAGCGAACACACTAATGAATACAACAGATAGCGATTAAAAGGGTAATTTGCCATTACAGACACTAAACACCTTCCTGATGCACATACTAATGTTGTATACTCTCTTAAATTACACACATTTTCACTTTATTTTTCTCTTTGACCATATAGATATCACTAAATATCAATTAATAAAGTCGTATTGAAGTGTGCACCACATAATCAGATCCATACGTGTGGCTTTTCTGATTTTGTAAACTTGCTCCGTAGCGCACCCGGTACAACATTACTATTGTGATGTGAAGTGCTCGGATTCAAGTACTGTGAAACACAAGTCACAACACTCAGTAAATAAGATCAATGACTTATCTAAGGAAGCCAAAATAGCACGGTTGCCACAGCAAATGTGTTTTCTGCCCACGCTTGCTTTTTTGAAACATTATCGGTAAGGTCTAATGTGGGTGGCACGTTATTTTCAAACGCAAGAGCATTGACCTTTTAGCAACATTCACTGGATATTTAATTTCCGAATGCCATATGAACAATAGCCAACATACAATGTTTCTGCATACAGAAACATTTTAGTGCCACTAACTGGATATTTCACCATACACACTGCACGACTATCTGAGGGTAGCATTCAGTCGCTGCTGTGTTCACATTGGACGACTATCCGGGGTAGCATTCAGTCGCTGCTGTGTTCACATTGGACGACTATCCGGGGTAGCATTCAGTCGCTGCTGTGTTCACTATCCGGAAGCATTCAGTCGCTGCTGTGTTCACATTGCGACTATCAGTAGCTGCTGTGTTCACATTGCGACTATCCGGTAGCATTCAGTCGCTGCTGTGTTCACTGCGACTATCTGAGTAGCATTCAGTCGCTGCTGTGTTCACATTGCACGACTATCTGGGTAGCATTCAGTCGCTGCTGTGTTCACATTGCACGACTATCCGGAGTAGCATTCAGTCGCTGCTGTGTTCACATTGCACGACTATCTGGGGTAGCATTCAGTCGCTGCTGTGTTCACATTGCACGACTATCCGGAGTAGCATTCAGTCGCTGCTGTGTTCACATTGCACGACTATCTGGGGTAGCATTCAGTCGCTGCTGTGTTCATTGCGACTATCCGGAGTAGTATTCAGTCGCTGCTGTGTTCACACTGCATAGCTGGTAATTCAGTCGCTGCTGTGTTCACATTGCACTATCTGGAGTAACATTCAGTCGCTGCTGTGTTCACATTGCACTATCTGGGAAAACATTCAGTCGCTGCTGTGTTCACATTGCACGACTATCCGGAGTAGCATTCAGTCGCTGCTGTGTTCACATTGCCGCATGGATCAGCGACAGGAGGTTCACTGCATGACTTTACAATGGGAAGAATCGCCAACAACTCTGTCATCCACAAACTGCAAACGATCACGAGAAGTAAAATCACGCTGCTGATCTAAGTCCACAATAATTAACAAAGATGACATTAACCTGCTGGGTTTGTGCATTTATAATGAGTTTATTTCTTATAACCTACAAAAGCCCTCAAAGTGAAAAAGAAAAGCGCAATAAATATTTTGTCCTTTATATAAAAATATTATTTTCAGGAAAACTAGACTGTTTGTGTTATACATTTCTTCCTGTGGCAACCTGTTCTGTATATTGAGCAAAAATGCACTGATATTGCAACGTTGTATGTACATGGCTAGTTGCTTACATTTACATTTATGCATTTAGCAGACGCTTTTATCCAAAGCGACTTACAGTGCATTCAGGTTATACATATTCATTAGTATGTGTATTCCTAATCAATTTTGCTGCTGAGCAATTTCTACCACTGAGCCATACAGGAACACTAAGGAACTTTATTATTGCTTAGTAAAATTAAAAAATGCTAAATAAGTCCTCCCCGAACTTCCCGCTGCCCTGTATCTTGCTCTCTCATTGGCTGTAGGTCATCGCTGATGTATTTTTCAGTCAGAACTCATTCACAGCAGGATTGTGAATCGCCGACAGCTCCAGATGTTTAGCATGCCAAATATTTCATGGGCATCGGTGATGCATCGGCGATTCTCTCAGATCACGTCTTTGATCATTCACACTGTGTGAATGTCACTCGCGTGAACGAGCACCGATTTGCCTCCGGTTTTGGGCATTTATCGCAGATTTTACAAATCTGTCAGTGAAAGAAAATCAGGGCTAAAATCGTTGCAGTGTGAACTTGGCATAAGTTAAGTAAAATCATACATGACTCATCTTTATCATGCTTAAATGTACTTTAGTGATGACATGCAGATTGAAAATCCTCTTAAATGAAGTTAAGCACTGCAAAATAAAATGCCTATTCACAGGGTGAAAACATCAGCACAACACCTCATCCTCTTTCAAAATTATTGGGCTAAGCGGCAGAGACCAGGTGTGAGCGTGAACCGAAATTAACGATTTTGTCCACTTCAGCCCACGTTCACTGGTGGTCAAAAACGCATGTAGTGCACCTGTAGTGTAAACACTCATGCACTCAAACTGCCTACTCACTTGTCAAATCAACCACTGCACTAAAACAGGCCTTTCTTGAAATAGTCATCGTGTTGAACATTTGGGGGAAAAACAGGCTACACTAGATCTATTTCAGTACACCTAATATGACAGAGTAGCACAGTTCATGTACAGCACACACACGTTGAGATAATGCAGGTACTCTAAAATAACTGATAATCCAGCTAGAAGCGTCATTTGTGGCTGGATGTAAAAATAAGTACATTTGCAAGAAAAAGTGCACCTTTTTGCTCATGGTTTCTATGCTCTGTGTGACACTCGGATATAGACTATGATGTACGTGGTTAAAATAAGAAACTTTCCCTCCTAAACTTGATTGCAAGTGGTCACGACACAGATTAGTACCAGGTGTATGATGGCTCTTGAGAGATGTTTCTATATTTAGTTTATATTATTTTGTGTTAATTGATTAAACATTTGCAAAGCACAGTAATGCTTAAGTCATATAATGCCCATTTTCCACAAGTTGATATTATTCCTTAGGGTCTTATTGAAATGTCTGTAACATCATTTGGTTACAATTTTTCATTGTTAGTGTAAAAAATACTTTTTTAGCCTGTCAAAAACAGCTCTTTTCAGAGCAAGCCATATTGTGTCATTCTCCTTTAAATGTTAATGAGCTCTGCTGACTCCGCCCCTCTCTTTGGAGTGCTCACTGAGAGCCACATTCATCTGAAACTTGCTAATTAGTACATTATTAAGAAAGGCGATTTGCAAAGATTCATTTAAAAACACCACTTCTTCTGTAGATGAAGCTGGATCATGCATAATTAGCGCAAACATAGTCGCATTTAGGTAGATCGAGGGTGCTTTCCCTTCAAAACCAAACGTAATTCTCTTCAGCGGCTCAGATGTCGGGAGTAAATGACGACTGCTATGTTCATTATTACATCCAACAACAAAACACCTCAATCACATTCTTGTCTACATCTGCTCCGGCGGAGAAACAACTGATGACAGCTCACTCAGAGCGGGTCTGAGGTAAGACACCAGTGCAGTCTGTGCTGAAACGCTCCTGTCAATCAACAATCGTGGGAGGGGCCTCCGTCCATGTGACGTCACACGGACAGACGGCTCGATTTAAGAAAGGGTTAACGATTTTAGTAGATAAAAAAAACTCTGGATTTTATCATTATATGTTATTATACACACATTTCAGTTCAAACTACTTGTAAAAGTGCATGTAGCATTATATGACCCCTTTAAAGTTGAGTATTTATGTTAAAGGCAGGGGAGGTGATTTGATTCAAAAAAAAATTTTGTAATGCTGGTTGAAAGTCTCTTCACATCCCGATAGCAATCACTAAGTTAAGTGCTCTAAACCCGGTTATTGACGTGTAGGTCCGTATGATAGGTCCAGAATAGCGTTTATAAAACAGAGTTTACAGTTTAACACGGAAAATTGTCCGGTTTGAAATTTGTCACGGTTTGGATGAATTAATTAAAAGTAGGTCATTAAACTTAAATCAAATCGCGATATGGACCAGTATCTATTAATATTAAGCCGCAGAAGTATGTCATGGCATAGTATGACATTATGTTCTCATAAGACGGCAGATGCTGAATTCACTGCGTCACACGCGCTTCAGTGTATGTAACGTTAGTAAACAAAACCATGTGTCTCTGCCGTTCATTCAATCACACAGAGACACAGAATATGCAGGATTCATATTTTAATCGACTTTTGCGGATTAATATTTACAGATACTGGTCCATATCACGATTTGATTTAAGCGTAATTACCTACTTTGAATTAATTAATCCAAACCTTGACAAATTTCATGACATTCCGTGTTAAACTGTAAATTCCGTTTTCAAACTTCCGCTATTCCGGACCTATCATACGGACCTACGCGTCAAAAACTGGGTTGACCGGGTCCTCGGTACCACACAAAACCTGGTACCTGGACCTCAACAGTGGTATTTACTTGGCAGTCAATGGGACAGTCACAAGCCTCCCGGTTTTTATCTAAAATATCTTAAATTGTGTTCCGAAGACGAACAAAGCTTTTAAGGAGGTGGAACGACATGCCGGTGGAGTCATTTTGGGGTGGAGTAACCCTTTAAATGGTTGGATCTGCATTGTGTGTTAATATATTGGATCTGTTCATTAAGTCTTAAAGTGACAGCAGCCTAACATATCAGCAGCTGTGACTGTCTGTGTCCTTAATGTTAATCAAACAACTAAAGGCTAAGAAAATCAATTACTGTACTTGACTGAATGACATGTGTAGCTCTAATAAGGATTCATTTATATTTAATTCATGCAATGAGGTTTATGCAGTTTTTATTACATTTGATTATTCAATTTCCGTAGTATTTCTTAATTGATTGCTACCATTAGATAGACCTACAGTACCTCAAATAATATTGTTGCCCAATTTTTGATTGTAATTTGATACTTGAAAGCACCAAAAATTACAAAACAACAAAAATAACCTATATGCGATACTGTTGTTGTGAAATAAATAGTCATATCACCCACCTCAAGGCACATTATTTTTTCCATTACTCACACCAAAATAAATGCTAATTACTGTATTAACTATCAAACATGTACCAACATGCAGACACCATATTCCTTAATGAAAGACCATCTTAAATGTCTTTTCAACTAAAAACGTAGGTCTCTAAGTTTTAAGTCCCTCTTCCAGTATCTGCACTTGTAATACCTATATTTTCATGCATTATTCTTACAAAAAACTGATATTTTACAACAACAAACAATTCCAGAGTCACAAAGATCTCTGCATTTTCTTCATATTTGAATTCTTCTTATTACTTAAAAGTGACGTGCTGTAGAAGAGATGAAATCGAGACTCGTTGTGCCACAGAGCAGGACTCAACACACAACACTAGCTTGAGCAGATGACTAATAAATAAAGATGATCTGATAATAAATCAAACTATGGGCTATAAAAGGGGTTTCTAAACCAAAAAGTCCTCGCAATAATGTGTGTAAATGTTTCCAAATCAACCGATATGTTGCTGAAATCAGCATCTATTGATTAATTACATGACAACCTGTTGTCCACTGTATTGTTTTAAAAATTCAAATATTTTATGTATTGTTATTTTTAAGGGTTTAATTTCCTGCTCTATTATTAATATTACAAACCGATTAATGCACATGACGAAATTTCTATGCATTTAAGAATAATATATCTTCAATTAATTACTACAAATATTCAACATCTTTTCATTGCATCACTGAAAATGCTTCTTGGCTCTACTTTGGCTGTTTGACGGCGAGCCTCCTACGGCCATTAGGAGCATATATACGCATCTTCTGAGTAGCTGAATGGGATCGTGACATTAAATCTAATGCCCAGAGCAGTTGTGAGAAACGTAAGACAGTGCCACACATTTTCACACACTTTATAAAAAGCCTATACACTCGTAAGCTGGACATCGATAGAGCTATATGGATGCTGGTGACTATAACAACAATAAGCATCAGCTTAAGAAAACATCTCAGCATCTCAGAAAAACTACACCAATGGATGACGCACAATTTATAACTGTAACATTAAAACCAATACAGTACAGCAACAAGTCAGACATAATGCAGATTTGCAGAACATTAATCTTGACTTTTCTTTTCTCATAATTACCATGTGACTAACCCAAACAAAACTGTAGCGGAAAGTCTAAACGTTAAAAAAAAGTTGCGTTTTACCTCCAAATAAAAGATGATCTACATGTTTAAGTGTGTGAACCTCGATGCGTTTGATTTACATGCAGAATGACCTAATGAGGTGTACATGAACACCAATGTCAAGCTGTAGAGAAACATTACTCTTGAATACGAGTGATTTGTCAAGATGATGTGAATATAACACATAAGGCAAGGCTCACATAGATGCATATAATTAGTGTTATATAAGCGCTGAAATTGTTTGCATACAATGAATCATTAAACTCACAGAGCTACACTTAAGCATGCTTTTTGTAATCTCTTTCTATACAAAACTCAGTTAAACTGCATTAGTGCACATGTATGAGCGGTCAATTCCATTGCAATGATTCGCAAAGAAAGAAACACTTTCAAAGAGAAACCAAATAATGTCTATGTGACTAACCCATACAGTATTATTGCAGAAATATCATACCAAACCAATTTTTTTTTTTTTTTTGAGTTCACTTTTGCCTCCAAAACAAAACAAGATCTATATTTTGAATAGTGTGTGCAATGCAGTTTCATTTACATGCAACACTATCTAAATTAGGGGTCGTTTAAATGTCACTGTCAAACAGAGTGTCAAAGTTTAGACATTCCTCTATTATAGAGCATGACATCAAAGCTGCACCATGTGAATTTGAACGATTTGTCAGTATGATGGGAATATTACATATATAAGGCATGGCTAACATAGATGCATATAATTAGTGGTATTATGTAAGCGCTGGAAATGTTAGGAAAGCATGCACTGCATCATGAAACTCTTTTTTACGCACGCTTATTGCCAGGGTCTTTTGTTTCCTGATATAGAAGGGAAGACATTCACAGGCCCGGTCATATAGTACACGGCATGTCCACACTCAGTGAATGCGTGTAATTCTCTCAAAGCGGAGTCAAAGCGTGCATTTCTTTATTAAGGCCGATCTGCGCTTTGAAGTCGCTACATTCCTGCCCGCGTGCAGCGGCTGTTCCAACATGTTGCGAACACAGCGCGCGGCGACTGTTGACTTACAAGAGTGTGTCTTTTATAAAAGACTGAGTGCTGTTGAAAAGATAGCCTACCTGGCGTGTTATACTGTAGAAACGTGCAGGCTTACGCGAACCAAAGGCACCAAGTTGGTGTGTAGCAGCGAATAATCGAGGAAAAGTCTCTGCACGGTGGATCAAATACTATTTATTTATCACACTCCAACTAGGTAATATCAGAAAGTGATGTTCCGCTTTAACGCGCTTCGGATCCATCGCGACTCGCTGTTTTGGTTTGTTTGGTGTTTGTGGAAGTGTCTGCTGTAACTCTTTAAAGATCACACGCGTCGATTCTGCTCTGTTTTGGAGGCTATTTCCACACTGGATTTACAAGCACCGATGTGTTCGTGTCTCAAAGCCGAAGCAAAGAACTCCAAAACACTTACCTTCGGCGAGAAGCATGAAAGTTAAGAGACTGCCACAAAGCAGCGCCGCAGTGAGCCTCATCGTGAAGAGTCCTCTTCGCAAATGTTTCTCTCCCTTCGGGTGAACGGAGTTAGACGAATAACTCTTTAAAAACCATTGTTTAAGGCGCCCGTGATTCCGTTCAGACACGGCTCTATTCAGCACACCGCGAGACCCTTGAAATGTTGTTGCACGCTCAGTCGCTTCTGCTGGAATGATCAAAAGGTGCACTGGGTTGTACCATGTGTGTTTCGGGGTAGTTCTATTCCAGTGTAGGATATCTAGAGGAAAACCGAGGGGACAAATCACTCATCGGAAGACACTTTTCCAAGTTCGCACTTAGGTTTCTGCCGCTCTGGAAGTCCAATGCACACAAGTCCTCCGGAACACAGTTTTGGGAACGCGCGCTGTTCGTGCCTCGCCGCCAGAACTTTGAAGTTCTTTGAACCCGTTTCAAACGCGAGACATGCAGCGCCCTTCTAAATACAGTGAGGCAATCCAAGTCAAACAAGACGACGTCAATAGACCAGTTGACTGACGCCTTTAACCTTCGGCTTCAGTAAACCACATCTCCTCTGCACTGCATATTTACTGGATGTAGAATATGTTTACAACGACTAAAATACAAAATATTACCACAAATGATTCATATAATGCTATGCAGTTAATATATCTGTGACCCTGGACTACAAAATCAAGGGTCAGTTTTTATTTAATTAAGATTTATACATCATCTGAAAGCTGAATAAATCATATTTTAATTGATGTATGATAGGACAATATCTGGCTGAGATACAACTATTTGAAAATCTGGAATCTGAGGAAGCAAAAAAATCTAAATATTGAGAAAATCATCTTTAAAGTTGTTCAAATGAAGTTCTTAACAATGCATATTAACTAATCAAAAATACGGTTTTATATAATTACATTTGGAAATGTACAAAATATATGCATGAAACATGATCTTTACTTAATATGCTAATGATTTTTGGCATTAATGAAAAATCGATAATTTTGATCCATACAGTGTATTGTTGACTATTGCTACAAATATACTCCAGCGACTTAAGACTGGTTTTGTGCTCCAGGGTCTATATACATATATATATAGTATATAGTCTGTATATATATATACACTATTTCAAACTATAATAGTATCTCCACACTAAACTAAATCTGATGCATACATTTCAACATAAAAGAGGAGGAATGATTTGCATGAAAGTGATACAAACCCTAAACCCAGTAAAACCCGACCATTTATCCTTTCATCAATAGACTTTCCAGTCAAATTCACACTCTTCAAAAGATATGTATATAAAGAAATCAACTTCCTCTTTAAATGTTTTGAGCCCTCAAACGTGTTTTCTGTGCCATGTGTTTAATGAATTGATGTATGATTTCTGATATAAAATACAGACTCGGTGCACTGAGCAGGGACGGTTTCACTGGCCTGAAAACCTTGCCAAGATGTTTGCTCTCTTATAAACATGGATGCCTGGATTAACATCCACAACATCGTACGTACTGTTTATCTTGTTCATTTTGGCCTTTTTGCTGCAAATGCATGTTTGCTCACAGACAAGCGAGTGTCTTTACAGCTAATCATATTGCTGAGCTTGGTTGTGTTGCTCAGTGTTCTCCAGCAGGACAACAGAGATCTGGCATTGATTTGACCTGTCAAGGTGAATGAAAACCTATCATCATATAAAGTGATCGTGAATCTTCTGAAGATGTGGATTAAACTGATTCATATCGAATATGATTCACAATGTGTTTTCATCAAGGGTTTGGTTGCATGGCTTTCAATGGAGGGAGAGTAATCACTCATTAAATTATAACTATTGTATATGCCATGTGTAATTATTGACATAATATTATAGTTTTTAATAATATTTTGAAATAGTATTTATTCAGAGATATTAATTTATTAGTTAAAGTATTAGTAATTGTGTTGTATATTTGTCATTTTTATACGTTTTTTTAATTGTCTATATAGAGTTTATTTCAGTTGTAGTTTTTTAGTTCAGACCCAAAGGTTTTGTATTATTTAAGTTAACCTTTTTATTTCAAGTCACAGGTAGAGGTGTGTGTGTGTGTGTGTGTGTGTGTGCGTGCGTGTGTGTGTGCGTGTGTGTGTGTGCGTGTGTGTGCGTGTGTGTGTGTGCGTGCGTGCGTGCGTGCGTGGGTGCGTGCGTGTGTGTATGTGTGTGTGTGCCGTGTGTGTGTGTGTGTGTGTGTGTGCGTGCGTGCGTGTGTGTGTGTGCGTGCGTGCGTGTGCGTGTGCATGCGTGCTATTTAATTTGAGTTAACTATAATATATGCTTACTGCTTATGATCTTCATTAGTTATTAAACTACCTTGTTTTCCTGATATCTATAATATAAAATAAATGTTGAGGTAATGTTTTGGTGATATTTTTGTCCGTGTTGTCTGTTCACAAAACTACCACTTTGGTAGTGCTGAGGAAGGTTGTGTGAAGCACATGCTGTGGTAACAAACAATGAATATTTCATAATCTCAATAACAACATATTTTTTCCTGTGTTTATGCAAAATGTATTTCCCTTTCATGTCAACCCCTTTCAGATGAGGATCCTCTCATGACAAACTCAATAGAAATTCAGATTGGCCATATTGTCTGCAAATGTGTTCTCTGCTAACTTTTGACTTTTAATCTTCTGTTTATTTCAGCTGGATATTTAATATTTCATGCCATCGGCTCTTATCAATAAACTGTGTGGAGAGAGTCTACTTAATGCATTTTTATTATTTTTTGTTCCAGAATTTTCTTCCTTTTGACTTTATTTTTGGGTAGTATGTTGTACATCAACCAGAGTACCACCATAAATACCAGCATTTGCAGTTTAACATCTTACTGCGTTAAGTATTGTCCTTGAGATTTAAAGGAATAGTTCACCCAGAAATGTAAATATGCTGAAAATGTCCAAGATTAGGATGAGTTTGTTTCTTCATCAGATTTGGAGAAATGTAGCATTGCATCACTCATCAACGGATGCTCTGCTGTGAGTGAATGGGTGCCGTCAGAATGAGAGTCTGATAACAACATCACAATAATCCACACCACTCCAGTCCATCAGTTAATGTCTTGAGAAGTGAAAAGCTGTGTGTTTGTAAGAAACAAATGGGTGTTTTAACTTAAAATGTTAATCTCTGGCCAAAATCCATAACAACGCTTCGTGCAGTGAAAAGATCATCTCCTGTCTCTCACATCACAATCCACACATATATGTTTAGAGCTGCTTTCTCTTGTAAATGGTGCTTAGTCTGCACAGATTTCTCTCCTGATTCAGACCAGATGACTTTTTGACATGAGAAAGCAATATTATGGAAAGAGGACATTTTGTCTGGAAGCAACAGTTTAAAGTTAAAAACCACCTAATGATGGATTTTCTCGTACAAACACGAATCTTTTGTCTTCTCAGGACGTTAACTGATGGACTGGAGTGGTGTGGATTACTGTGATGTTTTTATCAGCTGTTAGGCGTATCACTCTGACGGCACCCATTGCAAGTAATGTAATGCTAAATTTCTCAAAATCTGTGCTAAAAAACAACAACTCATCTACATCTTGAATGGCCTGTGAGAACAGTTTAATTATTAATTTTAACTTATGTACTAAGTGTCTTAATTTGTGGTGTTATTTTCGGGTGAACTATTCCTTTAAACAGACTTGGGCTGGAGCACATACGAGTTTTGAAGACAAAGCAACTGAAATCGCCCACAAAACACGGCTCTGCTCATGTTGAGCCAAAGGTTTCTAATTTTTGTAAGTTTTACTTTGTTTCTGGACTGATGTTAATCAAAAGTTTTACTCGGTTAAAATTGAACACAGTCTGTTGTGTGAAGGAACTGCATATTCAGAGGCCATCTGTTAAACAGTTTTTATCAAGGACGCCACTACTTTGCAAAGACTTGAATAACGTTCACAGGATGAATATTGAACACCGCTGCAGCACCATCTGCTTCCCTGTGAAGGTGGGATGACACAAGGTTTAAAATACTTTGGGAGTATTTTATGTTACAGTCCATTTCTACATGAATGTATTTACTAACAACTAGTATTAACCCCGAACCCAACCGTAGCCCGTATTAAAGGAACAGTTCACCGAAAAAGGATAGTTTACTCGCCCTTAGGTTGCTCCAAACCAGTGTGCATTTCTTTCTTCTGCTGAAGAAATGTTAGAAATCAAACAGTTGCGGGTCCACATTGACTTCCATAGCATTATTTTTCCATATTATGGAAGTCAATGGGGACCAACAGCTGAAGCAACAATCTTCACAATATCTTCTTTTGACTTCAACAGGAGAAAGATGGTCAGTCTGACGAAAAGTCGACATTCTCATATATCTTTCCAGTATGTTGCTAACTAAACTTACTTGACTGAATAAAAAACTGTGTGTTTTCGTGTCAATGGCCTGCGATGCTGAAGGATGGAAATGGATGGATAGATGTGCTGTATTTACTGCAGTAATGCTATTGAATATTAAGTCAAACTTAACAATTAAAAGCAGCTAGACTCCAGTGGAAACTAATAGTTGCAAATTCATTTAAACTTGTCTCATAGAAACAACACTACAGAAGGATGGTAAAATGACCTGCATGGTCAAAGAAAAGCTCAACTGGGTCATGAAACACAAAAATACTTATTTTTAGACAATAACAGATATGCATGTGTCACATTTTAAAACAACGTCTTACATACAAATGTATGGTTTAGTGCAGTGTTTCTCAAGCCTGGTCCTGGTCAACGATGCACATGTTGTATGTCTCCCTGATCTGACACACCCAGGTCCTGGAGTTTCTTCTGATGAGCTCATGAGTTAAATCAGGTGTTTGATTAGGGAGACACACACAATGTGCAGTGTTGGGGGCGCCCAGGACCAGGGTTGAGAAATGGAAAATGAGTATTTTATATTAGTTCTCATTTGAAAACACACAGAAAGTGGCATAGGGACGGGTTGTCGGAGTAATTGGGAAGAAGGACGCACAAGGACATGTTCACATTATTCATGAATTGATTTCCATCCGGGACATGACAGCGTCCTCTGCATAAACCAGCTCCAACCAGATCCAATACACTTGTCTGGAAGTTTCCAGTGAGTCTGAAGACCTTGATAAGTTGGTTTAGACATCAATCCATTTCTGGGCTATGATTTTATTGTTGTTATTATTAATATTATACTCATTTTGAGTCATTTCGAAAGAAATATCCATGAATATTTCCTGTTTTAAAGCATCTTTGAAGTTAATTAACCATGTAACCTGCTGAGTACCCTGCTAAAAAAACAATAGAGGCCCAATAGAAACCATCACAGAAATTCTAATTGGTTTCCATTAAAATACAATTTTGAACCATTAGCTTTTTCCAGTAAAACCATTACAACATTCCTTTTTGTAGTGTGTTTTGGGCATTTTTCCAATAAGTTTTAACATCCCACCAATATAATCCATCACATACACCATTATAGTTTCCATTAAAACCAATACAATTCCCATTAAAACCATTACATTTCCTATTGTGTTTTGGGCAGGGTTCTATTGTTTTTTTCAGCAGGGTAGGTTTTGTTCAGAGAATAAGTTGGTATTGTTACTTACATACCCTAAAGGTTACCTCAGGTTTGGAGCCCAAATGTGAGATTATCCATCCCATAACATGTTTTCTGGAATAACCCCTTGAAATATAACAACCAAGTGCTGTGAAACAAACTAATGGAGGTGCTCTGAACTAATATCCGGGCGAGGGCTCTCTCTGGTGGGCTGGAGAGGGAGATGCATGTCACAGAGTCTCCTTCTCTATGAACTGGATTGATTTGTTTTAGGGTCTTATATGGTTTTGGGGATTTAGACTGGCTGATAACAGGGATCTCCATACCAGAGCCGACTGGTATCATATTATACAATGCTCTGAGCCCTATACCTGAGGACATTTGTCTGAAGCAACAGTTTAAAGTTAAAATCCACCTAATGCATGGATTTTCTCGTACAACACGAATCTTTTGTCTTCTCAGGACGTTAAACTGATGGACTGGAGTGGTGTGGATTACTGTGATGTTTTATCAGCTGTTAGGCGATATCACTCTGTGACACCCATTGCAAGTAATGTAATGCTAAATTTCTCAAAATCTGTGCTAAAAAACAACAACTCATCTACATCTTGAATGGCCTGTGAGAACAGTTTAATTATTAATTTAAACTTATGTACTAAGTGTCTTAATTTGTGGTGTTATTTATTATTTTGGAATGTAATAGCGGTGTGCAGAAATCCATGAAGACACAAACTCATCTTGAATGGGCTGAGGTTGAGTACATTTTCATTTTCGGGTGAACTATTCCTTTAAACAGACTTGGGTTTGGTTCGTTGGAGCACATACGAGTTTTGAAGACAAAGCAACTGAAATCGCCCACAAAACACGGCTCTGCTCATGTTGAGCCAAAGGTTTCTAATTTTTGTAAGTTTTACTTTGTTTCTGGACTGATGTTAATCAAAAGTTTTACTCGGTTAAAATTGAACACAGTCTGTTGTGTGAAGGAACTGCATATTCAGAAGCCATCTGTTAAACAGTTTTTATCAAGGACACGCCACTACTTTGCAAAGACTTGAATAACATTCACAGGATGAATATTGAACACCGCTGCAGCACCATCTGCTTCTCTGTGAAGGTGGGATGACACAAGGTTTAAAATACTTTGGGAGTATTTTATGTTACAGTCCATTTCTACATGAATGTATTTACTAACAACTAGTATTAACACCGAACCCAACCGTAGCCCGTATTAAAGGAACAGTTCACCGAAAAAGGATAGTTTACTCACCCTTAGGTTGCTCCAAACCGGTGTGCATTTCTTTCTTCTGCTGAAGAAATGTTAGAAATCAAACAGTTGCGGCTCCACATTGACTTCCATAGCATTATTTTTCCATATTATGGAAGTCAATGGGGACCAACAGCTGAAGCAACAATCTTCACAATATCTTCTTTTGACTTCAACAGGAGAAAGATGGTCAGTGTGACGAAAAGTCGACATTCTCATATATCTTTCCAGTATGTTGCTAATTAAACTTACTTGACTGAATAAAAAACTCCAGAGTGTTTTCGTGTCAATGGCCTGCGATGCTGAAGGATGGAAATGGATGGATAGATGTGTTGTATTTACTGCAGTTGTGCTATTGAATATTAAGTCAAACTTAACAATTAAAAGCAGCTAGACTCCAGTGGAAACTAATAGTTGCAAATTCATTTAAACTTGTCTCATAGAAACAACACTACAGAAAGATGGTAAAATGACCTGCATGGTCAAAGAAAAGCTCAACTGGGTCATGAAACACAAAAATACTTATTTTTAGACAATAACAGATATGCACCCGTCACATTTTAAAACAACGTCTTACATACAAATGTATGGTTTAGTGCAGTGTTTCTCAAGCCTGGTCCTGGTCCCCAACGATGCACATGTTGTATGTCTCCCTGATCTGACACACAGGTCCTGGAGTTTCTTCTAACGAGCTCATGAGTTAAATCAGGTGTTTGATTAGGAGACACACAAAATGTGCAGTGTTGAGGCGCCAGGACCAGGGTTGAGAAAATGGAAAATGAGTATTTTATATTAGTTCTCATTTGAAAACACACAGAAAGTGGCATAGGGACGGGTTGTCGGAGTAATTGGGAAGAAGGGCGCACAAGGACATGTTCACATTATTCATGAATTGATTTCCATCAGGGACATGACAGCGTCCTCTGCATAAACCAGCTCCAACCAGATCCAATACACTTGTCTGGAAGTTTCCAGTGAGTCTGAAGACCTTGATAAGTTGGTTTAGACATCAATCCATTTCTGGGCTATGATTTTATTGTTGTTATTATTAATATTATACTCATTTTGAGTCATTTCGAAATAAATATCCATGAATATTTCCTGTTTTAAAGCATTTTTGAAGTTAATTAACCATGTAACCTGCTGAGTACCCTGCTAAAAAAAACAATAGAAGCCCAATAGAAACCATCACAGAAATTCTATTGGTTTCCATTAAAATGCCATTATGAACCATTAGCTTTTCCAGTAAAACCATTACAACATTCCTTTTTGTAGTGTGTTTTGGGCATTTTTCCAATAAGTTTTAACATCCCACCAATAGAATCCATCACATACACCATTATAGTTTCCATTAAAACCAATACAATTCCCATTAAAACCATTACATTTTCTATTGTGTTTTGGGCAGGGTTCTATTGTTTTTTTCAGCAGGGTAGGTTTTGTTCAGAGAATAAGTTGCTATTGTTACTTATATACCCTAAAGGTTACCTCAGGTTTGGAGCCCAAATGTGAGATTATCCATCCCATAACATGTTTTCTGGAATAACCCCTTGAAATATAACAACCAAGTGCTGTGAAACGAACTAATGGAGGTGCTCTGAACTAATATCCAGGCGAGGGCTCTCTCTGGTGGGCTGGAGAGGGAGATGCATGTCACAGAGTCTCCTTCTCTATGAACTGGATTGATTTGTTTTGGGTCTTATATGGTTTTGGGGATTTAGACTGGCTGATAACAGGGATCTCCATACCAGAGCCGACTGGTATCATATTATGCAATGCTCTGAGCCCTATACCTGAGCACTTTCTGCATCATTTGCATCCCTTTTATAGTCCTTTTTATACAATCTGAGATTTGTTCTCACATGTTGACAATCATGATAAATGTCAAAATGTGATGCAATTTTGATAAATATTGATTATAAGGTTGAGGTATATTATATGTCTTCAATATTTTAGATTAGTGTTTCACAAACATATTCAAAACCAAGTACCACCTTGCGAAAAAGAAGTATACTTGAGCATACTTAAAAAAAAATGGTGTAATTTACTTTAAAAGATTATAATTAAGTGTGAGTGTAATGTTTCAGACACTTAATAACACGTCAATTGCAACTGCGAAAATTAATCATTTAAAATTATATTAAATGCATTAGCTGAACTTAAGAGTGCTTTTTAACAAGTAAGACTTAAGTACATCTTTATAAGCAATTTTATAATTGTCTTTGAAATATGGTTAAAGTGTATGAATGTACTGATAAGTATTTATGGTAACTTAAAATATTTAATTTCTGTTGAAACTTATTGTATCCATGTTTTAAATATATTTGCAATTACACACTTTTAATGAAGTTGCAATTTAGTACATTTACTATATATTAACTTTAAATTTAATATTGAATAAAACACAACAGTTAAAATTATAATCAAGTACTTTGCGTGTGCTTTTGTTTGTTAGACAGTAAAACTTTTAACTTCACATTATTACAAAGTGCACTTTTTAAAAATGTGAAGTTAAAGAGGGGTCATGATTCTTTGTCATGTTGGTTTTTCTATTTTGAAGCTGTTTGAGCATCACAGGCAAACTAATTTCCCTTTTATAAAGACAAAGCCTTTTAAGGTAGCAAAATATAAAAAAGGATGGCAGATATTTAGGCCAAAGTGAGTGAAGATAAAATTGTTTATCTTTGTTATTAAAAAATGAGAACAAAGACACATTACAAATACACATAATATACAAATAAAATAAACCGTGTTTTAGTTTCAGGTACAATAGGTGTATTTAGCAGAGCAGTCAAGAAACTGCATGAACAAATATAAAAATAAAACACTATAGATTGATTCCTATTATTAAGGAAACTGTCTTAAAGTTTTTCAGTCAAGAGTAGTGAGTGATTTTTCTCTTGAATCATTTGAGTCAGTTCGAGACCGGAGCGCGAATCATTTGAGTCAGTTCAGGACCAGCGGGCCCTGAATCATTGAGTCAGTTCGGGACCGCAGGAGCGAATCATTTGAGTCAGTTCGGGACCGCGGAGGCGCGGAATCATTTAGTCGGATCGGGACCGCGGAGCGCGAATCATTTGAGTCAGTTCGGGACCGGGCGCAGATCATTTGAGTCGGATCGGGACCGGGCGCGAATCATTTGAGTCAGTTCAGGACGCGGAATCATTGAGTCAGTTTGGGACATGAGCGCAGATCATTGAGTCAGTTGGGACCGCGGAGCGCGAATCATTTGAGTCAGATCGGGACGCGATTTGCGAATCATTTGAGTCAGTTAAGGGACCGCGAATCATTTGATCTCCTGGAGAGTTATTCTCTTGGCTGGATGTTGTGAAAGAGAGAAGATCCTCCGATCATCACCACTGTGTTTGCTCTGGTGAAGTCTTCTCTTGCTTGTAGACACGTCTGTCTCCTGGAGAGTGTTCTTCTCTTGGCTGGATGTTGTGAAAGAGAGAGGATCCTCGATCATCACCTCTGTATTTGCTCTGGTGAAGTCTTCTCTTGCTTGTAGACACGTCTGTCTCCTGGAGAGTGTTCTTCTCTTGGCTGGATGTTGTGAAAGAGAGAGGATCCTCCGATCATCACCTCTGTATTTGCTCTGGTGAAGTCTTCTCTTGATTGTAGACACGTCTGTCTCCTGGAGAGTGTTCTTCTCTTGGCTGGATGTTGTGAAGGATCCTCCGATCATCACCTCTGTATTTGCTCTGGTGAAGTCTTCTCTTGATTGTAGACACGTCTGTCTCCTGGAGAGTGTTCTTCTCTTGGCTGGATGTTGTGAAAGAGAGAGGATCCTCCGATCATCACATCTGTGTTTGCTCTGGTGAAGTCTCTCTCTTGATTGTGAACACGTCTGCCTCCTGGAGAGTGTTCTTCTCTTGGCTGGATGTTGTGAAGGATCCTCCGATCATCACATCTGTGTTTGCTCTGGTGAAGTCTTCTCTTGATTGTAGACACGTCTGTCTCCTGGAGAGTGTTCTTCTCTTGGCTGGATGTTGTGAAAGAGAGAGGATCCTCCGATCATCACCTCTGTGTTTGCTCTGGTGAAGTCTTCTCTTGATTGTAGACACGTCTGTCTCCTGGAGAGTGTTCTTCTCTTGGCTGGATGTTGTGAAAGAGAGATATTTTTACTATGCATACTTTTTAGGATTAAACAGGTCCATTTTTTATTCATAAAAATATATGTTTTACTGTACTTTATGTATAAAAGTAGTACATTTTGATTCTTTTGCAACTATACAGTGAACAATACTACAAGGGAACTTATGAGTAGCACTTTATTTTACAGCCCTGTTCCACTTTTCCATAAAATGTAATTATTATAACAATTATAATAACTGAGTAATAACTATATACCTGATCCTACACCTAAATCTAACTTTAACCCTGAACCTACCCCTAAATCTAACTTTAACCCATGTAGATTGTACGACCCAGTACTTTCTTGGATAAGTAAACTGTAAGAACACTGTAAATACATGTACTGTAAAATAAATATTAACCCAGTAGATTTACTAGCTATACTTCTAACCCATTTATTAGGTTATGGAAGTATAGTAAAGTCTTATTAAACTATAAATACTAATAGCAAACATGAACAAACTTTGGTTAAATTCTCTTTTTTTTTTTTTTTTGACATACCAATTGTCACAATGCTCAGGGGTATGGGACGAAGGAGACGAGGAGATACTTCAAATATAATTTCTTTACTTTCACAATATTCAGAGAATCCAACAGAGGAACACATGGAGACATCAGACATGACATTTAACAACCGACAGGTAACATGGGGCAGAACAGACTATAAATAGACAGAACTAACTAGACACACCTGGAACATAATCAAGACACACGGCTGGGACTAACTGAACTAATAAGGAACAGGAAACAGGAAGTACCATATATGGGCACAAAAGGAAGGGAGACACAAGACATGGGGACACAAGATCTGTCATTACCCCCCCTCCCAACAGGCATGTCCCGCACTGTATAACATCCAATGGGGAGGGGGGTGGGTGCTCTGGAGGCCTCAAGGGACTGGGAGGCAGGACAGGTGGCCTCCAGGGCGGTGCCCATTCCGGGACCAACGGTGGAGCAGGGAATTCGGGCGGCCATGGCAGATCCAGGGTTTCCATGGGCCATGGCGGCAGCCCCAAATTTTCTTGGGAAGTCCACAACATCTGGGGGGCACCCAGAAGGATCGTGCTCTGGTAGGCTCTCGGGAGGAGCTGGCACTTGAGGCGCGGACACCTGGGGCGCTCTGGGGGGTGCTCTGCGTGAAGTGGACTCCGTGAGCTCCTCTGGAGTGGACTCCATGAGCTCCTGGAACGGAGCGGGCTCTGGAGTGGACTCTGTGAGCTCCTGAAACGGAGGACTCTGTGAGCTCCTGAAAGGCTCTGGAGTGGACTCTGTGAGCCTTTGGAACAGAGCGGGCTCTGGAGTGGACTCTGTGAGCTCCCAGAACGGAGCGGGCTCTGGTGGGCGCTGCCGAGGAGCGGGCTCTAGTACCACGGACACTTAGGGGTGCTCTGGAGGCGTGGACACTTGGGGGCACTCGGGAAGCGCGGAGCTGGACGGAACCAGCGGAGATGAAAGGAGGACTGGACAGAACCAGCGGAGATGAGGGAGGACTGGACTGGACCAGCAAAGATGAAGGAGGGCAATTGCGAGGATCAGGCACTGGCCTAGGGTGAACAATGAGGGAGGAGGAGCGCCGCTTACTTTCTGTTTTTGGTCGGTTGTTCTGTCACAATGCTCAGGGGTATGGAACGAAGGAGATGAGGAAATACTTCAAATATAATTTCTTTACTTCAAAAATATTCAGAGAATCCAACAGAGGAACACATGGAGACATGACGGTTCTTAAACGTCATAAATATAAATAGACAGAACCAACTAGACACAACTGGAACATAATCAAGACAAACGGCTGGGACTAACTGAACTAATAAGGAACAGGAAACAGGAAGGACCATATATGGGCACAAGAGGAAGAGAGACAGGTCTGACACCAATACATACTTCAAAGTCTACTTTCATAAACTAAAAATTGGGCTAAAAGAATACAACTAGTAAACTAACATTATAAGTTCACTTGTATAGCTTATTTTGGTGGCCTTGTTACACGTTACATGTACTTACTAGTATAATAACATTTATTTATGCAAAATTACATGCAAGTAACACTAATCCTAACCATATAGTAAGTAAGGCACCATATAGGTGCGTGAGGAGAGAGATGGAGCCACTCCATGAAGTCCCTGGCGTAATCCTCCATGCTCCGGTCTCACTGGAAGATGTTGAGGAGCTTCCGCCCTGGACCCATGTTTGCTGGTTGCATTCTCCACTGAGTCCACATCAGACTGATCCGTTCTGTCAGGGTGCGTGAGGAGAGAGATGAGGCAAGGACTCAAATGCAGGAGAATGGGTTTTAATAATAAAATAAATAAAGATGAACTAAAACCACCCCGAAGGGGAAAAGCAGGCAGGCAGAGGACTGTTGCACAGTCAAACGTAACACACACATGACATAAAACAACAAATCAGCACAGGACTACAGACACCTGGAGGATAAATAGGGAGACAAACGAGGGAAACAAGGGGGACATAGGTGGAGCAACTGAAACAATGATGAGGTAACAAGATGGGAGGGGACAGACAATAGACAGGAGAGCACATGGCACCAACAACAAACAACAAGCCATGTGTTCAACACACAGAGACATCTGGTGGCCAGCCCGGGCACACCAGCAGGACCGTGACACAACCCCCCCTTTAACAAGCGGATCCCAGAGGCTGCCGACAAGTCTGCAGCAACTGTGTGATGCTATCATGTCAATATGGACCAAAATCTCTGAGGAATGTTTCCAACACCTTGTTGAATCTATGCCACGAATTAAGGCAGTTCTGAAGGCAAAAGAGGGTCCAACCCGGTACTAGCAAGTGTACCTAATAAAGTGGCCAGTGAGTGTATATCACACTTTATAATAAGTATACACTAATAAAGTACCTACTGTCCATTAACAAAGTATTAGTTTTTCCGTAGTTTATAAATTATAGTCGCTACATTGGTAATGTATCAACAGGCTATATATATAAATAGTGAGTTCTTCATTGTCACTGTAATTAGGAGTGAATAGGTCTCACTTTCGATTAGTTCACTGGAAATTAGAAAATGTCATTAATTAAGTGCTTGAAACCAACCTTTATTGAACCTTAATTGCACTCATTATTTGAATAGAATGTATTAACCACAGTTTATAAGCTATGAATTACCAATAGTTTGCAAATGCTTTGTAAGTGGTGTATTACTGTAAACACTTATTATATTATAAATGTTATATTATAAATGTTACCTTTCTATTTATCTGTCTATCTAGACTACTGTGCAAAAGCCTTATGTTTCCATATTTGGTGACTTTTGTAAAAAAAAAAAAAAGACCACTAATCAGCTGTTGAGAGCAGTTTTCAAGGGGAGGAGCTTGGCTGCGCTGCCTTTGGGGAAGGAGAGCAAGAGGACAAATGTACTTTTTCCCCACTCACATCTGTCTTATGTTACAGTCAAGACCATAGACGTATTCAAAAATAGGCTGGATTCTGAATACATCAGGTGTTACTTGCATTCAGATACATCTCAGTCATGTGTACTTAACATTAATTAATTATAGGGCTGTCACTTTAACATGATAATTATCCCCTGATCTGAATTAAGTGATTTTGTTTTTGGGGGGGAGGGGGTATGTGTGTGAGTGCACATAATGTGCATGTCTGAGAGCATAGGTTGTTTGTGGGATGGACTGTCATGGTTTTTTTCTTAGCGTGGGAAAGAGAGAGAGATTTCTGGGTTTAGCAGAGTAAGTTGATGTAGTTTTGGGAGGAGAGAGAGAGAGCGTAGACGAACACACCATTAATTCTACAAGCACATATTTGAGCCCCTTCAAACTCAGCCCACAGGAGCGAGAGGAAACGGCTCTTCCCGCTCCCCCTTCTCTAGGACTGTTTGTAGAGCAGCTGGGTGGAGCAGAGCTCTCTCACACACTCATACTGCACACACACACACACACACACACACACAGATGTTCATAGACATGTACCTCTCAACCAGCGAGGAGTCTGATTTGGTGAGTCCCAATAATCTAACGTTGTTTTGTCATTCTTTGCGATGTTCGACATCCATTTTCTGCTCTTTTAAACAATGCTTGGCTGCTTTCTGGAAGTTTCTAGGCTAGGATTTTGTGGGTGGGAAAAACACATTTCCTGAAAGTTTCCTGAACTTTTTTCCACAGTCTTGCATTAATGTGTGAGTGTGTTCGAGACTGTAAACGTGTCTTTATTACATACGTGATGTGTTTACACTGATTATGGAATAAACGCAGCTTTTAGACATACAGAACTTTAGGTTTCCAAACTACTGTCAAGTTTCAAGTTTTTGGCATCATAAAACTCAAGGGATAATTAATGGAAAATCCTATGTTTCTGTAATGTCTAGATCACTTCTGTACGTTCTTTCTTTGTTAAGAGTATGTTAATGCATAACATACGCAACATTCATACGTGTTTCCTCCTGGGTTCGTCATGAGGCTAAAAATACAAATACAGTACTGAAAGTTTTAGTTTTCAAGTTTAAACTTAATATATTTGATATTAACATTTTAGAACTTGTATTATTTACAGTTTTTTATAAGTAAAATATAAATTATTATCTGCTTGATTAGCAAAGTACTTTGATGAAAATGTGATGCATTTAGCATGTGTTTTTCTAGACTGATGGACCCAAACAAATAGCTTTCTACAAAATACATGAAAATGAAAAAAAGATAAATGAGAAAGAGAGAGACAGATAACTTAAACTACTAATTACAACCTACTCTTAAATGAAAGCAAATCACTTAAATAAATGACTAAAAGTAAGAAACGTTGTTCTAGTGTGTGAGTGTGCATGAGAATCTGTGTGATTTAGTCGATATGTGTAATTATCCACATTGATGTCTGGTGCTCTACTTTAAACTGACAGGGTGGAACATGATCGAATGCATCAGAGTGAATTTGTGTGCTTGTGTGAGTGTGTTTTCATGATCTCGTTGACCTCTCAGAAATAAATCTGTGCTAAATAGCTTGAGGAGCACAGCTGTGACATGTTGACTCTATGTGATTCTGTGTGTGTGTGTGTGTGTGTGTGTGTGTGTGTGTGTGTGTGTGTGTGTGTGTGTGTGTGTGTGTGTGTGTGTGTGTGTGTGTGTGTGTGTGTGTGTGTGTGTGAGATAAAGATAAAGATAAAGATAAAATAATACCAACATAGGATCATTGGAAAACTATGACCCTATACATTTTCCAAAACTTCAAAATTATATTTTCTATTTCCTTTTCACATCTTATGATCCCATGGGCAGATTACTATGTAAAGGGGTCATATGATGCTATTTTAAAGATAATTACTTTGTGTATTTGGTGTAACAGAATATGTTGTCATGCTTTAATGTTCAAAAAACACATTTTCAGATACTGTACATTATTGTAGGTCCTCTATGCCCCGCCTCTCTCAAATGCTTCGTTTTATACAAAGCCCCTCCTTCAGACAAGCACAAGTCTGCTCTGATTGGCCAGCTAACACGGTGCATTGTGATTGGCCGAACACCACAAGCGCGTAACGCCCCTTTTCATTTCGTGAGCTTTAGCTTTCAAAGTAAATATAAAGATAGTTAATAAGGTTGTTAGTTTTAGCATCAGTTCAAGCCGAGAGGGGAACAGAGTCGCGTCACAGTGATGATGCTCGAATGTGTTTAAACACAAGCCGCGGTTAAGACAGCTGATTCCACTGTGATGTGACCCTCTCTCTCTCTCTCTCTCTCTCTCTCTCTCACACACACACACACACACACACACACACACACACACACACACACACACACACACACACATGTTGGTTTTTATGGTTTACGGGGACTTTCCATAGGCATAATGGTTTTTATACTGTACAAACTGTATGTGCTATTGCCCTACACCTGCCCTACACCTAAACTTAGCCCTCACAGGAGACGGTGCATTTCTACTTTCCCACAAAAAACTCTCTCTGTATGATTTATAAGCATTTTAAATTATGGGGACACTGAAAATGTCATCATAAATCACCTTCTCCTTGTAATACCTATGTCATACCCATGTCATTATACAAATTTGTGTCCTCATAAACCACATAAACATGCACACACACACGCACACACACACACGCACACAACAGTCAATAACACATACTTAAACTAATAACAAAACATACAGTCGTTGATTCAGAAGCGCCAGATTGTCAGAGCAAAGTCAGAATTACCTCGTCTCCTAGGTTCACGAAACGCTCGTCCATAAAATGCGTTGCTGTTCACAGCGTCTCCCTGACACGGCTGCATCAACACTACTGCGGTTACTGAAACCAGGCCTTATGCAAATATTGCCACATCATGACATAGACGTGTGGGGGCGTGTTTGAATGAGCTGTTTTAGGAGGGTGTGACAGAGTCTTAACTTTGATAAAGAATATCTCTTTGGTTCTGAGACTAGTCTTTGCTTCTTCAGGGATCTTATCTATGCACGAACAGCTTGTATCTCTCCAAAGAGTTACTGACTCCACTGTGATGTGACCCTGTCTCTCTCTCTCTCTCACACACACATGCGTGCTCACGTGCACACACACATCGCGCATGACGCGCAAAACTTGTTATTAAACTAATAACAAAACATACTTTCAGTCTCTGATTCAGACGCGATTGTCAAAGCAAAGTCGGAGTTGACCATTTTATTTATTTAGAAATAGCCTTCATGCAGCCAGCCATGTACTCTCCTAGGTTCACAAAATGCGTTGCACAAATTCGAACATTTAGGTTGTGCTGTTCTGTTGTAAACTAATCTTAACAATGATTCCTAATTGCATCTACTTTAGGAAGGCCAAATAATGTGCTTTTGCTTTCACATAGAAACACAGCGTCTCCCGGACACGGCTGCATCAACATGTTTTTAGCACCACTTACTTAACATTTTACTTTGAAAGTGTCGCGAAACATGCAAGTAGCACCATAATATCATTACACAGAAATGTCGCCACAGGCACTTTTTCCAATGAGACCGAGTTGTGATATACTGTAGAATTTGAACTCATCAGGTCATTCAGATCAGTCGTTCATTGTCCCAGAATAGGCACCAAGTTCTGTAACCACAATAAAACTGTTTTGCAAATTACTGCTCATTTACGTCAAGTCTTATGAAGAATTCTGTTATTTTCTGAAAATAAGTCTGTGATCATTTCTGAAAAAAAAGAGTGATATTTCTTTGATTAGATGCAAGCTAGTTCGTAGAGATGAACTGTGTTGTTTTAAAATCCTCAAGGTCTGACACTGAGTCAGTCCAGGACAGCTGATTGGAAACTTTAATGTTAGTGCATTTTCCAAGGTCAAAAGTTCACCCTTAACCCCCACACACCTGTTGTTAAGTCTGTTATACAGTATGTATAGACTGATATAAATCTACTGAAGATCTGTTTATTTAACTTAAATTATTTAACAGATTTAAAAATAGTGTTAGCTCTGCAAGATTTAAACGTCTTACACTCAATAAATAACCTGCGCTCAAATCAGATTTATAACTAAGTGCTTATTAAAGTGAAATCACAGAATCATAGAATAAAGATTATTTGTGTGATGTTTACAATTCATAAGTGTTTAAGAGTTCCTGGCAACCACACAACCCTTGTGAAATAGAAGGACATGTTAAGAGTACTTATATGGAAATAATATACTTTGATAGAATAATTAAGTGTGATCTGAATTAAATGTTTGGGCACTTAATTAATTGTCAATTGCAATTAAATGTATTAGTTAAAATTAATTGCAATTAGTTTAACTTTAGAGTGCTTTTTGACCCACTTAAGTAGGACTTAAATACACTTGTAATGTCATAAGTCATAATTCGATTAATTAAAATATGGTTAATGTACTGCCGAATGTACTGACAAGCATTTATAGTGAACTAAAATATACTTTAATGTTATTTATATTGACATTGAAATATCACGTATTTAATCATTAAGTTGTATGTGAGTACATTTACAATATATAAAATTTAAACGCAATATCAAATAAGAACATTACTGCTTAAGTACATTAGTCAACACATCAAATGTGTACGTCTTTAAAGCTAAACAAAAGATTATTAGAACATAATGAATTTAAAATTAAAGTAAAACTTTAAAATTTGACATTATCATAAAGTGCACGTTTTAAAAGTGTACTTAAGTGTGTTTGGAAACGGAGTGAAAAAGAGTGTCTCTCTTTGAGTCAAATCAATGGCCTTTTATTTTACTAATATTATATTATATGCAAGTACAGTTTTTTAAATATACTTTCAAGATTTGAAGTGCACTACAAGTGCACATTCAAAACAATTAAGCGCACTTCTTTTTTTCACAAGAACACACTTGCACATTTTGCTGAAACCGATACACACACGCCCCACACACACACACACACACACAAGTAAAAGTGCAGCGGGATTAATCACAGAAGACGACACACAGATGGAGCAACTGTGAAGAGCAACGCAGAGGCAGAGAGCGAGGAGGATGGGAGGGGAGGGAAGATAAAGTGGATGCAAAACAGAGGACATACTGGAGAGACGGGAAGACTGTAGAGCATGCAGACGCCTGGCTGCCTGAGGAACACTATGGACATACAGAAGACAGAAAGGACAACGTGTAAAAGAAGAACTGGCAGTTAGAGGTGTAAATCACTGCAGCAGAGGTGTTAGCGTCTTTAGCATTGGCGCGCTGGGCTCTAGGGAGCGGGGAAGGGCTCTTCAAAGAGGAGCATGGCAGCCTGGTTTGCTGGTGTTGCTGCGGCGGGATGGACCGAGTCTCATTCATTATTCTAGAAGAAAACACACCGCCACTGTCTCCACAGGCCGTAGCAGCTCTCATCATCCACTATGCGCAGGGATCGAGAGCATGCACATGGAATTGCGTGCCATCGTCTACAACACAGCAGAACTCTACGTTCCCACAGCAGCAGCACATCTAGCATTGATAACATTAGCCCGGGCAACAGCTGAGATATTGGGCAGCACTTTATGTAGCCTAAATTGCACAAACACAAAACCGTGTCAGATTTGTTTTTTGTTTTACTTGCCTATAATTGCATTTTTGGTATCTGCGTCTCTCAGGTTCATGTATGATGTTTGCATATCATTTGGTAGATGGTGGGCGGTATATACAGTAGTTGTTGTAAGAGTTTACTGAAGTTTGTGGTTGGTATGGTGAGGAGAGCAAATGCTCTGACTGGATTGGCTGATGAAGGCCTCCTGGATACGACTGCTGAAACGAGCAACAGGAAACCGAGACAAGAACAACATTGGTGTAAGAAACTACTATACCTCTTAATATACACTATTTACGTGTGCAAGCGGATGGAAAGTGACAGCAAAAGGATATGCTAGTATGTTGCTGAGTATCTTACTTTTGATTTAATCTTTATATGTTCTTGAATGATGAATATTAAATGCACATTTCACTTGTGAGCTTGTTTGACATAAGGTGACCGTGATTTGATGTAAACATCAACAGTGTCTATCAATTATGTTCAGGTTTAATTTCTAAATATTTTCTTGAATCTGTCTTATAGCCTTTCATATGCAGGAAATTCCATACACAGATGCACACATTTGAATCTATTTATGTGTTATTATTGCTAAAAAGAATTGCACGTAATTTTGTACTTAAATGTGTACTTAAAATATCTTAAAATAATATCTTTAAAAAATGAATTTCAGATAATGCTAAATATTGAAATAAAAGGCCACTTAAGTGACTTAAAGAGAGACACTTAACTGTGTTTCACTTAAGTGCACTTTTAAAAAGTGCACTTAAGATTAAGAATAAAGTCAAAATTAAAAGTTGTGCTTTACAGAACATTTTAAATCATTGTTTTTATCAGTTTGTCATGCTTTAAAGAAGTACACTTATTTTTATGTGTTGACTGTCATACTAAAGCACATGTCAAGTATTTGATTATAATTTTAAATGTAGTGTGTTATTCAGTATTACATTTAAGTTGAATATATTTTAAATATACTGAATTGCAACTTCATTATAAATCACAAATATATTTAAATATATGACATACACTTTTCACTAGAAATTCAATTAAGTGTTACGAAAACATTATATCAGTTAGCACTTAAGTATATATATTTTATTTAAAAAATTGTGTGTGTGCAATAAGTACCCTGTCTAAAAGTATGTTAAAGAGTATTTTTTATATGGGCAAAAGTAAATAGTTGTAATGTATTTTTAATCAATCAAAAAATTCAGCCATAAGGCTGTGTGTCCAGACATTATTACATTTAAATTAAATTTAAATCCTATTTTATGTCTTGAATGTGTTTGTGTTGTAATTGGTCAGGTGCTAGAAGATGATTTATTTTGGACAATCGACCATTTTCCATCTCAACCAGTACCAGTGGTTTTGGACTTTATACCAAAATCCCTTTCATTTAATGTTTATATCTAAATTATGTGTTTATACTGACATCAATTTTACTAGGTGCCCTAGCTTGCCTCGTTTATGTTTTGTTTCTTTTCGTCCATATATATATATATTT
>CM050413.1:51408936-51531436 GCA_027564155.1 Gymnocypris eckloni scoliostomus | reverse complement strand
ACAAACGATGTTTTTTTCTGAAGAAATTACAATTTTGTAATAATTGAAATATTGTCATGTCGTTCCAAACCTCTTCTTTCTCCTGCAGAACACAAAATAAGATATTATTGTTTTGAATATTAAACCGATTGTATGGACACTGATGCGTTTTTCCAAATATCTTCTTCTGTGTTCCACAGGTTTGAAACGTTGTTGAAATCTTTCTCTTCTTCTATTTGTTAATATGTCCTCACTCTTTGTTCTTCTACACAGTCTAAACCAGTGGCGTTTGCAGTACGTACTAATGTTAGCTACAGCGCTTCTCTTGAAGACGACGTCCCTGTGCCTGGAATGGGAATCTCAATCGAGGCTAAAGATTTCCTTCATGTTAAAGAAGTATGTATTTCAACATATATCCATATTCACATGTATACAGATGAAAATGAAGAAGAGATGATTATAACAGTTGAGTGTATTATTATTAAAGACCTGAGCCAATCCATATCACAACACACTCAAAATACATCATGCATTACAGATTCTTTGACTAAAACAGACTTACACACATATATAACAAGGCATTGAAATACACTTTATGGCAGAAAGTATATCTGCACATTTAAAATAACCAGTTTTTTAATTACAGTTTTTCAGTCTGAAAATGATAATAAAACATTTTTATAGTACTTAATGTATTTAAGATTGTGTATGGTTCTGTGGGAATGGTATTATGGTCATGATAAATATGCACCATGGAGACTTAAGTGTGTTTAATGACAGAAATTTAATAATGACTGGTGGATTGGTCGCTTGGTGAAAGAAGGGTGTGACATCGGTTTCATCCCAAGTCCGCTTAAGATCGAAAGCATCCGAATCCAGCAGGAGCAACGTGCGAAACAGGGGAAATTTTACTCAAGGTATCTGTTCCACAAACACATAACATATAGTTCTTTACTAAACTAAATATTACAGAACATAGAGCTTTAATATTGCCACAGTCAGCAAAACTAGACTTAGGCTGTTTCCCAAAAGCATCCCTTGTGAAAAAGAAGTGTGCTTAATTCAGTTAATTCAATTGAATTAATTGTATTGAATGTGTGCTTGTAGTGTATTTCAAATCTTAAAAGTTTATTAAAAAGCTCTACTTGGAGATAATAATATTAATGTAATAAAAGGCAACTTAAGTGATTAAAAAACAGACACTTTAAGTTTCTAAACACACTTAAGTACACTTTTAAAAAGTGCATTTTGTAATGTAAAATTAAACATTTATTTTACATTACTTAAGTACACTTTTAAAAAGTGTAATTTGTAATGTGAAATTAAACATTTATTTAAAATTTCATATTTTAAAGACAAAATAATAATACAATTACATATAAAGATGTAATTAAGTCCTACTTACGTGGGTCAAAAAAGCACTCTAAAGTACTTTTAATTGTCATTAACGTGCAATTAAGTGTCTGAAAACATTACTTTTAGTTCACACTTAAGTATATTATTTCCATACTCTTTAAAAGTTATGGTATTGTACTTTTTTCACAAGGGATCTGAAGCTTAAGTATATTGTAGAGACGACTGGTGCCAATGTACATTGTGCTTAAGCGTACATTGCTTTTAAACTTAACTTTTGTTATTGCATGCTGAAAATAGAGCTTGAAATGGCTTTAACTGCTCATTTAAACTGGTCACCCACTGAATCTGCTCAGGCTGTTTTTTCTTCAGAAGAGCACTTTTAAATACATAGAATAAAACTAAACCCATTACACCTTTCTTTTTTGTTAATGATTCTATGTTGTTCTTTTCTTTTACAGTAAACTAGGGGCAAACTCCTTTTCTAGTTTAGGAGACATTGTTTCAAATTCACGTAAATCAACCCCTCCATCCTCAGGTACGTTATCAACATTGGGTGCCACTTTAAAACTCATCAATACATTTTTATTTACATTATTCAGCACATACCAATACTTGGTATATTATATGTCATGTTGTATTATATTGCAGTTTTCAACACATCCTCCTTGAGGAATGTGACTGGGATTCATTTTGTAAATGTTGTACTTTAAGATAGACACTTTCATGACTGTTTCACACTTAAGTACAGTTTTAAAAAGTGCACTGTGTAATATTGTCAAATTAAACATTTTATTAGTCTATTGTCATGCTGTAAAGAAGTACACTTTAGTGTGGAAGTACACTGTAGTGTGTTATTTGATATTACCAAAATATATTTTAAATGTTCTAGTTTAGAAGTTCATCATCACAAATGTGCAATTACAGATACATTCATACAGTCCGGTCCGGAAGCATTCGGACACTGGCTGAGTTTTTGTGCTTTTACACCACTACAATGGAAATAAAACAATCAAGATCTGATTGAAGTGCCGACTTTAAGCTTTAATCAGGGGGTTTATAACATAAAATGCTTAGTTAATATAACATAAAATGCTTAGGAATTACAACCATTTGCATACACAGCTGACCCCCCCGCCCCCAGGCCTTTACTGCGGCTGACTTCAGTTGTTGTTTATTTGTGGCTCTTTCTGCCTTTAGTTTTGTCTTCAGCGAGTGAAATGCAGCTAAACCGAGTTAAGATCAGGAGACTGACTCGGCCATTGCAGAATATTCCCCTTTTTTATCTTCAAAAACTCCTGGGTTGCTTTTGCTGTACGTTTTGGGTCACCTCTGGACACAGTTGACTACGCTAATTATCGTCCAATCTCCAACCTACCATTTGTTTCTAAAATCATGGAAAAGGTTGTTGCCACTCAGTTGCAGTCATTTCTAGCACTTTGATATATTTCAGTCAGGTTTTCGTTCACAACACAGTACTGAAACTGCTTTAGTATTTCTGGTGATTCGGGCAACCTTTCCATAGTCTTACTACTCGACCTTAACTCAGCTTTTGATACTGTGTCTCATAATCTATACTCAGAGATTGGAATCTCGGGAGCTGCGTTAGCCTGGTTTTCCTCCTATTTGACGGACAGACAATACTACATCACCATGCATAATTACAAATCTCCCACTGCCCCTCTTAAACAGGGTGTGCCACAGGGCTCAGTTGAAGGGCCGTTATTATGCTTTCCTCCAATTGTGATGAGAATGCCCTCAAATTACATTTCTCCAAGACTTTTATCCGCATTGCATTCAGATTACAGTTCTACATTTTATCAGCTCTTGCTTGAATCGAACCCATGATTCTTGGCATTGCTAACGCCATGCTCTACCAGTTGAGCAATTAAAGCTCAAGTGTGGACTTTGGACAGCAGCTAAAATAATACAAAATTGTGACTGTGTCCAAATTTATATGGGCCTGACTGTACACATTTATGAAAAAAGGTGTTATTATTAGTGTTAGTATTGAATATGCACATGTAGTGTACTTTACATTTTAAATTAAATTTTAGATTTTTATAAACTGTACAGATAATATAATATAAATTAAATAAAAGGCCACTTAAGTGACTTAAAGAGAGAAACATCCAATTTTCTGAACACACTTAAATACACTTTTAAAAAGTCACCTTTGTAACAATGTCATTAAAACAATTTGGTTACTTTTTATTTTAAGGTGTCCTTGTTGCAGTGTAATTATACACTTAAGTACTGATTAGTATTAATTAACTACGTGTACTTACTATATGGGTTCAGGGTTAGGGTTAGGGATTGGCTTAGATTTACTTCCATGCAATTATGCATAATTTATTGTTATTATAATAGTAAGTTCATGTAACAAGGACACCTTAAAATAAACTGTTACCAAAATTTGACTTTAAAATACATTTTAAATAAGCATGTTCTAAAAATATTTCTAATAAAAACTAACATACTAAAGCACATGTAAAAACATGTATTGTAATTTTAACGATCGGTGTGTTATTTATTGCATTTAAATGTATTATTTTTAAATGTGCTAAATTGCAACTTAATTAAAATACATTTAAATACATTACATCAAATTTCAATTAACATTAAAGTATATTTTAGTTTATCATAAATGCTTGTCAGCACATTCAGCAGCACTTTTAACCGTATGTGATAGACAATAGAAGTAATTATATCCAACTTAAGTGAGTCAAAAAGCTAGTTTATCTATAATTAATTGAATTAAAATAAATTTAAACTGTAATAGTTTTATTTAATCACAATTAATGTGCAATCAAGTCAAGTGTCCAAAAACCATTACATTCAGTTCATACATAAATAAGTATATTAGCAATTAAGTATTCTTTTAAGTATGCTAAAGTGTAATGTTTTTCTGAAACGCTGTGTGCTTCAATGCATAACTGTAATGTATTGTCTCCTAAATGATTGTGTATGAATTCCCCGTGTGCTCATATGTACGTGTGTGCGTGTTTATATATATGTGTGTAGCTGTGGACATAGATGCTGCAGGGTTAGATCCGGAGGAGACAGACCCTCCTCCCCATCAGCGTTCACCCAAAGCCAACCCAAGCACAGTAATATCCCCTTTAGCCCGTGAGAAACGAATGCCTTTCTTTAAGAAGGTAAAGCATCTGTCCGTCACAGCAGCATCACGTGTCGCTTGTCGTCGTCCGAATGTCCACGCCAGCTTACTCCACTCACTCACTCTCCTCCTCTCTCCCGTCCTGTCTTTGTTCCTCTGTATCCTAATCGTTCACACTCTTTGTCTGTTTCCCTTCCTCCTTTCCTCAGCTAATCAGAGGCTTAAGTTGGTAAGTCGGGCTTCACTGAGAGCCCGAGAGTGTGTGTGTGTGTGTGTGTGTGTGTGTGTGTGTGTGTGTGTGTGTGTGTGTGTGTGTGTGTGTGTCTGTGTGTGTGTGTGTGTGTGTGTGTGTGTGTGTGTGTGTGTGTGTGTGTGTGTGTGTGTGTGTGTGTGTGCGTGCGTGAGTGTGTGTGGTGTGTGTGTGTGTGTGTGTGTGTGTGTGTGTGTGTGTGTGTGTGTGTGCGTGCATGCATGTTTAACCAATTATTATTTGTGCAATTACATACAAAATTGCATACATAATAATTTTCTAATTTGCTTAACACAGCACTGTTCAAAAGCCTGATACTAACAAACAATTGTACTAAAGCTCACAGTATGAAACACTGTTTTCAGTCGGGTGTCAAACTTAATTTGAGCTCAGGCAAAACGAATAGAAATGCATTCAACATTGTCCTTAATCTACAGTCTAGTTAAATGCAAAGAATCGTTTTTATTTCAACTTCAACATGAAATAATTGACAACACAGCAATGTAAGAACTGGACATTCTCAGCCTGCTGACATTAAATTTGACACGTGCAGTCTAGATCTTAATATGTATAATTAGTATTTTGTCTCTCCTAGCTGTGATTGTGAAGTGTGTGTTCTGTGCTGCTCTACAGACTGAGCATGTTCCTCCGTATGACGTGGTGCCGTCTATGAGACCGGTGGTGCTGGTGGGACCCTCGCTCAAGGGCTACGAGGTCAGGAAGGGGTCACTCAGCCCGTATGATGTCTTTGTTTTGTGGAGATGTTTAGTAGAATGTGCAAGCTGCTCTTTTCCATACAACTAAACCACCGTCAAGGACTAAAAATGACATGCTTTGTAAGGGAAAACACTTCAAAATAAACTACTTTAAATAAATGACTTTAAAGCAATTTTCTCTCAGAAATCACTAAATTTAGCAAATAATTACAAAGAAACAGCAATATTGAAATGCTGAAGTACAAAAACTGTAACAGTAATTTCTTGTAAAATGTACTCCAATAATCTTTGTTTTATTTACAACTTCGAAAAATCATGTCCACAAACGTTTGTTGTATGTATGTACAAATAATAATCATAATGAATAAATAATATATATATATATACAACTGGGCCACTATTTGTAATCACCTTTCTAGAGTTTAGCAGTATTGCATGTATGATATTTAGTTATAGGAGAAATAATATTAAAATGGTTTAACCTGACATCTGAATGCTTGCAATATAATGAAAACCACCCAGTTTTTTGCTTATTTGTTGCAGAAGAATTCATGCACACAAAACATGATAAATGCATTTTTTTTAAGTTAAACATCTGTAAATTAAGGTGCAAAAATAATATTATAAATAAAACTATGATTGAAATTGAGCGCACACATTCAAACACCTCAAAAACATTCAAAAATACATTTAAATATAAGTGGACGCATTTACAGTATCACAGAGAACAAATCTTTGTATTTTAAATAATGTGCAAGTTATGATTATTATAACTACTATACTATTTTATTCTGTGTGATTTTGAGTTGATGTTGTTAGTTGCACAGATTATTCTTGATCAAATATGATGTTGAGAACAAAATTAATATCAGTCACTAGAAGAAAACATATCTTGATTTGAGGAATTTTCTCTGAAAATACAGCTTGAAAAGAGAAACCTGGAAAATTTTGTGAAATATATAACTTGTTTATAACTTCTGAAGAACTCAGGACAAATGCTGACTGACAAAACATTTGTCATTTTTTAAGTGACTATCTCTTTAAATTCCATAAATCATACATTTTTATTCATGCACAGCATTTGAGGGCTTATATTTTGACAATTATGTTTATTTTGATTGTAAAGATTCCTTATTGCTTTTCAATTACGAAAAAACCCTAGTTTTGCAAAGCATTTAGATTTACGTTGACTCTGTATTTTAAGCAAAAATATGGTGAAAAAGCCCTGACGTGATTATTTGTGTTGTGTAAACAGGTAACAGATATGATGCAGAAAGCTCTGTTTGTGTTTGTGTGTGTGAGGGAGGTGTGTCTTTCAGCTTCCCTCTGATAGTGTATATGTGTATATATGTGTGTGTGTGTGTGTGTGTGCGTCTGTCTCTGTCTCTGTGTATATATGTGTGTGTGTGTGTGTGTGTGTGTGTGTGCGTCTGTCTCTGTGTGTGTGTGTGTGTAATGTGTCTGTGTGTGTGTGTGTGTGTATGTATGTGTGTGTGTGTGTGTGTGTGTGTGTGTGTGTGTGTGTGTCTGTGTATGTGTGTGTGTGTGTGTGTGTGTGTGTGTGTGTGTGTGTGTCTGTGTGTGTGTGTGTGTGTGTGTGTGTGTATGTATGGTGTGTCGTGTCTGTGTGTGTGTGTGTGTGTGTATACAGTGTCTCTGTCTCTGTGTGTGTGTGTGTGTGTGTGTGTGGTGTGTATATATGTGTTTATGTGATGTATATTCTGTCTCTGTGTGTGTGTGTCTGTATGTGTACATGTGTGTGTGTGTGTGTGTGTGTGTGTATGTGTATTTAGAGTGTATGTGTGTGGCTGTGTGTGTATGTGTCTCTGTCTCTCTATGTGTGTGTGTGTGTGTGTGTGTGTGGTCTGTGTAGAGTGTGTGTGTGTAAGTGTGTGTGTGTGTGTGTCTGTGGTGTGTCACACTGTGTGTATGACGTTTCTTTAAATAGTCACATCTCATTGCCTTAATTGGCCATGCTGGTCCATAAGCACACAGCCGGGTCACATGCCTGTAGCTTGCCTTGACTACAGTCTCCCAAACACGACCGCGCATGATTTACAGTATGGCAGGTTACAATTATACATATCTTTGAGGTGAATCGAAACCAAATCTGATTTTTTTAATAAACTTAGTCCTTGCCAAATTCATATGTGGTGTGAGATCCAATTGAAACGCATTTGAGTTTGATGTTTTTCATCTGCGTAATGTACGTTACGTCATGTACACTGGATGTGGAGATGATAATTTCATCTTCTTATAGTATCCAGCATATACAAGAAAAATAAGAGAGAAGGGATGTGTGCATTTGTAACAGACTTAGTCGAATAGTCTAAGACTAAGAAACCATCAGAAAACAGTCATATTTTATATTGATGGCTTTATGTACACTTCCGGTCAAAAGTGTGGGATCCGTAAGATATTTTTAATGTCTCTTCTGCTCACAAAGGCTGCATTTATTTGACCAAAAACACTGTGAAAATTATGAAATATTTTATAATTCAAAATAGCTGTTTTTAATTTGACTATATGTGAAAATGTAATTTATTTCTGTGATCAAAGCTGTATTAATCCAGTCTTGTGTCACATGATCTCCATAAATCAGTCTAATATGCTGGTTTGCTGCTCAAGAATCATTTCTGATTATTATCAATATTGAAAACAGTTGTGTTGCTTCATATTTTTCATGGAAAGTGTTATATTATTTATTTTTCATGATTCTTTGATGAATAGAAAATTCAAAAGAACAGCATTTATTTGAAAGAAATCTTACCATTAACTATTTACATTTATGCATTTAGCAGACGCTTTTATCCAAAGAGACTTACATACATTCAGGCTATACATTTTTTCATCAGTATGTGTTCTCTGGGAATTGAACCCACAACCGTTGCACTGCTAACACAATGCTCTACCACTGAGCCACAGGAACACTATTGTATTTGATACAATATACTTATGTGCATACATTGCAAGTACATTTAAAGCGCTTGCAGTACATTAACGTGCAGCTACACTGTGTATTCTCTTGTGTAACTCAGGATCTCGATCACGAGGGTGGCTGCTGATATTTCTCTGGCCAAGCGCTCTGTGCTCAACAACCCCAGTAAACAAGCCATCATCGAGCGCTCAAACACACGCTCCAACTTAGGCAAGTGAAAGTGTTAGATAGTTTAATGTGAAGGACTATAAAAGGAAAGCTCATCTAAAATGATGAGATTTAGGAAATAATTGTCATTTTAGTATTCAAAATATTTTTTGCATTCTTGCTTACATCAGTTGTATTCTCTTATACGGTGTTTATTATTGAATTATTCTTCCTACAGTATCCAACACATGCACACTCTCACACATATATATATATATACACTCAAACCATTCAATCTGATGTTATACATGTCATATATAATTTGTGATATAGAAATATCACAATTCTTTTGTTCATATAATAAGTAAAATAAGCTTATTTTTGCTTTTACCACATTATGTATCAATGAAATCCTTATTATGCAATTCCATGCAGACTAAATACTTCACTAAAATACTCTGTTTTAATGAGCTGGTAAATAAAAATGGCTAGCAAATTTGTCATAATTGTTCTTGACTGCAAGTCAAAAATGTCTTAAGTTGCCTGATAAAAATTGAATTAATTAAATTACTGAATGAAATAGATTCACAAGTGTGTTGTTGCAATGAATTGTACTTTAAGTAAATAAAAAAACATTAAAATATTAAAGTATTGTGTTTGTTTAGTATATGGTTAGGAATGATTACTAGAATGTAGAGTTTCAACAAATGTACTAAAGTAATTATTCATGAAATTGTGTTTATTTAATTATTAAAATTAGAATTTTAAACTGAATCAGAACCAGAACTGTTTTGAGTACTCTTGATCCTCTTCCATAATTGTGTGGCTTTAAAAGTTGTTGCTGTTTTGTTGAACTCATTATGTTGCATGTTACTTCACCACATTATTCTTTATGAATTGTAATGAGAGCTTTTGTGTGTGTGTGTGTGTGTGTGTGTGTATGCGATGCGTGCGTGTGTATGGTGTGCTGTGTGTGTGTGTGCGTGGTGTGTGCGTGTGGTGTGCGTGCGTGTGTGTGTGTGTGTGTGTGTGTGTGTGTGTGTGTGTGTGTGTGTGTGTGTGTGTGTGTGTGTGCACGTGTGTGTGTGCGTGTGGTGTGCGCGTGCATGTGTGTGTGTGTGTGTGCGTGCATGTGTGTGTGTGTGGTGTGTGTGCGTGTGTGTGTGCGTGTGTGTGTGTGTGTGCGTGTGTGTGTGCATGTGTGGGTGCGTGTGTGTGTGATGCGTGTGTGTGTGTGTGCATGTGTGTGCGTGTGTGGTGTGCATGTGTGTGTGGTGTGTGTGGTGTGTATGTGGTGTGTGTGTGTGTGTGTGTGGTGTGTGTGTGCGTGTGTGGTGTGCATGCGTGTGTGGTGTGCATGTGTGTGGTGTGGTGTGTGTGTGCATGTGTGCGTGTGGTGTGCATGTGTGTGTGTGCGTGGTGTGTGCGTGGTGTGTGTGTGTGCGGTGCGTGTGGTGTGTGTGTGTGTGTGTGTGTGCATGTGTGTGCGTGTGTATAGCGGAGGTTCAGAGTGAGATCGAGAGGATCTTTGAACTGGCTCGCACGCTGCAGCTGGTGGTTCTTGACGCCGACACGATAAATCATCCGGCACAACTGGGAAAAACATCTCTTGCACCTATTCTTGTCTACATCAAGATCACCTCTCCAACGGTACACACACATATGTTGAAAAATATATATATAATAATATACTTATACTTTTGCATAAAGTTCAACTTAAGTCCTACTTAAGTAGGTAAAAAAGCACACTTAAGTGCAATTTTATTTATTTTTGTTAATTGTATGAAATATGAGTAAAGTGCTGCTGAATGTGCTGACAAGCATTTATGGTAAACTAAAATATACTTTAATGCCATTTCAGTTGAAACTTGAATGTCATGCATTTAAATGTATTTGTTATTATTATACATTTGTAATGATGAAGATGCAAATGCATTAACTTTATATAATAACATAAAACACTACAGATCAAATTATAATCAAGAACTTTACATGTGCTTTAGTATGTTAGTCAACACATAAAATATGTGCACTTTAAAGCACAACAAAAGATTATTAAAACAATTATTTAAATGCACTTTAAAGTGAAGCATGTAATAAAGTGCACTTTTGCTAAATCACTTTAGATCCCTTGTGAAAAGACACGAGCATACTTAAAAAAAAGAGTACTTATTAATATGCTCTAAAATAATATACTGAAGTGAACTGATTATAATATTTTCAGACACTTAATTGCATGTTAATTAATTAAATTAAGTTGAGTGCTTTTTTAACCAACTTAAGAAGGACTTAAGTACATCTTAATATGTAATTTTAAAATATAAAATTGGTAAACCTTTGATTTTACTTTACAAAGTGCACTTTTTAAAAGTGCATTTAAATGTGTTGAGAAACAGTCATGAAAATGTCTCTCTTAAAGTACACGTGTTGTCTTTTATTTAAAGGGGTCATATGATGCGATTTCTGGTTTTCCTTTTCTTTAGTGTGTTATGTAGATGTTTGTGCATGTATACGATCTGAGTTACAAAGCTCAGTCTCCACAAAGTTTATTCTATCTAAAGAAGACTGATCAGATCGGGCTAAAGCGACTCATTACAAACACACCCTGCGTCCTCGTCATTATGTGGAAATATTTGCATAATGCCGCCTAAATGTTCACACAACGGTGTGGTTTCAGTAAGCGCAGTAGTGTTGATGCAGCCGTGTCAGGGAGACGCTGTGTTTCTGTGTGAAAGCAAAAGCTCTTTATTTGGCCTTCCTAAAGTAGATGCATTTAGGAATCACTGGTTAAGATTCGTTTACAACACAACAGCACAAACGCAAATGTTCGAATTTGTGCAACGCATTTTATGGACGATTTTGACTTTGCTATAACAATCTGGTGCTTCTGAATCAGCGACTGTATGTTCTTGTTATTAGTTTAAGTATGTGTTATTGACTGTTGTGTGTGTGAGAGAGAGAGAGAGAGAGAGAGAGAGAGAGAGAGAGAGAGATCACAGTAGAGTCAGCTGTCTTAACCGTGACTTGTGTTCAAACACATTGAGCATCATCACTGTGTCTGTCACGTGACTGTTCCCCTCTCGGCTTGAACTGATGCTAAAACTAACGACATTATTAACTTTCTTTATATATTTACTTTGAAAGCTGAAGCTTGCGATTATGAAAAGGGGTGTTACATGCTTGTGGTGTTCGACCAATCACAGTGCACTGTGTCAGTTGGCCAATCAGAGCAGACTGTGGTTGTCTGAAGGAGGGACTTTGTAAATGTTTGAGAGAGGCGGGGCATAGAGGACCTACAATAATGTACAGTATTTGAAAAAACTTGTTTTTTGAACATTAAAGCATGACAACATATTCTGTTACACCAAATAATGATCTTTCAAAAGCATCATATGACCCCTTTAATTTACATTGTTATCTGCAAGTACAGTTTTATATATAAATAAATAAATATACTCCTAATATTTGAAGTACACTACAAGTGCATACTTAATACGATTAAGCACACATTTTGGCAATGGTCCCTCTGATTGTCTTTCTGTTGTTCAACACTGATCTGTTGCTGGGATATTGTTTCTGGCGTGTCCATCTTTCAGGTTTTGCAGCGGTTAATCAAGTCTAGAGGAAAGTCTCAGGCAAAACATCTCAATGTGCAGATGGTGGCAGCAGACAAACTGGCCCAGTGCCCTTCAGTGAGTTCACTGAATAATTACTTGCGATAAACCGCATGATCACCTTTCTCTCTCATTCTCTGCTCTTCTCACACTTGTGTTTCTCTATCCAGGAGCTTTTCGACATCATTCTTGATGAGAATCAGCTGGAAGACGCCTGCGAGCACATGGCTGATTATCTGGAGGCCTATTGGAGATCCACTCATCCTCCCAGCGTCCCGCAGACAGACCCTCTGCTGGAGAAACTCACGGACTCCCTGACTAATCCACAACCAATCGGTGCCTATGAGACTTACATTAGCAAACTGAGAACGCAATAGTAACTGTCATCAATTATTGCGGCTTGCATGCTAAGATGAGTATCTAGTTGGATGAAAAAGTAGTACACTTATGAAAAAGTAGTACTCAAAAGTAGTACTCAGGATTTCCTAACAAAGGCCTGAGTTAAAGTGTCCTAGTTAAAAAGAAGTGCACTTAATTGTATTGAATGTGCACTTGTAGTGTACTTCAAATCTTAAAAGTATAAAAAATATATATACTTGCAGATAACATAATAGTCATAAAAAGCCATTTAAGTGTACTTAGAGACATTTTCATGACTATTTCTTAATTACTACTTAAGTGGGTTGAAAAAGTAGTTTAAGTTCAACTAACTAAATTTGATATAAATTTAAACAAAACACATTTTCATTTAATTTCAATTATGCAATTAAACGTGCAAAAACATTACTTTCAGTTCACACTTAGATATATATATATATAATGTATATTATGTCAATAATAAAAAAAAAAAAATTTAAGTTTGCTAAAGTGTACTACTTTTTCATAAGGGTTCAAAAAAGACATATCTATAATCCCAGGCAAATTACACTTAAAATAATGAACCACTAAAGACTTACAAGACTAGCCCCTGGTTTTACAGACAAGGCTTGAGCCTAGTCCTAGACTAAAATGTAAGTCTGAGCTGTTTCAACTGAAAGGAACTTACACTGACTGATCTTTAAATATATCAGTGACTTTGGTTTGTCTCAAGATGCACACCAGTAATGTTTGGTGTCCAAGCATGTTTAAAAAAATTACTTAAATGTCTTAATTGAATTATGGCCTAATCCTGGTTTAGTCTAAGCACTGTTTGTGAAACACGGCCTACATGTTATAATATTCTTTTTTTAACAAATATCCTTATCGTTTTGTTGACAAATATTGCTGCTTCTCAGACTGAGGAGGTTACTCCTATTACAGATGAGTAGCCTCAGTCACGGTGAGTGTGTGTGTGTGTGTGTAAGACTGAAGCTCAGTCATGCTTTCATTTGACCAAGTTAAGAATAGTAAACCTATTTTCATTAGGATTTAGCTTGAAGGAAAAACTCACCCAAAACAATTGAAGTTGTTTACATGGGCTACTATTACGGTAGTATTACGTGCATGTTCATAATGTGCTTTTCGTAAAAGAGCAGCAGCAACATTCATTTCACCATAGAAGAAAGAAAATAATACGGATTTAAAAATTGCATATGGATGAGTAAATGAGGTTGGTTTTGAGTGAAGTGTTCCTTTGATAATCTTTGAGATGTTGACTTTTAGAGTTTTTAGAGAATATGGATTGTTTTAACATTGTTTACATAGTTTATATCACAACTCAGAGAAAAGGCAGAACTGCGAGAAAAAAAGGCAGTTGCGTGGCATGTTTCTATCACAAAATTTTGAGAAGAAAAGTCATAGTTATGCAAAAAAGTCTGAATTGTGAGAAAAAGGTCAGAATTGTGAGTTTAAAACAATTCCAAGAAAAAAGTCTGAATTGCGAGGGAAATGTAAGAATTAATTTTTTTCTCGGAATTGTGACAAAGTCAGAATTATGTTATGCAAAGTTATGCATTGAGATGTTTACTTTGATTTTTCTTACACACTGTTTCTTACAAAACAATAACAATCTTTTCGGTAAAACTTTACAGTAAGGTTCCATCTGGTAACATTAGTTCCGGGAAAAAAGTCAGAATTGCGAGAAAAGTCAGTAATGTGCAAAAAAAGTCAGAATTGCGAGTTTATATAACACAATTTCAAGAAAAATGTCAGTAAAAAAATTCAGTAATGTGTAAGAAAACTCTGAACTGCAAGGGAAAAGTAAGAATTTAGTTTTTCTCAGAATTGTGAGAAAAGTCATAATTAAAAAAAGTCAAATTAGGAAAAAGTCAGTAATTGTGAGAAAAGTCAGAATTGAAAAAGTCAATGTGCAGAAAAGAGTCAATTGTGCAGAAAAGTCAGAATTGCGAGGAAAAAGTCAGAATTGCGAGAAAAGTCAGAATTGCGAAAAGTCAGAATTGCGAGAAAAGTCAGTAATGTGCAAAAAAGTCAGAATTGCGAGAAAAGTCAGTAATGTGCAAAAAAAGTCAGAATTGCGAGAAAAGTCAGAATTGCGAGAAAAGTCAATAATGTGCAAAAAAAGTCAGAATTGCGAGAAAAGTCAGTAATGTGCAAAAAGTCAGAATTGCGAGAAAAGTCAATAATGTGCAAAAAAAGTCAGAATTGCGAGAAAAGTCAGTAATGTGCAAAAAGTCAGAATTGCGAGAAAAGTCAGTAATGTGCAAAAAGTCAGAATTGCGAGAAAAGTCAGTAATGTGCAAAAAATGTCAGAATTGCGAGAAAAGTCAGTAATGTGCAAAAAGTCAAATTGAGAAAAGTCAATAATGTGCAAAAATGTCAAATTGAAAAGTCAGTAATGTGCGAGAAAAGTCAGTAATGTGCAAAAGTCAGGCGAGAAAAGTCAGTAATATTGCAGAAAAGTCAGTAATGTGCAAAAGTCAGTAATGTGCAAAAATGTCAGAATTGTGAGTTTACAACAATTCCTAGAAAAAAGTCAGAAGTGTGAGAAAAAAACATCAGAATTGTGCAAAAAAAATCTGTAATGTGCAAACAAAAAAAAACAATGAGAAAAAGTCAGAATTGCGAGAAAAAAAGTACATTTGTTTTTTATTCATTCAGTGGCAGAAAACTGGCTTCCATATACTGTACATCTGATGTGGTTTGCAGTGATTTGCAGTGATTTCAGAGACGTGTGTGTGTGTGTGTGTGTGTGTGTGTGTGTTAAAAAAGTTATGCATTGAGATGTTTACGTTGATTTTCTTACACACTGTTTCTTACAAAACCATAAATCTTTTCAGTAAGGGTCCATTTGGTAACATCAGTTAACCACATTTAGTTTGTGTTTGCAAATCCATATAACTGCATTATTCCACTCATGTGTTTCCAAATCAGGGCAGAGCGGGTGAGAAGACGGGCTTTTATGAAGACAACCATCATCATCATCATCATCATCAATACCAAACTCAGAAGCAAGGAAGTTTGGACGATGACAACGCCGAGGAGAGAGACACTAAAGCTAACAACAACCAACAACCGAGTGAATGGAGAAGCAGTCACAAACACCACAGCCATCACCATCATCACCATCATCATCATCATCATCACAGTCGCACCATGAGGACGCTTTCCAAACAAGAGACGTATCCAGACCCTCTCTCTGAACAGACACAGGAAGAGGAACCGCCAAACCATCATCACCACCATCACCACCGGGGCGACAAAGAGAGGGAATACGACCACAACGAGAGGAACGGCCGGCACAGAGGAAAGCAGAGGTCACAACGAGACCCTCATCATGAGCGGGACAGGAGACGAGGAGAGAGCATCACATAGAGCAGTGACACACGTGTTTTTACAGGCCAGTGTAATGTGTGTGACACGTGCACCCATACACCACTTTTCCAAGTGTGGACACATTAAATAAAGACAATCATATATCATTTAACACGGCATGAATGATGAAAATCTCTTCAAAGATTGTATTGGTTTTTATTTGATTGATTTGCATTCCTGGTCTTATTGAACAAACCATAGATGCATGTTAACATGTTTGTATTTTTATTAAATGGAAATCTAATAACGTGCTCTGCTTTGATAAAATCTTGGTTTTCAGCTGATGTGACCGTTTCAGAAATTAATGCAAGTTTGGGGCAAAAATGCCACCGAAAGTGACAAAAATTGTTAAATGTGTGCCCATATAGAAATATGCTGTTTATTTTTTTATCATATATATTTCTTACAATTCTTTAGGTCTAGTTAATTACACAAAGTATTGTTATTATTATTTATGGAAGCTCGTTTCTGCCACAAAAAAAAAGTAAAGAGAAAAGTCAGAAATCTACGGAAGTTCTAAGCGGCCATGCATTATTATAATTTTTCTGTCTTGTTTTCTCGTGATCACAAGAAAACGAAAACGACATAACGAAAGTTGTTTTGTCGTTATCACGACATATTTTTTCTCGTGATCTCAACATAACGAAAGTTGTTTTCTCGTGATCTCGACATAACGAAAGTTGTTTTCTCGTAATCTCGACATAACGAAAGTTGTTTTCTCGTGATCTCGACATAACGAAAGTTGTTTTGTCGTTATCTCGACATAACGAAAGTTGTTTTGTCGTTATCTCGACATAACGAAAGTTGTTTTCTCGTGATCTCGACATAACGAAAGTTGTTTTCTCGTGATCTCGACATAACGAAAGTTGTTTTCTCGTGATCTCGACATAACGAAAGTTGTTTTCGTGATCTCGACATAGCGAAAGTTGTTTTCGTGATCTCGACATAACGAGTTGTTTTCTCGTGATCTCGACATAACGAAAGTTGTTTTGTCGTTATCTCGACATAACGAAAGTTGTTTTCTCGTGATCTCGACATAACGAAAGTTGTTTTGTCGTGATCTCGACATAACGAAAGTTGTTTTGTCGTGATCTCGACATAACGAAAGTTGTTTTCTCGTGATCTCGACATAGCAGTTGTTTTCTCATGATCTCGACATAGTTGTTTTCTCGTGATCTCGACATAGCAGTTGTTTTCGTGATCTCGACATAGCGAAGTTGTTTTTCGTGATCTCGACATAGCGAAAGTTGTTTTCGTGATCTCGACATAGCGAAAGTTGTTTTGTCGTGATCTCGACATAAGCGAGTTGTTTTGTCGTGATCTCGACATATGAGTTGTTTTGTCGTGATCTCGACATAACGAAAGTTGTTTTCTCATGATCTCGACATAGCGAAAGTTGTTTTGTCGTGATCTCGACATAACGAGTTGTTTTCGTGATCTCGACATAGCAGTTGTTTTCTCGTGATCTCGACATAAGCAGTTGTTTTCTCGTGATCTCGACATAACGAAAGTTGTTTTCGTGATCTCGACATAGCAGTTGTTTTCGTGATCTCGACATAACGAGTTGTTTTCTCGTGATCTCGACATAACGAAGTTGTTTTCTCGTTATCTCGACATAGCGAAGTTGTTTTCGTGATCTCGACATAACGAAAGTTGTTTTGTCGTGATCTCGACATAACGAAGTTGTTTTCTCGTGATCTCGACATAGCGAAAGTTGTTTGTCGTTATCTCGACATAACGAGTTGTTTCTCGTGATCTCGACATAACGAAAGTTGTTTTCTCGTTATCTCGACATAGCGAAGTTGTTTTCTCGTGATCTCGACATAACGAAAGTTGTTTTCTCGTGATCTTGACATACGAAGTTGTGGATCTCAGCGTAAAAACCGTTTTCTCCGCGGCGTAATTGTAGCTATCGCGAGAAAATCCGCACCTTGTGAATGTTTCTGGCGAATATTATGGTGTGCGCGACTGATATCTCCATCATAAAGTTACTAATTTCCTGCAGCAAATATGGACTTTATCTCTGCATTGAGAGAGAGGGCGTCCCGAGGAAATTGAATTTGACTACTGTGACTACGTGACTACCGTGACTACATGTTCAGGGGTCGCTATATTGTCTTATATAAAGTTGCAGACCCGACAGCCTCCTTCTCAAGTGTCGAACACTTATGTGTAAGTCGTCAATCACTGACAGACACAGAGCTATTTCAGTTTGAGTGAGTCCCTGATCAAAGTAAGCGAATCGATCATCCATGATGCTGCGATGATGCTGCTTCTATAGCATTTTCTCATGCCGAATACACAGAGAAAATTAAGTTGTGATAACAACAAAACAACTTTCGTTATGTCGAGATCACGAGAAAATTAAGTCGTGATAACGACAAAACAACTTTCGTTATGTCGAGATCACGAGAACATTAAGTCGTGATAACGACAAAACAACTTTCGTTATGTCGAGATCACGAGAAAATTAAGTCGTGATAACGACAAAACAACTTTCGTTATGTCGTGATCACGAGAAAATTAAGTTGTGATAACGACAAAACAACTTTCGTTATGTCGAGATCACGAGAAAATTAAGTTGTGATAACGACAAAACAACTTTCGTTATGTTGAGATCACGAGAAAACAAGACGGAAAAATTATAATAATGCATGGCCGCTTGAAATCTGATGTAAACTCGCAAGAAAAAAAAAGTTGCATTTAAATTTGTGTTTTTATTCTGTGGTGAAAACCCCGAATCATGAGATAAATAGTTGCTAATACCTTTTTTCTTTTTTTTATGGCGGAAACAATCTTCCATAATTATAATTATTTTGTTATTCACCCAGAAAACTTCACATTACAGGGAAAAGGTTTCATGTTGAATTCTCGATTGCATCTTCACTGCTGATGTTTAGCTGTAAAACAAAATAGGATATTTATTTCATGTTGTGTGGATGTCATTATTTAATGTTAATTACTCGTGTGTTAATGTTGCAAAGGTGTGTATTGCCTTGCATATAGGATAAAGACATTACAAAAACATCATGATAGTTTTGATTTGTTTCTCCAGCAGTCGTGAACTCTTATAAACAACCGGCTCTGATAAACTCAGCAAGAGTTAATGACATGCCACCGGTAATTTGGTAAATTAAAGAAGAGGTTAGGTTTGTTTCCCCACACTTATTGTCTATGAATTGCTAGAGATTGGACACATGCAGAGTATTTTCGGCTTTTGGAGAACTACTGATGCTCATGAGCAGTAATGCATTGGGCAAGTGTCTTTAAAAGCAGAAATTAGCAGTTTATATTCTCTTAAAGGGGTCATATGATGCTATTTTAAAGATCAGTATTTTGTGTATTTGGTGTAACAGAATATGTTGTCATGCTTTAATGTTCAAACACTATACATTATTGTAGGTCCTCTATGCCCCGCCTCTCCCAAACGCTTAGTTTTCTACAAAGCCCCTCCTTCAGACAACCACAGCCTGCTCTGATTGGCCAGCTGACACGGTGCATTGTGATTGGCCGAACACCACAAGCGTGTAACGCCCCTTTTCACAACAAGCCACGGTTAAGACAGCTGACTCCACTGTGATGTGACCCTGTCTCTCTCTCTCTCACACACACACACACACAACAGTCAATAACACATACTTAAACTAATAACAAAACATAGAGTCGCTGATTCAGAAGCACCAGATTGTCAGAGCAGAGTCAGAGTTACCTCCTCTCCTAGGTTCACGAAACTTTAGTCTTTGCTTCTTCAGAGATCTTATCTACGTAAGTAAGTAAGTAAATTATATTTATAGAGCACATTTAAATTCAGCTTACACTGACCAAAGTGCTGTACAAAACAATCATAAAATACAGTAAAGTATAAAATAAAATACAAGATAACAATGCTAATCCACAAATTAAAATTCAGGAAAGGCCATAGAATAACGATGCGTTTTAAGTCTAGACTTAAAAACAGAAATAGCGAACACTCTTAATGTCAGGTGGCAACTGATTGCATAGCCGTGGAGCAACTGCTGCAAAGTCCTTTAAACTTAAGTCGTGACCGTGGGACATATAAAAGAGCTTTACTAGATCTGAGGGGCTTAAAGTAGCTTTAAGCGAGATAAGATCCGAAATGTAAGATGGGGCTTGTCCATTAGGGTGCCTTAAATCCAGCGTGCCGCCCGGGGGACGCCTAGTAAGCTAACAGGGGTAAAGTCGTCAAAAAAAATAATCATGTCATATATCACGGAGCTGAGATTCTTGTGATTTCAACTATGTAAACCATTTTAAGATACTATAAACACAGCATGTACCATCTGTGTCTTTATCGAACCACTTTTGTTGACATAATGCAGACATGCATGATAGTACAGACATACATAGGAATAACACAGTAGGGATGCAATATAACACCAATATAAGAACAAAACCCACAAATTAAATAATGTACTATGTACAGAAATAGAAATATAGGAAAAAAAATTATTTAGATTATAAATATATATGTAGTTTTAAAAGTGTACACATTTTGGATTCTATGTATAAATGTCACTATAATGTGTTTATGCTTCAGTTACTGTGTCAGCAATTATTGACAGTGAATCTGGATGAGAAACTGAATAGCTCTAAGTGTACCCTTTCATTAGAGCCCAAAATGATGACTGTACATTAAAACATTCAAGAATTACAGCATTGTGTGTGTCGTTGTTACAAAGGGTAGTTTGGAGTCTCCCAAGTGTAATTTTTTTGGAAGCGCCTAGACATAAAATTAGATAAACATGTGTAAAACACTAATTTTCTAATATATTGTTTATCAAATGGTAAATTTGGCTTGGTAAGGCTTCATTCTGTGATCCCAATGTATTTTTCAGCTCATACCTCCCAGCTATAGTCATCTGCAGGCTTATATTTACAAAGAAAATGCAGGCAGAATTATTTTTTTAGTGTATTCAAAGTGCTATTACTCAATATCAGTAAGACTTACAGTGATTCTGACTGTTGAGAAACAAACCTCAGAGAGTCACCTTTCAAAGGAGACCAACACCATGCATATCATCCAAATGGCTCAAGAACAGCATGCAATTTACTTTGGGCATGCCTTTTTTAGGCGTTTTAGGCAAATTTTACAGGAATCGTAAAGGGTTAAAAACAATCAACACAATTTTGAATAGAATTCTAAAGGAGACAGGAAGCGACGCTAAAATTGGAGTGATGTGATCATGTTTTTTTGCACCAGTTAACAATCTGGCTGCTGCATTCTGGACCATCTGCAAACGAGCCAGTAAAGATTTGGGAAGACCTAGGTATAAGGAATTACAGTAGTCCAATCGTGATGTAATAAATGCATGAATAACTTTTTCCAAGTCTTGAAAGGAAAGTGTTGATTTAAGTCTAGAAATGATTCTCAATTGATAGTAGCTGTTTTTAACAACTGAGCTAATTTGCTTTTCAAGGCAAAGCTCAAAAATAACACCTACATTTCTTGCATGTGACGTAACATATGGAGTTAATAACTATAGAATTTCTGATTTTAGAGGGACCAAAAGTAATCACCTCAGTTTTTTCATTATTTATCTGTGCACCATCAGCTTGTAACGCTCCTAAGAGAAAGCAAAACTTGAAATCACATCATATTTAAAAGGAACTTTCATTAATTCTTCAATACAAAAACGTGTGATTTGAGCTGTGAAAGATGTTAAATTGTCCTTTTAGCAAAGAGACTACTAATCTTATAGTCTTGCATATGAATGTCTGGTTATGGATTACTGAGTTTCTGTGGGTGGAAACAAAAATGGTTTATTCACACATGGTCTTTCAAAGACTGAATTTCCTTGCAGAAGCAAGCTTTTCTGTCAAAAACAACAACATTTGAACATATAACCAAACAGAATGACCAATCTGCATTCTGGATGACTGCCCTTATTTGAAATCTTCACTGCTATAATGCAATAAAAATTGCATTCAGAAAATATCAAAACTTGTTTTAGTATTAATACATAATGAATTATTGTTGTATTGATTCATGCTGTGTTTGCATTCCCCATGCATTCTGATGCAGAAGTACAGTCTGCGGTCTTTTGCACAAGTGAATGAGGAAAGAGTCATCAACATAAAATGCAAACCTAAAAATCACACGCCGATTATTCAGTTTTCTTGAGTTGATTATGAAATTATATGCATCTCACAGTACTCATGAAGTTGCAGAATATTTATTGGTTAAAAAAATAGGTATCATAAAAAAATAGATATATATTATAAATGTTTACTTGCATACATTGCACAAGAAAAAATGACTGAATTTGCACGAATAATCCTGTTACTGTAAAAGTTTACATCCTCTTGGGTCTTATTCTGGTCTGTAGCTTTCTTGAGGATCGGTGACTGTTTGAATGTTTTGTGATGGTTGTTCATGGGTCTCCGAGTAGTGAAGCACATGCTGACAATTTATGAAAACTATAGCCATTACGAAAAATGAAAACCATTATTTGATAGACACTACATTAAACCAGTAAACATTTGAAAGGCATAATAATCTACACAGATGATCCTATTCAAAAGTTTACATACCCTTCCGTTTGCTTTCTGAGTATTAATACAATTTTTTACACTATGTCATTTAATTTGTGTCCTTCAAAAAAGTGGTTCAAGTAAATGAAAATAAACATCACCTGATGTTTTTAAAAATGTCTTTTTTTGTTCATACGATAAAAGTCAATGCAACTGTTTAGCACAGCGGTCCTCGATTCCAGTCCTCGCGCCCCCCCGCTCTGCATATTGTGCATGTCTCTCTTAGTTAACACACCTGATTCAGATAATCAGCTCGTTAGACGTGCGCTCCGTGCATGAACTGTGTTCCGATTGACATGCTCCCTACACAGTGTCCATTGCTCCCTACACAGGGTCCATTGCTCCCTACACAGGGTCCATTGCTCCCTATACTGTGTCCATTGCTCCCTACACAGGGTCCATTGCTCGCCACACAGGGTCCATTGCTCCCTACACAGGGTCCATTGCTCCCTACACAGGGTCCATTGCTCCCTACACAGGGTCCATTGCTCCCTACACAGGGTCCATTGCTCCCTACACAGGGTCCATTGCTCCCTACACAGGGTCTCCCTGAGCAGGGAAATCTACTCCCTGAGCAGGGAAATCTGCTGAAGTTTACTTCACTTCAGAACATTCATTAATGGATTTGCGCTACGCAACGTCTTCACACACAGACGAGTGTGATATTATATGGCCTATCTCTGTAAATATATACAATTTAAATTCACGTCTTCAATGCACTTTGAATGGAATACGTTCACTTTGAACTGGAATCATGGTGGCATATGCTGTGATGTGCACTTCGTAGGGCACATACGTTCGAATAGAACAAATGTCTGAAGCGATAAGAGAAATATATACGAAATGTGCAGAGCGGGGGGGGTACACTGGAATTGAGAACCGCTGGTTTAGCAGATTTAAAAAAATCCATATTTCTTCAGCGTACTACCTTTTTATGAACTTGGCAATAAAAAAGCCGATAGTATCCGTGTTGGCGTTTTGTAGGAGGCTCTCGGGGGAATGTGGGACACCTGCTCCTCTCCATGTTAATTCTGGCCTAAATCTCTGTAGCAGCCGCCGCTGGTCATGTGACAGACCCGCTCCGGGCATCCCCTCCGATCCTAAAACAGGCACCTGGAAAAAAGACAAATCCAAGCTTTCACTTACTCTCTTTGCTCCACCTAGAGCCGGATTATCCATAGACGGGATTGGACGAGTGCCCTGGGGCACCAGCCAATAGGGGGGCACCAAGTGATTAAGATAATGAGTCTAGTCATTAACATTGACCTTCAGAATCATCTAGAGTCACTAGAATATAATCAGGGTCGAGCACTCACAAATGGATAGGCAGCATCAGTTTAGCGGTTGTGCGAAACGTAAATAAAACAAGAGAAATTATCACGACACATAGCCAGGGCTCTACAGCGCGACTGAAAAGTACTGCGTGCGACTATCAAATATTTAGGAGCACCTGTGCGACAGCGCGACTGACCCGATCAGCATATTTGGGGAGCTTCAAAGGTTTCTACTTGCATGTTTGTGCAGCGTTGAGTAATGTATCGCAGACATATGTAGATTCCTTCAATGCAATGCTAATCAGAATCCACTCACTGCTCAAAATACTTTTGTTCATTGCCGAGTTATGCAAGTTTAATCCTCTCGTTATAACAAACATGGTGTAGACAGGGTGTAAATAAGAGATTCGTTGTGCAGTGTGGAGAGCTTCGTTAATTATAATGGAGCTTTGTGAGATCCCGATGAAGTGATTGTTGGCATCTCCACTGAAACACAGCGTTGTTTTGTTTATGAACGAACCTGAATCTAGTGAGTCAGTGATTCAATTACCCATTCATAAAGACAATCACTTACTTCGTTCTTGAATGAATCAGCCGTTCAAACGAATCAATTAAATGAATGATTCAGTGATAAAATCAGAGACTTCCCGCCACCTTCTGGCAGGTTTATTTTTATGTTTAACGTGTCATTTCAGTTATTTAAATCATTTCAATCAAACAATAGTTCTATGTTCAAAATGTTATATTTAATAAACTCACAACTTATTTAAAATATCAATATTAGAGATAAAAAAAATCGTAAAATTGAAAATGTTATTAACTAACTGAAATAAAATATCAATATTAGACAAAAATCTAAAAACTGTAAAAATTTGAAATGTTGACTTAACTACTGAAATAAAATATCAATATTGTAAAAAAATGTAAAACTGTAAAATTTGAAATGTTGACTTAACTCACTGAAATAAAATATCAATATTAGATTAAAACAAAACTGTAAAAATTTGAAATGCCTTTCTAACTGAAATAAAATATCAATTGATTCAAAAATGGTAAAAACTGTCAAAAATTTGAAATGTTGACTTAACTAACTGAAATAAAATATCAATATTAGATTAAAAATCGTAAAACACTCAAAATTTGAAATGCCTTCAGTAAATATCAATATTAGACAATATAAAACTGTAAAATTTGAATGTTGACAACAAATAATATTAGATAAAAAAATCATTAAACTGTAAAAATTTGAAATGTTGACTTAACTAACTGAAATAAAATATCAATATTAGATTAAAAAAAATCGTAAAAACTGTAAAATTTGAAATGTTGACTTAACTAACTGAAATAAAATATCAATATTAGATTAAAAAAAATCGTAAAAACTTGAAATGTTGACTTAACTAACTGAAATAAAATATCAATATTAGATAAAAAAAATCGTAAAAACTGTAAAAATTTGAAATGTTGCCTTAACTAACTGAAATAAAATATCAATATTAGATTAAAAAAATATTTAAAAAACTGTAAAAATTTGAAATGTTGACTTAACTAACTGAAATAAAATATCAATATTAGATTAAAAAAATCGTAAAAACTGTAAAAATTTGAAATGTTGACTTAACTAACTGAAATAAAATATCAATATTAGATTAAAAAAAATCGTAAAAACTGTAAAAATTTGAAATGTTAACTAACTGAAATAAAATATCAATATTAGATTAAAAAAAATCGTAAAAACTGTAAAAATTTGAAATGTTGCCTTAACTAACTGAAATAAAATATCAATATTAGATTAAAAAAATCGTAAAAACTGTAAAAATTTGAAATGTTGACTTAACTAACTGAAATAAAAACAAGTAAAAGTTTAAATTACTAAAATTAAGGATAAAATAAAATGACGGCTAAACAGATACATTTTAAAAAGAAAAGAGCACGGAATAAAATTACTAAAAAATAAACTGCAAATATAAAAATAAAAGCTAATAAAATTTATTGAATACTATAACAAGTAAATAAATAATAGTATAATAGCAGTATATTTTTTATTTAATGCCATGTCAACATCTTCGGCTATTTTCATGGCAAATAAAATGGCAAAAAAAAAACAAATACAATAAAAACCAGCAAACAAACACGTTATATTACACAAAAAGTTTTACATTAACATACGATACAAATTCAACAACTTTTTTCCAAAATTAACTCTTTTAAGTGAGTTCACTTCATACAAGAGTTTTCAACATACACTAAAAGCTGGACAGTCCAATAAAATGTGTTTGGCAGAAGGGACAGTTGCTATGCATTTTTAATAATAAATTTGAATAATGCAGCAATATGTACAATTTTTTAGATCTCAAAAAGGCATTTATACTGTAATTTGAAATTTCCTACATAAATGAAATTTGTTATAGCTTCAAGCAGGCAATAAATTGGTTTAGATCAATTTAGAATCTCGAGATCAGTTTTAAAATAAATAATTCACGATCAGCTGAAATACAATTTCTCAAGTCAATTTTGGGTCCATTGTTGTTTCCTTGTATGTCAAAATAATGTTGCAAGTAACAAAATGTCAGTTATATGTGATGAAAGTAATTTATGTATCAGCACAGACTCAAAAGCTGAGATATTAAATTAAATGACTGGTGTATCATTACCGCAAAACAACTGTTTGACCTTGAACTGTCTCAATGTGTTTTCAATTAGACGGAAGGAAACAAATGGAAGTTTTATTATTAAGATCAATCAAAAACAATAGAGACAGTTAATAATTTTAAATATTTAGTGTTATTTTGATTTTCATTTGAAATTTGATATGCATAAAGAGGATGTGTAGAACAATGATTAGATTTTATCTCTCAAAAGCAGCAAAGTTACATGCATACAATGGTCTTTTCACATTTATCTTATTGTGTCACTGTCTGGAGTCAGGTATCTCAACTGACTATCAAACATAGATCTCTATATAAACATACTAAAAATATTGGATAAGAAACCAAACGATGGCATCAACACAATATTGTAAAAAATATAGTTTTGAAAATTGTATCAATTTGTCTCTATTAAAATGTTTTAAATGTAATAATCTTGCTCCAGAAATTTATGCCCATTAATATCAAAACAGAGTAGTAAGGGATCACTACAAATGCAACTAATCAGAATTGTACAGTACCAAAGAGAAAAACTAATTTGCAATAATCCACATTTTCAGCAACACTGCTTAACAGCCTGCCTGAACTGAAAATGAAACAGAGCTGAACATTTTCAAAATTTGAAAAGTGGTTCAAACTAAAAACCAGGTTTGTGAACACTGATGGTTACATAGTCGAGGTTTTTATAGCCTATTTTTTTTATTATTGTCTTGCTGTTGTTAAAAAAGCCTAACCGGGGACTGGGGCAGCAAATTAGCCTTTGGCTAGAAGCCTATATGTGGAGCATCGGCTGCTTGATGTTGTAGCAATGTTATACTGCATTGTCCCTGTTAAATAAACCAAAATAAAAAATAAATAATAATAAATATCAAAAATACAACTATTTATAATATACATTTTTCCTTCAATATCAAGACCTTTATTTCATGTAAGCTTGTTCCCACCACAGGATAAAATAAATAAATTAAGTCATTATGACTTTTTATCTCACAATTCAGACTTCTTAGCACAATTCTGAGTTTATATCTCATAATTCAGTCGGAATTGTGAGAAAAAAAGTTGGAATTCTGAGAAAAAAGTCGGAATTCTGAGAAACAAAGTCGGAATTGTGAGAAAAAAAGTCGGAATTGTGAGAAAAGTCATCATTACCTTTTTTTTAGCACATGGCGGAAACAAGCTTCCATGCAGCTTTACTGTCATTGTGTTTTGTACAATTTAATTGTTGAATTTAAATTTGAACCATCATAAAGAAAGCTGTCTATCTTGCAGAGTCTATGGTTATAGCGCCACTTAGAGGTGGCAAGCTGCAAACACATGTTACTGTGGAAAACATTGAAGCATAAAAACATACACTGGACGAGTAGCATCAGAAGATGAGCGTTATAGGCCTGTATTACCGTAGTGAAGAGCTTTCTCTGCAGAGGCTGGTAGGAACAGACTTCTTTCAGACTCCAGCTGTAGCTCATGTTGGGTCTTTGACCCAAACCACTGCAGGGAGCGTCGAGTAATATCCGGTCAAAACTCTCCTCAGGATACGGGGGACCGTCAACAAACACACACAATCTATAATCAGTACATCTACAATACTACCCTCAGCTTAAAACCTGATCTAAACTTGAAAATTAAACCAGTATCTGCAATTAATTAAAGCAACTCAAACCAGAGATTTGATTCTGTTGTCTTAAGAGTCACTGTGAACGATGGATTAAAATATAGAGATGAGAATAACTTTCAGAAAATATGTACTCAAAATTCACTTCAGGTACAACAGTATGTTCATAAACCATTGACCAGGCTGTCAGTAGATCGTGTGCATAATATGTAAAATAGTCCATAATGCAACTGCACATGGCAAGAATCATGTGTGAAACACTGTTAGACTATTAACAGAGAAAGACAGAAATAATGAAAATAATTTGAAATATCAGAGAAACAATAACAAAATATTTTATTACAAAATAAATGCATGTGTGAGTCCTTCAGATAGCTTTTTTTCCTTCAGGAAATCATATATAATTAATACATTAATTAATCTAAGTAGTAGAATTATCACTAAGTAGTTGCTCATTTGTGCACATAATATTAATTTGTTGCATCTATTTTTCTTAAACTTTAATAAACCATGTTTGTTATTATTTTAACTACTGGTTTATTGATTGATTGATTGACTTTATTGTCCCCCAAGAGGGAAATTATTTTCCACAGCACTGCACTTATTTGATACACACAACATAACACACATAATGCAATTATATTATATATAAATAAAACATACATGAGTGCAATATGAGTTGTCTATAATCGTAGAATGCAATGCAATCAGGTCTGTAATCTGGTTTTAGGTTATGGAGGCTCACCTGCACCGCATTGAGCGGGATCTGAGCTCACAGCATGCACACTGTTACAGCAATACGCTTTAATACAGTCCAACTTCAGCATCTTTGCATTCTGAATGATCTTTTCCATTTTGGACCGGATTTTTTCCAAGGCCACAACAGTACCCTGTGGAGACACAGCAAAGATTTGCTTTCTACGCCAATATGTCAAGTGCTCTTATTCAGGGTCTCACTAGCTATCCTGAAAACTTTCTATTCAGGGGCCATAGAAAGTGTTCTGACTCAGTGCATCTCAGTGTGGTATAATAATGCCACAAAAGGACTTCAAAGCTCTGCAGAGAGAGTCGTGCTTAGCTGACGCATCTCAGGGTCTATTTCTGCAGGACATCTACCTCAAAACTGCAAAAGCAGAGCTGTAAAATCATCAAGGACTGAATCAGGTAACCATCTTTTCTGTTTACTGCCATCTGGCAAGCGCTTCAGGAGCATGATAAAAACTGAGACTGAGGAGGAGCTTCTTCAGGCCATCAGGCTCCTAAACTCAGTTCATAACATCATAACATCTACAGGACTCAATTCAATAAACTGTATACACATCCATTATTCTCCATCATCCACACTGCTGCTATGTGTACATATTACAACCTATTTGCACATTCTGCACATCCGTGTTTTTTATTCATATTTATTATCCACAGTATACTGTATTGCACATTTTATCTCATTGCACATCATACTCATTTTATTTTATTATTTGTTCCTTTTCTCTCACCTATATTCATATATATATTCTCTTGTGTTATGTTTCATTGCTTATGTTATTTTATTTTCTATTTTATTATTATTATTATTATTATTATTATAATTTTTTTTTTTTTGCACTTTCCATTGAGCGGACCTGTCCTGACCTACATTTCACTACTGATTATATCCTGTATGATTGTGTATGTGACAAATAATAAAGAACCTTGAACCCTCTTATCATACGATGTCCTTACAGGACTGCTAACACACACTTGCCTGGTGTCCCATGAGAGAAGCGATGTGTGTGGTCTTTCCTCCAGGAGCGGCACACATGTCGAGGATTCGCTCTCCTGGACGAGGTCCTAAAACATGACCCACGACCACAGACGGCAGGTTCTGTGAGAACATATACAAACAAAGACACCTCCATTTGAACAGATGCATGTGAGTCCAAAGTTTGGAGACTCTTGACTGAATTAGTTTCTTGTTACATTAAAAACCTTTCATCTAAAGACTGAGATTCACATGAGACTTAATTTTGTCTTTACACTTAACTATAAAACCATCATTTTAAGCCTTTTTGTTTTAGTTTGTATTTTATAAAACATTCAATAATAATAATAATTAGATATTGCTATTCAAGTTAATATGTTAATAAAACAACATAGAAGCTCCTTCAGTACTGTTTAAAAAGCAGGCGGCACCTTATTTGTGTCAAATTTTATATATATTTTTTATTATTTAGATTTGTTTCCCCCAAACATCAAAACAGATGTTTTAGGCATTTTCTTTTACCTTTAAAAGAGCATTATTTTATCTGGACAAGATTCAGTTGATTTAAAAACACTGTGTATTATCTACTCATCCAACAACACCTAGAAGACAACATTATGAAATATAATACTGCAAATATTAGCTATAAGATAATAACAGGGTAATAATGGAACAACAGTTTTAAAACGTGATTTTTTACTATTATTTACAACAGGATCTGAAATTTGATGGGTTTTAAATACAAGAGTTTTGCTATAAGGGAAACGAAACAACAACTCTGCACCAAAACCACTCCTTCCCTGTTAAAAAAAACATGATTTACAAAACTTTTTCTTAATATTGTTACTTTTTCTTCAGAATTACTTAATTCTGTAAAATGCGACCCTGTACCACAAAAACAGTCTTAAGTGTCAATTTCTCCAAATTTTCACATCATCTGAAAGCTGAATAGCTGAATAAAGAATCGTTCCATTGATGTATGGTTTGTTATGATTGGATAATATTTGAAAATCTGGAATCTGAGGAAGCAAAAAAATCTAAATATTGAGAAAATCATCTTTAAAGTTGTTCAAATGAAGTTCTTAGCAATGCATATTACTAATCAAAAATTACGTTTTGATATATTTACGGTAAGAAATCTACAAAATATCTTCATGGAACATGATCTTTACTTAATATCCTAATGATTTTTGTGCAAAAAATACAAATCTATAATTTTGACCCATACTATGTATTTTAGGCTATTGCTACAAATAAAGCTGTGCTGCTTATGACTGGTTTTGAATGGTAGTTATCTGAGGCAGAAGCATACAGTGCTCAGCGTAAATGAGTACACCCCCTTTGAAAAGTAACATTTTAAACAATATCTCAATGAACACAAACATTTTTTCCAAACTGTTGACAAGACTAAGTTTTATATAACATCTGTTTAACTTCCATCTAACATGAAAGGTTAATAATATAACTTAGAGAACAACATTTTCAGTTTTACTCAAATTAGTGATGCACAAAATGAGTACACCACTGAAAGTCTCTGAGCAAAGCTAGACTACAATCTAACAAGAATTAACAAGAATTCAACCACAGGTGAGTCTAATTATTCATTACACAGGTGACAGTTAACTATACATTTTTATTTTTAATTTTTAAACAGGGAAGGAGTATAATGTTAATATTTTTACTTTTTCTTCAGAATTACTTCGATGTGTAAAATGTGACCCTGGAGCACAAAAACAGTCTTACGTGTCAATTTTTCAAATCCGAGAGATGAATAAATAATCGTTCCATTGATGTATGGTTTGTTATGATCGGACAATATTTGAAAATCTGGAATCTGAGGAAGCAAAGAAAATCTAAATATTGAGAAAATCATCTTTAAAGTTGTCCAAATGAAGTTCTTAGCAATGCATATTACTAATCAAAAATTATGTTTTGATATATTTACAGTAGGAAATTTACAAAATATCTTAATGGAACATGATCTATATTTAATATACTAATGATTTTTTGCAAAAAATACAAATTTATAATTTTGACCCATACAGTGTATTTTAGGCTATTGCTACAAATAAAGCTGTGCTGCTTATGACTGGTCGTTATCTGAGGCAGAAGCATACCTGTAGAAAGAGCTGATCTGTCAGAACAGCATCAAGTGACAGAGTGTGTGTGTGTGTGTGTGTGTGTGTGTGTGTGTGTGTGTGTGTGTGTGTGTGTGTGTGTGTGTGTTGCTCACACTTTGGCGTGCTGAGGATGCCAGGCGTGAACACATGAGCTCCTCGAAGTACAGCATTACCACACTGAGCGCCGACTATCACTTCAGAGGCCAGCGGATCCACAGTCCTGCAGAACAAACACATGCACACGAATCAAGAGCCCCTGTATTACTGCACAGCGTCTGAGAGAACAGACATCATACCAGCGATCAGCTCATCGGCATGCTGGATAATAAACAGAACTAATATTTTAAAACAATATAAGATACAATCATTTTCTAATATTGCACATGTATTGTGAGCATACCGAGGGCCGTGGACTGGAAGCAGCAGCACATCTGGAAGCTGTGGGTGAGTGTAAACTGATGGAGATCTTTCCTGCTGCAAAGAGACATTGAGAAAATAAATATTAATGTATGTAAACAACACTATGCACAAGACTCATCACAGACTCACAGCACCAAACAGTGTCCCCAAAAAGTACTGAAGTATCCAGACACTACTTTAGTTTACTTCTCTGCGCCTTTTCACAGTCACATGTTCGTGGCTCTCTAATCTCAGTTAATGGTCAAACGGCATTCACATAAATAAATTAACAACAAATCAATTTAATCTTTTTTTTTAATTGTGTATTTACATTGTAATTTTTAGTTGTGATTATATTCATACTACTGTGTTTTAGGAAACCAGTCAATTTGAATAATAATAATAATAATAATAATAAAGTTGACTAATTTAGAAACTCAAGACAGAGATATATTAGTATTATAATACTTCTATTTAACTTTAAATTAAAATACATTTTTGATCAATTTAATAATAATAATTTAATTTTACACTACTTACAATACTTAATATATCTCAAATCCTTTTCAAGTGTTAAGCCATTGGGGGGGCAGAAAACTGCAAGGAGACTTTTAAGTTTGTGTTTATTTGACAAAAGGTTTATAAATATTTCATGAATCTGGTGAAATGCTAAAAACTTCAGTCCACAAAAATGTTGGAAAACATGAAAATCAAGCGATCACAGACTTTGTAATTTGATAATCTCACTAATATTGCGCTATTATTTATCCGCTCCTATAAAAACATGCACACTGACTTTATACGTATTTGTGGGGTCTTTTGCAAGACATTGGGCCTATTTCATAAATGCATGTCTTCAGATCCGTCTTCTGTCTGTGTGATATTAAGCCCTGTTTTTGCATACATGACACAACATGTGAATGTGCACAAACACACACCTGTGCTAGATGCTGCTGGAGCCGGTGCTGGATGTGCTGAAGTGAGTGCAGGTGTGTGCTGGCTCTCAGACAGGTGAACAGAGGCGGATGAGACAGACAGGAGCGCAGAGCTTCAAACACCAGATCAGCCTCGTCTGCACCAGACTCACACACCAGCTGCAGAAGAACAGAAGAGACGTGCTCCGGGTTTCAAATGACATACGTGACTCTGGGCCATAAAACCAGTCATAAGTCGCTGGGGTATATTTGTAGCAATAGCCAAAAATACATTGTATGGGTCAAAATTATCAATTTTCTTTTATGCCAAAAATCATTATGATATTAAGATCATGTTCCATGAAGATATTTTGTGAATTTCTTACCGTAAATATAAAAAAACATAATTTTTGATTATTAATATGCATTGATAAGAACTTAATTTGGACAACTTTAAAGATGATTTTCTCAATATTTAGATTTTTTTTGCTTCCTCAGATTCCCAAATAGTTGCATCTCAGTCAAATATTATCCTATCATAACAATCCATACATCAATGGAAATATTATTTATTCAGTGTATTTTGAAAAATGTACCATTAGGACTAGTTTTAGGGTCCAGGGTCTCATATATATATAAATGTGATTTATTTATGTGATCAAAGCTGTATTTTCAGCATCATTACTCCAGTCTTCAGTCACATGATCTTCAGAAATCATTATAAATCTTATTTTTTCCAAACTTGTTTTGTTTACTTTATGCTGTCCACATTAATTTTGCAGCTCTACTGTTTATTATTTTTATGCCTCCAAATTTTTTATGGAGGATGGCTTATGAAGACTTGGACAATATTGTGCTGTTTTGTTCATTTTGGAGCATTTCTTTATATATGATGTTCAGTGGACGATGGAATAATGCGGCCCAGTTTACAAAAATAAATAAAACATACAAACTTCGAGGTAAATGAACAGGTATTTGATTGAAAGTGCACACCTCGTTGTTTGTATAAACATTGCGAAGATGTTCTCGCACTTCTGGGTTCATGGAAAGCTGAGGGAAAACCGGCATTTCCGTGTCTTTTATGAAAATAACAAAAACAAGACATTAGTGTTAGATGTAAACAACTATAAGCGAATCAGTCGTACAGCAGTCATGTAATAAAAGTTACAGTACAAGCGCGTCTGTGTTCAACAACTCACGTTTAGCGGTATTTCAGCGTATTTTGCCTCAGCTATCTGTGTGTTTCATAAACATAACAACCACAATGACTTAAGCTCGTATCTCAGCTCTTACCGTCTAATATTAGTCAGAAGTAAACAGAAAATGAATCGTTCTTCTTCGTCCTCGTGTTGTTTTGTCGTCTCCGCGGCGGTCGCACTCCACAGCGCCCCCTCTGTCTCCGTCGCAGAAGCGCTGCGGTCAAGATATAGGCGCGTTCGACTTTAAGCGGCGCTGCATGGAACGGTCAGTGTATGACATCAAAGTATCGCGAGAGCCATTCGAACGCATCTGCTCTCTTATCGCTCTCGCGATACTTTGATGTCATACACTGATCATTCTATGCAAACTGAACATGTTTCCATGTATATCCGCAAAAAATATATATAAAAAAATAAGTAGAACAGCCTTAACATGTCTGTGAGAGAATAAACTCCGGATCAAAGCCTGAGCTGACAAAGAAAGTTAATGATCAGCAGCATCATGTCCCAATAAAGCTGGATTGGTTTGGTCAACTCGAAACTAATCCTGTATCTCTGAATGTGTTCATCATTGTACAAGCCCCAGATCTCTGTGTGGAGCAAACAAATATCTCACTGAATTATTACAATTAATGCAAAAATCAATGTTTGGACATGTAAACTGATATTTCCTACTGACACACTACTGCAAAAGATAGAAGTAACCGACTTAAAACCATATATACACACATACAAAAAACTGCACATGAAAGTTTTTATACGAGATTTATTCAAAATATTTAATATTATAAAATGTAAAAGGTTAGGCAATGAGATCTAATGCATCGAAACATTAACACGTTCACATTTTTTATCATCTGAATCAACACAAAAAATGAGACACGTCTTCGAGATCTGAGAGACAACTTACTGATGTATGTATATTAAAGTGACCAAAAAAACCTAAGACATGGTCAAAACATATGAAAACATGATCCATGAGAGCCCTGTGCTTATGAAACACTGTCACCAGATAACAGCGAGAGGTGATGAAATCAAGTGGAATTTGTTCCAGTCGGCATAAAACAAAACACCGGCATGCATGCCTAAGAGAAAAACAAGTTTAAACACCTCCCCCAGAAAAGTGCACGGTTCAATCTGGCCTTTAAACAGCTCAAACCATGAGTGAGATTAACTGTGATTGTATATCATAACCCATTTAAAATATGAGATCTTATTCCAGTAAGTTGCACAGAGTAAACACTTAATTCTCGTTCAGTATATTAAAGTTAAAGGTGAACGGACACAGCACGGGTTTCTCTCCTCTAGAGGGCGCTTCGCTTGTTTAATCGTCTTTGTCTTTGGCTCCGTGTTTAAGAATACGGGTGAACTCCACGTAGTTGAAGTTGCTCTTTTTATCGATCGGTGCTTCTCTGAAGAGCTCGTCGACTTCGTCGTCTGTGAAACGATCACCCATAGTGGTCAGCAGCTCTCTCAGGTAGTCCTCCGGAACGAAGCCTGTGAGAGAGAAACCAAACACACTAAATCACAGCTTCATCTTAGTCCAGTCCGCGGGTTTGTTACGAGGAAAGTAGTTCAATATCTTAGCTAGACTCCACAGCTGCATAATTAAGATCGGTTGCATTACACAGCTTTCACAAACTAATAAACTTAATGCATGTTTGTGTCAGTCACACAAACAAAACGGGTGAGAAACAGGTCAAATTGTGCAATAATAATAATAATCTAAATGTGCTTTAAATACAGGTGCATCTCAAAAATTTGAATATGGTGAAAAAGTTCATTTTTCTTGTAACTTATTTAAAAAGTGAAAAGTAAAACACTTCAGAAGTATCAAGTACAGTATCCAGGTTTATATATCTTTCTATCAATACATCCAAATAGTTTTAAACTCGAATGTTATTAATTTCACAGCTAGCCATATCTTAACCATGTTCATGCTTTATAACTGAATACATGTAATTTTCACAATGAACTGATTCCAATAAATGCATTTGGAAAATATGACTCAAATAAAATCAAATAGTTCATAAACTATGCCGTTGTAACTCATTTCATTCACGCATGACTGAGAAACAATGCATCACATTAAGTTCATTTTTTGTTAAAACGGTGTAATTCAAATAGCACATGCAATTCAGATACATAAACCTCATATTTACGCTTAAGATCGCGTTGAGTGCAGGACACAGCTGTAATATTAAGCTATTCATTTTAAAGGCATCCATTGATGACTGTAGCATAAATTGTGTTGCATGGATTCAATGAGAGACCATGTGTTCACCTGTTCCTTCCTCGTCGAAGCAGGCAAACGCATTACGAATGACTTCCTCCGGGTCGGTGCCGTTAAGCTTCTCTCCAAACATCGTGAGAAACATAGTGAAGTTTATGGGCCCGGGAGCTTCGGTCATCATTGCCTCCAAATACTCATCTTTTGGGTCCTTCCCTGAAAGACAGAGATCAGATGCACAAACATGTGAGACCCTGGACCACAAGACGGGCCAAAAGGGTCCGTTTTTGAAATTGAAAAATAAATAATATTTCCATTGATGTATGTCGGACAATATTTGAAAATCTGGAATCTGAGGAAGCAAAAAAAATCTAAATATTGAGAAAATCATCTTTAAAGCTGTTCAAATAAAGTCTTTGCAATGCATATTACTAATCAAAAATTTAGTTTTGATATATTTATGTTAAGAAATGTACAAAATATCTTCATGGAACATGATCTTTACTTAATATCCTAATGATTTTTGGCATAAAATAATTTTGACCCATACAATGTATTTTGGGCTATTGCTACAAATATACCCCGGCGACTTAAAGGGATCCCTGGGTATTAAGACTTGCATGGCTTAATATAACGTAATTGATGTATCTTACCGAAGTATGTAGTAGAAAAGACATCAATGTTTTATACATATTTTGGACTATGGGGTGCGCCATTTTTCTGATGATGTAAAATGGTTGCACTCGGTGAGCTAGAGCGCTACCTGATGCTATTTTACCACGATTCAACTCCGAATAGACAACTGGGAAAATAAAACACTGATATGATGACCACAGCTACTGAAAGAGCTCACAGGTGGCGATGGATATACGCAAGTATAGGTTTAAACCAAATTCTGTACCATGGATTTATCTCCCACAAGGAGTCTAAACGCCTCTGATATCGAGTAAGATCCGCGCTGAGAAACTCCTCAAGCGGCCGCGGCGTTTACATCCTAACAGATGACATCTAACGCATCTCATCTCAGCCGTGTGTAAGCTCTGTCAGGAGCTGTGCGCTACTAAAAGACTCGAAGGCATCAGGGCTAAAGTGGAGAGAGAAAGAAGCGGGTCTTTAGGTAGTTTTATTCATCCACAGGCATCTCTTTTCTCCTCGTCCAATCGCTAGGAAAGTCTTACATTGCTTCGCTTGTTGCCCTTTGACTGAGAATTACAACCAAAAGTCACACAATGTGGTATCGTATCAGTATCTTATTTTCTGAGTTGTGTTTCGTTAAAAAGCCAAAGACTATAGAAATAAGCGCCACTAGCTCACTGAGTGCGACCATTTGACGTCATGAGACGCAGAAGGCACTGCGCACATAAAATAATAACGCCCCCATAGTCCAAAAACAATGTCGATTTTTTTTAAATAACACATCTTTCATGGGTTTTCTACTACATATTTAAATAAGAGACATAATATTAAGCTATACATGTTTTAATGCCCAGGGATCCCTTTAAGACTGGTTTTAAGCTCCAGGGTCACATATTAACGCCTCCTACACAAACGTGCATTAAGATGTTTTCTAGATTAAACGAGTCACTAAAAGAACTTCAGCACGTTTTAAAAGCAAGAGGTGTATAACGTGAAAAGTGGCATTGCAATTTTCCAAACGTGACCAGTTCCTCTCCCGTCTGCATCATGTACAATTCAATTGAAAATAATGAAATGCCAAACAAAAGCAAGAATTGCCAGTAAAATCTTACCAAGAGAAGCAAGCATGTCATGAAGATCCTCCTTATCAATGAAGCCGTCGCGGTTCTGGTCGATCATGTTGAACGCTTCCTTAAACTCCTGAATCTGCGACTGATCGAACATAGCGAAGACATTGGAGGTCGCCCGCTGAGGGCGTTTCTTGGTGATCTTTCCCTTGGTGCGACATTTGCTCGACATTTTGGCTGTTTTGGTTTTACCTACAAGCTGGAGAAAAACAAAAGACATTACAAACAAGCCCCAACACTTACAGATGCACTTGCCAGAAATAAAGGGTTTATTCAACTCCATAACTAATTATAAAAAGATTGAATTGTGTATTTACTCGAGAAGCAAATTCAGTTATTACAAGAAGTCTCATTTTCTGTCAAACGGATTAATATGAAAAAAAGAACAAACATCTGCCAATAGGCTCAGTAAAATCAATTTAATTCAAAGGAAAACAAGTTTTCACACCCCTCTGACAAATATGTATTACGGTTTTAAGCATGAGCTCACTTCAGTATCTCAAAACAAGACTTCGACTATCTTCATTCTGCATCTCAAGCAACTTTATCTTGATTTAAGATTTGTTTTGGAAAACATGGAGAAAAAAACACCTATGAAGATGTTCATTTTTGCAGTGTATGCAACATTTAATGCTTTCTGCTCTGATTTAAGCTTGTTTTTAAGGCCTTGATTTGTGAGAGGGGGAATTATATATTTTAAAGGCCTTATTTAGACCTGCAGAAACCATGTAAAGGCAAACATGTCTTAATGAGTTAATACATATGAACCGACGTCTTTTAATAACAATACAGCAGCACTTCCCCATAAAAGCAATACGCCTCACATCAGTTAATCAACCCCAGCTATAATGAAAACAGTGTTGTATCTGCTGAAACGCTGTTCTCCTGCATTACACAACGTTAAGCCAGAGACTTTGCTTACACTGGGATCAATACAGCGCCTCTGTATCATCATAGCCTACATTAGTGACGCATTTGATTTAATTATAGCGCAGTTCAGTTAATGAGGACACGATTTACAGGAAAGCTCAAAACCATTTTAGCATATTTTCGATGACAAGGTCAAACAAACCATGAAATGAGACCGGAAGCAAGCAAGTGAATATACTAACGTAACGTTAAATAACATTTCTGGGCTATATTGTTGAGAGATTTGTACGTTACGTTAATCAGAACACCGAGCATATTTTGGCCCGTATAAATTATATTACACGTTATAATATACATTGAATTTAATACCTAAATCGTATATAAAACCCTTACGAACAGTCACTACAGATAACGTTTTAATAAGTTAAAAAGAAATTCAGCGTCTCACCGAACAAAAGTGATCGACAGTTTCAGCCGCGTTCAACCAACCACCGCCCAAACTTCCGGATTTCAGCGTCGCTTCCGCAAACCTCGACCAGACCAACGCGAGACTGAAGGGGTGTCCCGGATGAGGTATAAAGATTCACGAAATGTACCGTGACATGTAATAACATTAATTAATTTCGTTTTAAACTCTCTACACAATATTTCTACTTTTATCATGAGATACATTTTGTAAATGAAATATTATAAATATGCCACACCCCTTTATCTTCAGCGTTGGTTTCTTCAGACACGCCCCAAACAAATTCTACGTAATCGTTCTTAAACGTGACCATATACGGTCTAAAATCCACTGTTCCCCGTTCAGCGCGAGGAGACGTAACATTTATTGCTTTGTCATTTATTTATTTATTTATTTATTTATTATTGACTGAAACATTTTTTTATCATACATAGCCTACCTGAAAAACTGGTCCATAAAAAAAACACACATTAAATGAGCTACTAATATTTTTTATATAAAATGACAATACGCAATTAAGTAAAGTAAAAGTAAAACGAAAGCCTCGTACATAATTGAAATCAAGTTCAATCAAAAATATATATTTGTAAATATGTGTATGTTAATCTTTATTGAAAAAAGACTCAATATATTGTCTGTAAGCCGAATTATAATTAAAAATTAATTGTCTGTCATTATAATAACATCTTTATTTAACCGGACACATTTCTGTCCAATTCTGTGATGCTCTACTCTGCTTCATTGAGATTAAACTTGACTTTCGTAATCATTTCACATCAGATAAGTGAACTTAGGCTCATATAGCATGGTTGAAATACAGCCACTGAACGATTTTCAAGTGAGTTGAATGTGTTTAACAGTGAAAGCACATGAAACAAGTAAACTATGCAAGCATCAAACATGACCAAATAATGGTGTTTTATTTGTTTGTTTGTTGATTGGTTGACTGATTGATCGATTGTAACTACACTGACAAACCTCTGTTTGCAATCCCCTTTACATCCCACAGGAAAAGTTGAGTTTGGAGAAGTATTTAGGGTGAATTTAGACCTGCATGTGTGGTTTCTGCCTCAGTTTTAACGCCATCAATACCATGCAACTTTAATGATACACATAGCTGTGTATCCAGCTGCAATATATCCCTATAGATTATTTATAGTGCTTTGTTGTCAGTCTGACTGTGCACCACTGTGTGCAAGTATACATGGCAGTACATCTAATTCTGATCCGATTGTTTTGCATAGTGCGATTTATTTTAAGAAAAAAGCCGTGATATGCTGAAAGAAAGTCCTGTAGCTTATGGCCTATATTCTGCAGAAGACTGCGCAGTGCAGCAGCTGTGTTAAACCCATGCTACAATCCCAGGGTCAGCCAAACGTGTGCTCTTCCAAACACTATTACAAAGACGAAAATACACAGGCATAGTCATGATAACAAGAGTCTCGTAGACAGGCAGCTGGTCTGAACACACACACACACACGCACACGCACACACACACACACACACACACACACACACACACACACACACACACACACACACACACACACACACACACACACACACACACACACACACACACACACACACACATGTTGGTTTTACACACACACACACACACACACACACACACACACACACACAGTTTCTGGCATGTGTTGTATGTCATGGGGGGGATAACAATAGCATGGATATTGTTAGTGCAGACCACAGCTGAGATGAAGGCCTTTGAAAGGAAGAGAACTAAAAGGTCAGAGACTTGTGAAGGTAATATAACCGTTTCTCCGTGGACAAACCGGAAAAATCTAGTTTGCATGTTTAATATAAATACAAAGGGCCCAAACTTTACCTGCTGGTCTCTGACATCAAATGAACCCGAACCGTACTTTCTTGATATACAAGCACAATCCTCATTGCTTCTCACATGTCAAGCAAGTGCGTGTTGAGCTTCAGTTTACCTTATTCGAAGTTCTCTATTTATGTTCATTGATTAGCATTTATGAGCAAATAAAAGCCTAAATTAAATCTGTTCATCATATAAAGCAATTGTGTTCCTTCAGAAGACTTGGATTAAACCACTTGATTCATATGGATTTTACTTGAACAATGTTTTTATGGACTTTTGCAGGATCAGATTTTTCTTTAAAAACTTCAAGTTTCATAAAAAAATATTGTATTTTTTGTTTCGAAGATGAACAGAAGTATTATGGTTTGTAACAATGTGAGGGTGAGTGATTAACTGATAACACGACACTCTTCTGTCTCTCGTGTGTTACAGGCTTTGGCCTTTTCGTCTGAATCACATTCCTGTTTGGGATCTGTTTGAGGTGCTCTCAAGCCCTTGTTATCTGCATCTGATGAGGTTTTATTGCTTGAAGTGGCCCTGCTCAGTGAAAACAAATACATCAGTGCAAATTTGGCTCATTGGTGGTGCTAAAAGGTCACAAAATTGGTCAGACTGAAGCCTCCTCTATCTCTGTGCCAATTTTTACAACTTTTAACCAAATGGTTAGAAATGTATTAGTGTAAACATCACTGCATATGCTGCCCATTGGTGGCGATAGAGTTTGAAAAACAGACCTGGTCAAATTGAAGCTCCAAACCTCCCATACCTCTGTACCAGTTTTTACAACTTCTTACCAAATGGTTTGAAAGATATTAGCATAAACATCAGTGCAACTTTGACCCATGGTGGCGCTAAACTCCCCAAATTTAGCCAGATTGAAACTCCAAACCTCCTCTATCTCTGTGCCAGTTTTCACAACTATTTACCAAGCTGTTTGAACGTTATTAGTGTAAACACAAGTTAATGTTTGACCCACTGGTGGTGCTAGATGGTTTGACAAATCTGAACACAATATCGGCCAGATTGAAGTTTCAACCCTCTTTTATCTCTGTGCCAATTTTCACAATCACAGGTACATCTCAAAAAATTTGAATATGGTGAAAATTATTTTTTCTCATAACTTATTTCACAAAAAACAACTTTCATATAGTTTAGATTGATTACCTGTAAAGTAAAACACTTTAAATGTTTTTTTTATTTTATTTTATTTTGATGATTAGAGCTAGCAGCTCATGAAAGTCAAAAATCAGTATCTCAAATTATTAGAATATTTACATTTGAGTTTCAATACATGACATCCATACAGTATAAATTCTGTGTATCTCTTGTTCTTTGAAAGGACAATAATGGGGAACACTGCTGACTTGGCAATGATCCAGAAACGATCATTGACACACTCCACAAAGAGAGTAAGACACATTACTGAAAGAGGAATGAACATACTTCCCAGAAGCCTTACATTTCAGTTTAAAATATCCTTTTTTATCGATCTTATGTAATAGTGAAATTTACTGAGACACTGAATTTGAGGTTTTCATGATCTGTAAGCCATAATCATTAAAATTTCAAGAAATAAAGGCTTGAAATATGTCACTCTATGTGTAATGAATCTATATAATATACGGGTTTCACTTTCTGAAATGAGTGACAAAAAATATTGACCTTTTTCATGATATTCAAGTTTTTTTTACCTGTATTTTCCAAGCAGTTCTAAAGCTGCAGCGTAAACATATTTGATCTATTGGTGGCGCTATGTTTTAAAAGACCATCCTCAAAATGAATCAGATTGAAGCTCCAGCCTTCCTATATTTCTACCAACTAATTAGAAAAACGGTTATATGAGCTGCCAGTGACTTTTCTTCAAGTAGAAGAATTAGAAAGTAAACCTTTTCTAACATTTAAGGACTCAGGCAGCTCTTTTTAAATGTACACATATACGGTTTGGCCTTTATTATTATTAATGATCTTCTAGTAATTCATTGACTTGATTCAAACTGTAGGCACTTTATGCAGCTTTACAAAGATGAAAATTAGATTGTTTTTCTGTTTAAGCTAGTTTAGTGGACATGTTCAATATCGCAGGTGTAGCTCATCATAGCATATATATATATATTTATTTTTATTTTATTTTATATAAAGTTTAGTTAGAAAACTGTGTTGTATAGGCTACTATCATTCCTTAAATAAACGCCACTTGGTTATTATGCAGTAAAACCCAAAATCATTCATACTTGTGTACACTGTATATGACAACCGTCTAAACTGACACCAGTGCACGTGACGCGTTAAGTGCAGAACGTGCAGCGTAAAACGCGCCGACTCTCCTGTGCACCACGGCTATATTTAACGGCCCCTGTCGCCATAAAAGGTCGCGAGAGTCGCTTGGACATTCCTGCCATCGCCAATATTATTTTTGTTGTGTGGACAGCAGCAGCTCCCGTTCAGGTTGCGTCTTTGCGTGGATTCGGATCTTGGTTGGGTTCCTGACGCGCTGCTCTCCGGTCCGGCTCTGAGCTGTTTGCAGACCTCTGGCAAGGTGAGATGATGTGTTGTGAATCTTAATTGATACTAAATCCGTAGGGAAGACTGAGGTTGGTTGTCAAAAAATATTTATTTATTTAACATGCTGACATTTTGTGGTTATGTTGTCACATTGCATGGGCTGGCAATGGACACATGATGATTTCTGTCACCAATATTGGAAGCATTAAATAATATCTGAAGTTTAAAAAAAGTTTAAAAAGTCATATGCATTTAGAATGAGGTAGTCTATATTTAGCCAGGATATTTAAACAATAAAACAATTATGAAACACCAAAACTGTAAATGAAAACATGCAAACCATAGTTTTTGACAATAGAAATTCATCTAATTAACGAAATGTGTTAAACTGCAACATATAAAACCCTAATATTAAAAATACCATGAGAACATCTTAACTTTGCAGTCAACCAAGAGCATAGATAAATATTATTAAAATGCATAATGCATGAAAAAGCTGTTTAAAAATATGTATGGTGCAGAAACATAAGCCTAAACTTTGTATATATTTAAAAATGTACTGTTTAAGATATCAGTCATGCTGTCAAAAAACACAAAAATCATCCAAGAAAGTTTTTTTTATTTGTTTTATTGAACAAGGTTAAAGGCAAGGTTCAAAGCAACAGTGCAAGTTGCTGATAAACAGAAATACACCAAATATTTTCAAACTAATGTGAAATTGACTGTGCAGTTAAAGCACTGATCAGTCGTGCCTGTGAGATTATTCTCTGGGTGTAATGCTCATATGTGATGTGTTGATAGAAAGTTTTGAATCTTCTGACTAAAAGAGCTTGAGAACCGAAGGCAGTATCTGAGCTAAAGAAGACGCAATGTCAGGATCGATACCGTTCTACCAGAAACACCACCGCCACTATGATCGCGGCTACCGTAGCCGAGAGACGGAGTCTGCTATCAGCCAATACAAGCAGAGCTCTAGCACTTACTCTAGCAGCAAAAGCACCAAGGGGTAAGAGATCCATCCTCCCCAGTCCCATAACCTGACCCAGCTCTTCCTTATAATACTGTATCCTCACCCGAACACAAACATCACCCACTACTGCCGCCCGTCTTGCCTTGTCTAATCCGTATCTCCCACTCAACCTAAAACATGCAGTTATAGCTGTTTTCTGCATGCAGTGTGCTTGTTGCTGACACTTTGGTTGACCGGTCACGTTCACTTTAAGACATATGGGTAAGGTATATTGGCTTTACCTTTGGTATATTGGTGTTTTTTACAGAAGAGTGTCATTGGAGTTGGTTCTGCCATCTAGAGGACTTTTAGTTGAGTTCAGACACACATTTAAAGTATCTAAGACTTAAGTTTGGTGCTTCTAGATTTTTTGGCCTTTCTGTGGTTTGGATTTGTGTTTGATTTTCTCCCTCTGGTCACGTGAATGCTGGCTCGTTTTTGTCTAGGCTGTTGCTTACTGGGTCGCTCTGAATGTCAGCGCGTAAGGTTATCTTTAATGAGACTAATGTAACTGTAGCTTCAAGAATCTCACAACAGCTTGCACAAACTGAAATCTTTCAATGCTCGGTCAGGATTGTATTGGTTTCTTCATCACTTGGTTTCATGTCGTAATATAAATAGCATTCTTAACATAGCTTGCACCTTCATTTGGTGTTCTTGACGTCATGGTGTATTTATAGTGGTTACAGAAGTAGATGTTGTTATGTGTGTCACATGCATTTACATGTGTGTGTGTGTGTGTGTGTGTGTGTGTGTGCATGTTTATGTGGTTTATGAGGACACACATTTGTATAATGACATGGGTATGACATAGGTATTACAAGGAGAAGGTGATTTATGAGGACATTTTCAGTGTCCCCATAATTTAAAACGCTTATAAATCATACAGTGTGCGTTTTTTTGAGGGAAAGTAGAAATGCACCGTCTCCTGTGAGGGCTAAGTTTAGGTGTAGGGTAGGTGTAGGGCAATAGCACATACAGCTTGTACAGTATAAAAACCATTACGCCTATGGAGAGTCCCCGTAAACCATAAAAACCAACATGTGTGTGTGTGTGTGTGTGTGTGTGTGTGTGTGTGTGTGTGTGTGTGTGTGTGTGTGTGTGTGTGTGTGTGTGTGTGTGTGTGTGTGTGTGTGTGTGAGAGAGTGTGTGTGTGAGAGAGTGTGTGTGTGTGTGTGTGTGTGCATGTTTATGTGGTTTATGAGGACACAAATTTGTATAATGACATGGGTATGACATAGGTATTACAAGGAGAAGGTGATTTATGAGGACATTTTCAGTGTCCCCATAATTTAAAACGCTTATAAATCATACAGAGTGAGTTTTTTGGGGGGAAAGTAGAAATGCACCGTCTCCTGTGAGGGCTAAGTTTAGGTGTAGGGTAGGTGTAGGGCAATAGCACATACAGCTTGTACAGTATAAAAACCATTACGCCTATGGAAAGTCCCCGTAAACCATAAAAACCAACATGTGTGAGTGTGTGTGTGTGTGTGTGTGTGTGTGTGTGTGTGTGTGTGTGTGTCTGTGTGTGTGTGTGTGTGTGTGTGTGTGTGTGTGTGTGTGTGTGTGTGTGTGTGTGTGTGTGTGTGTGTGTGTGTGTGTGTGTGTGTGTGTGTGTGTGTGTGTGTGTGTGTGTGTGTGTGATTTAGAGTTAAAGAGAGACCATATGCTTAAAGAGCATTTGATTAGATTAATATAGCACAATGAAAACGGTCTTAATAACAGATACTCATATGCAGAGTTTGACTTTTTTATCTACACACAGACATAAGCCAATGCACATTTTTATTTAAATACATAAGAGTTTTCCACTATATTGTATCAAAAACTATCCAGATGCAAACGAAACTGTCTCCTTTTCAGAGTTGTATATAAGTCCACCATCTTCTCTTCCTATAGTTTTGCAGTCACATATGCATATTGTTCAGTTAGCCTAAAATTGTGCGACTCCTCTTGCAAAGCAGGAACAAAATATGACTATCCTGGGTTTTATTATAGTTTCAGAAATGCATTTGGTCTTTATTTCATAATTCTACCAAATAAAATAAAAAGAAATGAAGAAACCAGATAAATGCTCAAAGTTCAACAAGTTTATTTAGTTCTGGACTGTAATCTTCCAATTTGAGAATTGGAGCAAGTCTGAAAGTTTGTATATTAGCAAAACCTCGATGAAACGCTTGTTATATTTCACATTTGTAAGTCGCTTTGGATAAAAGTGCCTGCTGAATGAAAAAATGTAAATGTAAGATTGCTTAAAATCCATCAGAGATTCCTTCATCCCAATGGCCATTAATTCAGGTGACCATATGTCCTATTTGTATTTATTTATTGCCTAAGATATCCAAGTTTTGTCTTTGTTTTCCTATTGATCCTCTCTACAGCCCTCGTACACTAGTAAGCTTGTTTGCATTGCTTTGACCGTTCTCTGTAGATCCTGTCTTCGCATGCCACGAATTATGTAGAATGACTCTGCTATTGGTCAAAATACTTTTCATTCATGACCTTCAGCAAGATATCGAAACAAAGGGCATTTGGACACTTTAGGCAGTTTAGAAATCCCAGCAGGACAAAGAGAACGAGGAAAAAGACTCATTCAGTGTGGATTGAAAAACCAGGATAAGGTTCCAAAAGTGCTTTTATCTGTGATGTCATAGAACAGTTCTAAAAAGAACCATTTTGTCTTGGTTTAAAGAACATTTAAACAATTCTAATAATTTCTTCCACTATAAAGAGCCTTTTGTGAAATGGAAAGATTCTGTGCATGTTTCAGATTCTTCATGGAACCAATGGAGAACCTTTATTTTGAGAGTGTACAGACAGATCACTTGTTTGCTTGTTTTATGTTCCAATTTGGACAACTGCTCTGAACAGTGAACACTAAATACACAGAGCTTGTTGAAACATGTGTTTTTGGCCTGAACAGATCCCTCTTTAATGAGCTGCTGTCCTGTACAGGATTTAAGCAGGATATGGAGTGTCACAGGATGATCATAGGTTTCTGTTTCAGCCCCATTCATCACCTATCCAATTACATGTTCCCAAATGTCTTTGCTAAATGTGGCAAACTGAAAGCTTTTCCGTGCTAGGGGAATACAGTTTTTGTCCAATCCTGGTCTTAGTTTTGGAGCATTTTATCTGTTCTAAGTGCCCCACCATCTCTCCTGAACCCTTGAGTGTCTATTTATACACACACTCATGAGAGGCATGAGGAAGATAGTGATATGTGAAGGTTATAAGTCGTCTGAAGGCATGAGTCTATCGACAGATTAGAAGCAGAGGAATTGGGATGTAAACACACTATGCAAACACACACACACACACACACACACACACACACACACACACACACACAGTCACACACACACACACACACAACACACACACACCACACACACACACACACACACACACACACACACACACACACACACACACACACACACACACTACGTAAATCCCAGCCGTATAAACCAAAGAGCAGAGCAAATGTAGCAGGGAAACAAGGCTCAGGTTTACAGTCTTATGGAAAACAAGACTTGACAGACAGCTGAGGATAACCCAGTGTTAAATACTCAAACGATACACGAACAAATGGCCAGCAGGTGTGCTGACCGCTCTGAGTCAGTTCTCAGGTGATTGGGACTTCTGGTGGTAAATGCCAGGAATTTCCTTGGGTGTTTTTTCTCTCACATGTTTACTATCACAGCGCAACAAATGCAACCTATTTAATATTATACTTGTCATATAATGAGAACACTATGAACTTAACTACAAATAAAGTTATGTTCTGCCCTAAATTTATTTTCACATTGAATATCATATTAAATATACATTAACCCTTGAGAAAAGTAAGTACACTCTAGCATACTTGTAAAAGCAGCACTTATTCAGAAAATAATATACACTATAAAAAAGGTACAATATACTCTATTAATTTGTGTTTTATTTGTATTTTAAATTTTGTACTTCATTGCATTGCATTGTTTTAGAAAATTACCATAAAATTAATGCATAATGTCCTAGCAGAAAATTACAGTAAATCTTCCTTTCATTTACGTTAAAATAAAATACTTAAGTGTAGACTGAATGTAATGTTATTTGGAGACTTAAACGAATGTTAATTGCAATCAAATGAAAATATAATTAAAATTCAAAAGCAATTTGAATATTACGGTAAATGTAATTAGCTGCACTTTAGAGTGTCTTTTTGACTGGTTATAAGTTATATTTCATTATATTTAACTTTATAATTCCATTGTCTTTGAAATATGGTTAAAGTACCACTGAATGTGACAAGTATTTATGGTAAACTAAAATGTAATGTCATTTCTATTGAGACTTGTATTTTATTTATTTAAATATGTAATAATGAAGTTGCAATTTAGTACATTTAAAATTGATTAATTTTAAAGTATTATCAAATAAAATGCTACAATTATAATCAAGTACTTTACATGTTAGTCAACACATCAAAATAAGTGTAGTTCTTGAAAGCACAACAAAAGATGATCAAAACACAATAAAGTAAACTTTTAATTTGGCATTATTACAAAGTGCCCTTTTAAGCATGTTAATGAACAAACTCATGAAAGAGCCTCTCTTTAAGTCACTTAAGTGGTCTTTTATCATTTATTTTACATTATCTACAAGTACAGTTATTTTAAGTACACTTCCAATACAATTAAGTGCACTTCTTTTTCACAAAGGTTGTATATCCTGTCACAGCATCTTGAAATATTTCACATTATTGAAATAAAGTGGGTCGCAAATGCTGTTTCGTGTAGAATTGTCTAGTATGGAGTAGAAAAGTGGAAGAATACTTCAGATGCTTCTTGGAAATTGGACCACTAAAAAGCATACCACAACTGAAAGACAGTCCATAGACGTATACAACTAAGTGTAGATTGGAGGGTCCACTATTTTATACTTCTGACCATTGATGAAGCTTTTATTGGTGGTTTATTGTAATTCAGGATCACTGAGGTGATTAACCTTCTTCCCACTTACTCCCTTAACCTTCTTCAATCTTAGACGATTTTCAAACTAACACTCTTTCTTCACGACTCCTCACCCCTTCCAAAACTCATAATAGCTAGTGAAAGAAGTGCTGGATACTCACACATGTGTGTATGTTGCAATTTCTGCACCATTGCAGCATCAGAGCTGCCACATACACGGCTCTAGATGAGGCCAGACTGAGCCTTATGCCAAAGAGAGCCAAACCAACCTATCTGGCCATGGACAAGGAGAACCAGATCATCGGTTATGTGGTGCCCATCTTCAGGGGCAGGTAAAGAAACAATATGGGTTTTGTTTGTGTTGGAACAAACACATGCAGCTTTTCCATTCGTCATGATTTCTATTGTTAGCATGTGTTTGGTATTATCAAGCACTTCAATAATATGCTATTTATAGCCCTACACGCACACAGTTTTCCAAAAGGCTGCACATACTGTAGGACTTTATGGTCATGTCCCATTGAAGAAATGATTTAGCATTGTTCTTTAACCCTTGTGAAAAAGATGTACACTTTAGTATACTTTTAAAAAGCACTGAAATAATATTATTTGAAAGAATATACTTAAGTGTGAACTGAATGTAATGTATTTGGACACTTAATTGCATATGAATTGCAATTGAATGAAAATGCATCATATGCTACATTCATATTAAATGCAATTAGCTCAACTTTAGGGTGTTTTTTGACCCACTTAAGTATATCTTAAGTTCATCTTTATATGTAATAATTAATTAGAATATCTAAATAGAAAAATGGTTAATGTATCTAAAATATACTTCAGTGTCATTTCAATTTAAACTTGTATGTCATGTGTGCAATTACACATTTGTAATTATAAATATGCAATTTAGTACAATATATATTAATTTGTAATATTTCTATGAATGTAATATCGAACTACAGATTACTCTTAAAATTCTAATTAAGTACTTTACATGTGCTTTAGTTCTGTATGTTAGTCAACACGGCAAAATAAGTGCAAAAGATTATTAAAACATTAAAAATGTCCTTTAAAGTAAACGTTAATTTTCAATGTTACAAAATGTACGTTTTAAAGTCTACTTAAGTGTGTTAAGAAATATAAATTGTTACATGTGACTTAGTGTGTTAGTCAACACATCAATATAAGTGTACTTTAAAAAACAACAAAAGATTATTAAAACATTAAAAATGTCCTTTAAAGTAAAACTTTAAATTTGTCATTATTACAAAATGTACGTTTTAAAAGTCTACTTAAGTGTGTTAAGAAATATAAATTGTTACATGTGACTTAGTGTACTTTAAAACAACAAAATATTATTAAAACATTAAAAATGTCCTTTAAAGTAAAACTTTAAATTTGTCATTATTACAAAATGTACATTTTAAAAGTCTACTTAAGTGTGTTAAGAAATATAAATTGTTACATGTGACTTAGTGTGTTAGTCAACACATCAAAATAAGTGTAATTTCAAAAACAACAAACGATTATTAAAATATAAAAAATGTCCTTTAAAGTAAAACCTTTAATTTGTCATTGTTACAAAATGTATGTTTTAAAATTCTACTTAAGTGAGTTAAGAAACATAAATTGTTACATGTGACTTAGTGTATTAGTCAACACATCAAAATAAGTGTACTTTAAAAAACAACAAGATATTAGTAAAGCGTCATGTGAAATGTACTTTAAGATGAAACTTAAGTGGGCTTTTATTTCATTAATATGATATTATCTGCAAGTAACTCTCTTTAAAAAAATTAAGATTTGAAGTACACTACAAGTGCACACTTCTTTTTCACAAGGGAAAGTCTTTGATGGTAAAAATAATTTAACATTGAGAACCCTTTCATCTCACTCAGGAATACTTTACAGCTAAAATGGCTCTCGGTAAGAAAATTTGCTGAAATAAAGCAATAGTTCACACAAAATTAATCATCATTCACTCGCCCTCAAGTTGCTCTAAACATGTATGAGTTTCTATCTTCTACTGAACACAAAAGAAGATATTCTGAAGAATGTTGCTGATCAAATATTTGATGATAGCCATTGACTTCCATATTGGAAAAAATACAACTGTTTGGTTACCAAAATTCTTCAAAATATCTCCTTTTGTGTTTGAGGGTGCACAGTATATGATGATAGAGCTTTCATTTTGGGAGAACTATGCCTTTAAGTGTGGATGTGTTGGAAGTTGTGGCCTTCCATTTTCATTCATAAAGCCTTGTTTATATTGTATGTGACGAAATATATGTTGTATTGTGCTGCATTGCTGTGTTTAATTCGCGAGGCGTGTGAAAGTGATGCTACACAATTCCCCCCTCAGTCATGAGTTTGAAAGCGGCCTATCAGACACAGAGGAAGCGCGTGCTAAAGAGAGCGCTGGCTATCTGGCTCGCCGTGACCTCTTCGCTAGCGGCGTGGAGTCAGAGCACATCGAACACAAGTCCCGCAGAACCATCATGAGGGAGTCTGCAGAGCGCATCTCGCTTAGCAAGAGGGTCAGTGGAGATCCCAGTCCTGTTCCTAAACACATAACTCATTACTCCTGTTTCGGTTAGAGATTAAATATATGGTTAAACTTTATTTTAAGGTGTCCTTGTTACAGTGTTATTATACATTTAAATACCGAGTGATATTAACTATGTACTTACTATAAGGTTAGGTTTAGGATTAGGGTTCGGCTTAGGGTTACTTGATTGTAATTATGCATAATTAATTGTTATTATATTAGTAAGTACATGTAACGTGTAGCAAGACAGCTTAAAATAAAGTGCTACCAAATATAACAATTCTTAATGAATGGCTATTTGTCAAGTAACACATCTCACTTATTCACAATAGATCATAGATAACATAACAAATGTTTAAACTGAGTAATTTTACAATTTTATGCACAAAATTAGCTCATTTCAAATTTGATGCCTGCTACAGGTCTCAAAAGAGTTAGGACGGGGGCATGTTTACCATGGTGTAGCATCTCCTCTTCTTTTCAAAACAGTTTGAAGACGTCTGGGCATTTTGGTCCCATTCTTGCCTGATATAGGTTTCCAGCTGCTGAAGAGTTGGTGGTCATCTTTGACATATTTTTCATTTAATGATGCGCCAAATGTTTTCTATATGTGAAAGATCTGGACTGCAGGCAGCCAATTCAGCACCCGTGCTCTTCTACTATGAAGTGAAATACACGTCATCTGGAGGGGAGCATATGTTGCTCTAAAACCTTTATATAACTTTCAGCATTCATAGTGCCTTCCAAAACATGCACGCTGCCCATACCGTAATACAGTTATGCACCCCCATACCATCAGAGATGCTGGCTTTTGAGCTGAACGCTGATGAAACGCTGGAAGGTCTCCCTCCTCTTTAGCCAATTAAATGCATTTTCATAGTTTAAATGCATATTAAATAGACATAGTTGAATTCTAGAGTGCTTTTTGACTCATTTACATAAGTACATATTTTCTATTGAAACATGTATGCCATGTTTTGCATATTTAGTTGGCATCTGCAGATGGCACATTTAAATTTACCAACAGTGGTTTCTAAATATTCCTGGGCCCATTTAAATGTAATACAGAATCACACTATGCAAAATTACAATCAAGTACTTCACATGTGCTTTAGCTTCAGTATGTTAGTCAACACATCAAAATAAGTATACTTCTTTTAAAACACAAATGAATATTATTAAAACAATGACTTCAAATATAGTTTAAATTAAAACTTTTGGTAACACTTTATTTTAAGGTGTCCTTGTTACACATCACATGTACATACTATTATAATAACAATAAATTATGCATTAATTACATGCAAGTAACCCTAAGCCAAACACTAATCCATATAGTAAGTCTATGTAGTTTAATAATATTACTCACTACTTAAATGTATAACTACACTGTGACAAAGACACCTTAAAATATAGAGTAAGCAGACTTTTAATTTACATTACAAAGGTCACTTTTTAAAAGTGTACTTAAGTGTGATCAGAAACAGTCATATATGAGTCTCTTAAGTCACTTAAGAGGCCTTTTATTTCATTAATATTATATTATCTGTAAATACAGATTTATTAAAAATATGTTCCAACATTTCACATTCGATACACAACAACAAACTGTTGGACTGAGCTGCAACAGTACACTCTTGACACTCCTTCACCCTTGTGAAAAGAAGAAAATTTAATTCAATCTCCTTACCCTGTGTATTAAACTATAACAAATAACTCAATGGACTTCAATGGTAACTCAAACTGTATGTCTGATGGATGACAATAAGTAAAATATGTGCAATATATTCAACTAATTGTGCAACAGGAGATGCCTTTGCATTTGCTTTGGATATTGTCTATTGAGGAACAACATTTAACTCATGTATGTTCCCTAATTTTAAAAGAGCAAGAAAGTATCATGACACAAACTTTATTTAGTTCTGATCCTGGTGCCAACAAACCGTGCCACCGTGGTGCCAGATTTCAAGGGCTGTAATGTTTTATGTGGTTGTGGGGTGTGTGTTAATCTGTGGTGTGTGTTAAAGTGACTATGAAACTACTGTTGTCGACAAGTGATGTGATGATCATCGCTGAGGGAATCCTCAAGGAGATTATATTTACACGACTGGACAAATAAAACCAATGACTTGTAAGGAGGCACTTAATCCTAATGACTCTTCTGTTGAACAACCTGAGTCTCAATGAACACATTATAAATGATCAACACATTTTTTGCAAATATTGTGTGAATCTGTTATAAATAGAAGATGCAAATGGAAGAAGTCACATTCGTATTTGCCATGCATTGTAATAGCTCTGGGCGGATTTTCTTTTTGTAAACAATCTTTTGGTAAGTCACCTTAACATCCCTTGTCAAAAATAAATGTACTTAATTGTATTATGATATTTATTAAATAAAGCTCTCTCCAGTAACTCAAAGAGACACTTTCATAACTTTCTTAACACACTTAAGTACACTTTTAGAAAATGCACTTTTTAATAATGTAAGGTTAAAGTACACTTAATTTGATGTGTTACCTACCATACTAAAGGCCATGTAAAATACTTGATTATAATTTTAACAGTAGTGTATTGTTTTATATTACATTTAAAGTTAAAACATTTTAAATGTATTAAATTGTTTAAATAGAAACGACTTTTAGTTTACCATAAATAATGGTCAGTACATTCTACAATACTTCAAACATACTTAAAATGCAATATAATTACAATTTAATATAAATTTAACCTATGGTGCATTTTCATTAACATGCAAATAAAATTCTACATTCACTTCATTCAAACATGTATTTTATTGTTTAAACTTAAGAATATGCTCTTTTTAAAAGTATGATAAAGTGCACTTCTTTTTCACAAGGGATATTTATGACAGGAGCTGAAATATTTAACTTTGCACAAACAAGGTTAGTAATATATATATTTTCAGAACAGTATACAGCATTTTAATGTTCACTCCATTGCAATGCCTTGCCTTTAGATTTGCATTGTAAGTGAATTACTGTTGTTGTTGTTGTTTTTACAAATCAAGGGATTAGTCGAAATCTTCTTAGCTTAACTTGAATGTAGAACATCCCCTTAGGAGGTTTGCATCCTGACATAGTATTGCATTTGGTCATAAATGCACTAATTTGTCTGCACATACATAATGCATTTATGACCAAAAACATTGCCATTTTCTAAACACTATATGAATGGCTGCATGTCCTCAGATCCATGAGAACGTCGTACCATAAGCGCGCATTGAATAGCCAGCCATGTAAACAATCTTTTGTCGCTTCAACGATCCCACACTGTTTGGGAGAAACAGTGTGTGCGGCTGCACTGCACCATCTCAGGATGGCCTGAACCACGCGTCGTGTGGTGAGCTCACACGCACAAACACATATTCATATAATTATTACACAAAACACATCCACTTTTTAATAAACACATCCACATACTTACACACACATTTGATATGTTACATACACACATGCCATGTAAAATACATATATGGATTATAATTTTAACAGTATGTATTGTTTTATATTACATTTAAAATTATACATTTTAAATATATGTAATATATGTTTACACAATACAACATGACATTTAGTTTATATACATAAATAATGGTCATACATACTACATACTTCACATACTTAAAACATATAATTACATTTAATATATAATTTAACCTATGGGTGCATATTTTCATTAACATATATATTAAAAACATTACATTCACTTCACATATATGTATTCTTTTAAAAATATGCTCTTTTAAAAGTATGATAAACACACATCACATATTTATGACACACAAATATTTAACTTTGCACAACTAGTATACATATATTTTCAATTACACATTTTAATGTTCACATCCATATGCAATAAACATTTACATATTGCATATGTAATGAATTACTGTTGTTGTTGTTGTTTTACAAATCATATGTACACATACACAAATCTTCTTAAATACTTACTTATATACAAACACATATTATTGCATCATGACATAATGAATATGCATTTGGTCATAAATACTAATGTCTACATACATAATGCATTTTGACCAAAACATTGCCATTTCTAAACACATATGAATATTATACTCATGTATCCATGATATTTACACAAACATTATGCACATGTTACACAACATATGCACATATTTGTATACGATACACATGTTTACATAAACATGTATGAACTGTTAGGATGGCCTGAACACACATGTGGTGAATACTTACACAAACACATATTCATATAATATTACACAAACACACATGCACATACATATACAAACACACATGCACATACTTACACACATGATACACACACATATTTATACATACAAACATACATACATACTATACAAACACATGTACATACACAAACACACATGCACATGCTTACACAAACACACATGTACATATTATCACAATACGTGCTTACAAACACACATGCATACACACATGCACATTACACAAACACATGCATACACACACACATTCACATACATACACAAACACACATGCACATACTTACACAAACACACATGCACATACTTACACAAACACGACATACACATACTACAAACATACATGAACACTTACATCACACATCATATGATACACAACACACATGCACATGCTTACACAAACACACATGCACATTACACAAACACACATGCACATGCTTACACAAACACACATGCAACACAAACACACATACTTACACAAACACACATGCACATGCTTACACAAACACACATGCACATACTTACACAAACACACATGCACATACTTACACAAACACATGCACATGCTTACACAAACACACATGCACATACACACATGCACATACTTACACAAACACACATGCACATTACATACACAAACACATGCACATGCTTACACAAACACACACGCTCACAGATTTATGATGGTTGCATTTCCTCAAGATTATAATGTGATAAGCAGTGTTATTGAAGTACTGTAGGGATTGTAAAAAACTGTAAAATGAGATGGGCTAAAATGTTTTTTTTAATTTTTTTAACTTTATTTTATTTCAAGTAATGAAATGGTTTAATTTTTGTTAACTCTAATAACTATTGTGGCAAGTGACAAACTCTCTGTTCGGTTACTGCTCCGTTTTGACCTTTAAATCAACATGGAATCAAAATGCCATTCAGTACAACACAGTTTTCAACTAAAACTGAAAACCTTATGCACATACATGAAAAAGGCGTTTTAGAGGCCTGAAAACTTTTGAAAACAGGTTTTTTTTTCAAATTTTTGAAAATTAGACTTTTATAATCTCCATGTGATCGCCAACTACTGGCCTAACATACATAATGCAGCATTTTTTGTTGTTGCCATTTCTTTGTAATATTTGTGAAATGCACTAGCAATAACTAAGTGAAAATAGCTTCAGCAGCAATTTGTTTTCAGTGCATTTGGATTTAGATTGAGATGCTCTGGAGGGTGAAGTTCAGCCTCTACTTTTCGAGCTCATTTCGATCTGTTCTTCTCTCTTAGGTACAAGAATTATCTTGAATTGTTCCTGTTTTAATCAAGTACAAAGTGGAGGGCAACTACATTTTATGTGGAGATTAACAAGTGAGTAATCTTTTTATTATTATGTATATATATATATAAATTTTTATTTCAGTTTAACAAGTTATTTATTAGTTCTGGTGTGACATAACCGCACAGTATCGTGTGTCGGCCATGAACAGAACATTTTTTTGCCTTTTTCTTGCCTTTCTTTGTAATATTCTGTGAAATGCATAAAACTAATGAGAAGTGCAACAAAACTATCATAATTTGTTTAATGTTCATATCGGTCAAATAATCTGGAAAAAAATATGATTTTTATAATGTTTTTGATTAAGTCTCTTCTAGTCACCAAGGCTGCATTTATTTGATCAAAATGCAGTGAAGACAGTAATATTGCAATTTAAAATAACAGTTTTTCTATTTTAATATGGAGTAAAATGTAATTAATTGCTGTGATTAAAAACATAATTACTCCAGTCTTCACGTGATCTTCAGAAATCATTATAATATGCTGATTTGCTGTTCAAGAAACATTTCTGGATTATTATCAATGTTGAAAACTGCTGCTGAATATTTCTGTGGAAACTGTGACACATTAAATTGATCAAAGGTGACATATTAGTTTCAACATTGATTATAATAAGAACCACTATTAATTTCAAATAATATTAAATCATAATAAGTGCAAATAATAATTGAGTAGCAAATCAGAATATTAGATTGATTTCTGAAGGATCATATGTTTTTGATCAAGTAAATGCAGCTTTAGTGAGCTCAAAAGACTTCAACAACATAAAAAATCATAATTATTCCAGACGTTTGACCTATAATGTACATCTAAGCTTTCACAAAGAAGTCCTGAATTGTAGTCTATTAAAAGTACCAATAAAGCAATTAACTTACTACTCAACAGAACGGTATTTTGGTATGTATTCATGGTCCTATATCATTTTTTTTACTTGAAATGTGTAAAAATGGCCTGGTATGGATCAAATCTAATGGGTAACACTTTTTATTGACTTCTACGTTCATGTTTTTTTTTCACTGCCATTACTTATGCCTCACTGATGGCCATAAAAATGTCATATCAGTGGAAAAGTCACGTTATTGAAATGAATAGTGAGTGTTTCATCAGAAGGAATAGTTGCAGATAATGGCTTGTTATGGTGGCTGTGTTTCTGTTGGGGAAGGTCACTGGCTAAATGTTTCATAAAGGGTCATATAAGAGGGTCATTGTCCAATTATTTGATAAAACCGAACAAATCTTGTCGTTTTGTGTGATGCTACATTCAGGATTCAAAGGAGAAGTTGACGAGTCTCTGCCATCTCCCAGACTCCGTAAGCATTTCAGTGTTAAACCTGATACTTGCTCTTCTTCACGATTTCTGTATATGTGCTTTGCTGAAGCGTGTGAAGCTGTGAGCATGAAGCTAAAGTTCAAACTAATGGCTATTTTGTTTCCGATTCGCTGGTGCAGAAAGCAGAACGTTCGGCTTCAAAGGTAACCTTGGAGAAGGGTTTTCTATAATGTTCTTTAAATGATCATCTTACGTGCATGATCGTCTCTTCTCATCGCTTTACTTCTCTATCTTGAGGAATGTGTCTAATATAGATAACCTTCAGGATTGCTTTGATAAGTTACATGCAATGTGCTGGATTAGCATTCAGTTTTAAATATGGAATTGCTATTATCCAAATATTGCATGTTCGATTACATTCTTGAAAATGAAATATTCAATGTTGATCATTTAAAGCTTTACAATAAGGCGAGTATTACATTATTTAATAGAGTCAGTTTGAGTATCACAGAAAATAATTCCATCACTTCTCATAATAAAATACAAGCATGTTTACTGTAATGAACTTACAATGTAAAACTTCCACTGTAAAGTGTATTACTGTAAACATTTTTGTTTGTTATATGTAACCTCAAATATTGCTTCAAAAATGTAAAAAATATTTCAAGGCAGACTAGTCAATAGTTAATATTGAAGCCCGTTTCCACCATGAATAAAAATAAAAATGCAATTTTTAGAACCTTTTTATCTCAAAATCTGATTTTGTTTTTCTCGTTCTCTGGACTTTTTTCTCAGGATTTAGATTTTTATGCCTCGCAATTTTGATTTATAATTTTTTACAATTATGATTTTATCTTTTATCTTTGATTTTATCTTTGAATTCTGACTTTTTTCTCTGAATTATGGCTTTACATCTCACAATTCAGTTTTTTTTTTCTCGCAATTTTATATATCGCAATTACGAATCCTCATGTAAGATTTCTTACATAAATATCTTGCGTTTCTTGTTTCTGTTTCCAGTTTGTGAGAGAGTGTGTGTGTTGTGTGTGTTGTGTGTGTGTGTGTGCGTGTGTGGTGTGTGTGTGTGTGTGTGTGTGTGTACGTGCGTGCGTGCGTGCGTGCGTGCGTGCTTGCGTGTGTGTGGTGTGTGTGTGTGTGTGTGTGTGTGTGTGTTTGTATTCATCTTCATGAAAGTGTCTCTGTTTTCTATTCTTTGTTCGTCTCAGCATTGTTAACGCAAATGTCTTTCTATACTCACTAACATTCACCGCTCATTCGCTGTCTTATTGTGTTTTTTATGAATTGTTTGTCCACCTAAATGATGCCTGCTGTCAATTCTTGATGATGTTTGTGTGAAAAGTTCCCAGATTCATTGTACAATATGAACTACATGTGTTTGATTGTAAATATGTGTGTGCATCGTTGTCCTCAAGGTGAGTCCTGGAGTCTTACCTATCGATGCTGTATAAGATAACGCTGGATTGAACGTGTGTGTGTGTGTGCTCTGCAGAACCGTGTCTGGAGTATGGCGTGACGTTCGAGACACACATCGTGGATAAGTTTGGTGTGTCGTTTGGCCGTGAGGGTGAGACGCTGAGTTTCGGCTGCTCTGTTATCATCTACCCGTCACTGCAGCGCTTCCAGCCTGAGATCGAGTGGTACAGAGATGGTAAGACTGGGAGCCAGGAATAACTATGATACTAATCTCTCACTGTGTCTCTTGCTACATGTCATCAGATTATACTGCTAAAATCGGCCAATCCTGATGCAATCTATCATGCATATTTAATCTTTACTTGCAAAGTGTATAAACTACCAGTCAAATGTTTTTGAAAGAGGTCTCTTGGTTCACCAAAGCTACATTTATTTGATAAAGAATACAGTAAAAACTGAAATATTGTGAAATATTATTGCAATTAAAAATATAATTTTCCACTTGAATATATTTTAAAATGTAATTTATTTCTGTGATGCAGCTGTGTTTTCAGCATCATTAATGCAGTCTTCAATATCACATGATCTTCAGAAACTTCTAATATGCTGATTAGCTGCTCAGTTATCATCAGTTATTGGTACTCAAAAATTATATTTTTCAGGATTATTTGATGAATTGAAAGTTCAAAAGAACAGCATTTATTTGAAATAAAATCTTCTGTAATATAATAACTGTCTTTACTGTCACTTTTGATCAATGCATCTTTGATGAATAAAAGTATATATTTTTATTTTACTTGAATGGTTTCCACAAAAATATTGGCAGCATAGCTGTTTTCAGCATTGATAATAATCAGAAATGTTTCTTGATCATAAATCAGCATATTATTATGATTTCTGAAAATCATGTGACACTGAAGACTGAAGTAATGATGCTGAAAATACAGCTTTGATCACAGAAATTAAATAAATGTTTACATATATTCTCACAGAACACAGTTATTTTAAATTTAAATACTTTTTCACAATATTACTGTTTTTACTGTATTTTTGTTCACATAACAGGAGAGCAGGAGAGACGTCTTTCAGAAACATTAAAAGGCTTTTATATTGTGCTTCTAAATGTATTTTCTGCCAAGAACTATTGCAGCCTAGTGACACATAATGTGTGGATGTGTTTGTGTGCTTCAGATAAACTGCTGGAGCCATCGAAATGGGTTCAGACGCACTGGAGCGGCGACAGAGCGACACTCACTCTCTCACACCTCAACAAGGAGGATGAAGGACTCTACACACTTCGAGTCATCACCAAATCTAGCTTTGAGACACACTCAGCGTATGTCTTTGTCAGAGGTGAGGACCAGTACAGTCCGAGCTTGCTGCGTTACACTCTCAGAAATAAAAGTACACAGCTATCACTGGGGCGGTATCTTTTCAAAAGGTACATGTTTGTATCTAAAAGATCAATTTTGGTACCTTAAAGGTACATATTAGTACTTAAAGTGTACCGTATTGGGTCACCCCTTTCTAATGAAAGGTTTGACTACTTTAGTCATTTCCATGAGTACAAATCTTAATGTTTAAGTGTTTAAGTATATAATGATATTCTAGGGAATTGTGGTGTGGTCAATACCTCTGGTGTGACTTTAAATGAGCCAAAAACTCATCACCAAACACCAATGACTTGTACATTCATTATATAAGACACCTCCTTCTTTAGAAGAGAAAAAGGCACTTTCAAACTGTGGCAACAAAGAAATTCATGTACTTAAAAATTGTCTGTTGCAACAGTTTTGAGGTGTATGAAATGACGGTACCCATATGTACAAGTCATTAGTGTTTGGTGATGAGTTTGTGGCTCATTTAAAGTCACACCAGAGGTGTTCAGCTGCTTTCTGCAGACCAGTCAAGTTCTTCCACACTGACTGAATCATCATTTAAAGTCACACCAGAGGTGTTCAGCTGCAGACCAGTCAAGTTCTTCCACACTGACTGAATCATCATTTAAAGTCACACCAGAGGTGTTCAGCTGCAGACCAGTCAAGTTCTTCCACACTGACTGAATCATCATTTAAAGTCACACCAGAGGTGTTCAGCTGCTTTCTGCAGACCAGTCAAGTTCTTCCACACTGACTGAATCATCATTTAAAGTCACACCAGAGGTGTTCAGCTGCTTTCTGCAGACCAGTCAAGTTCTTCCACACTGACTGAATCATCATTTAAAGTCACACCAGAGGTGTTCAGCTGCTTTCTGCAGACCAGTCAAGTTCTTCCACACTGACTGAATCATCATTTCTCTTTGATTCTTGTCTTATACACAGAGACACTGTCATGTTAGGATAGAAAAGAGTTCTGTCCAAACTGTTGCTATACAATTAGAAGCACACAATTCCCTAGAATATCATTATATGCTTAAACATTAAGATGTGTACTCATGGAAATTACTAAAGTAGTCAAACCTTTCATTAGAAGGGGGTGCCAATACTTTTGACAATATAGTGTATTTGAACCTAATAGTTACAAAAGTGCACCCTTTGAAAAGGTACCGCCCCAGTGACAGCTTTTGTACTTCTGAGAGTGTATTACAGGCCAACGCTGGTATTGGGACACACTCTTGTGGCTTGTACTGTGTGTGAGATGTGCGTGTCTCTGTAAGCCTCCCTTCCCAGCAGCTCATGTTTCTTTCTAAATGCATCCCTGTCCTGCTGTGTCTGTGCCGTCATGACATTCAGATGAAGTAGCTGCGCAACCGACACGGTCCTCAACACTGCCCTAGTTAAAATACTGCAATACACTTTTACTTGATTTTAATGAACAATACTGTACTATACTTTATGAAAAAGACGTACACTTTAGCATACTTTTAAAAGAGTTCTTATTATGGCAATTATATATAGTATATATATAAAAAAGTAATGTTGCTATGTAAACACTGAAAAAATATGTGTAGAAACAATTTTCACAAACAAGTACAAAGAAATGGAAATTAACACACTGAATTAAATGTAAAAATAGTATCAAACCTGAAATTGCATTTATTTGTAAAACACTCTCCAAATTTACACATTTTTAGTGTGAAAAACTAAAAAATAATGATGTTTTATAAACAGATATAATCTAAGTGCAAACTGAATGTAATGTTTTCAGACACTTATTGTAAAAATAGGTTTTAAGCTTTTATGACCCACTTAAGTGTCCTAATTTGTAATTTATTAATAACTTATTGTCTTTTAAATATAGGTTAGGAAGTGTAAAAGTAGGTTAAAATACTTCAAGTGCATGCTAGTCTACACATCAAAACAAGTGTGCTCATTTAAAGCACAACAAATATTATTAAATCACAACAATTTAAATGATACTTTACAGTAAAACTAACTATTACAAGGTTATGTTTTAAGAGTGTACATAAGAGTGTAAAGAAACATAGTCGTGAAAGTAAATCTCGTTAGGACACTGAAATGGTTCATTAACAAGTACACTTTTACAGTTGTTTTTTAGAGGTGATAGCATGCAGTATTTCACGCTGTGATAGTTTCAGACTTGACTTGATCTGTGTGTGTGTTAGATGCTGACGCTGAGGTTGCAGGAGCTCCTGGGGCTCCTTTAGATGTTCACAGTCTGGACGCTAATAAGGACTATGTGATCGTTAGCTGGAAGCAGCCCGCGGTGGACGGAGGAAGCCCTATTCTGGGATACTTCGTTGACAGGTCACTGCATCTGCATACAAACATCACACAAAATCAAATAACAACCTCTGTGTGAGATAGAATGAAGATGTTATCCATATCTATAATGTATAACGCAAATAAACATCATATAGGCCAGAAACAAACACTAAATCTCATATCACTGAAATCCATCTGAAACCAGCATAACGCAGTTTATATAACATCAGCATCTAGTTGAAGATGGATATTGAAAATAGTTTAGCTAGAATATGGAAATCATTTTTACTGTACCTTTTGATCAAACTGCAAAAGTGTCCTCCAGTGCACATGTCTAAAGATGAATCAAGATACATAAGCGAAATACCTCAAGAAGTCTTATTTTCTGAGAAACTGGTTAAAATGAAGTGTGTTTATGTTTACAAAAGAACAAAACTCAACTTAATTGAAAAGGAAAACACGTTTTCATATCACATTGACAAATATTTGTTCTAGTTTTACGCATAAACTTCAATTTCTCAGAAAACAAGACTTCATTTTTGCATCTAAAGTAATATTCAGATATTTGTATGGGAAAACAAGACAGACTACTGAGGAAGATACTGTTTTTTCCTATGCATGCAACATTTAATGCAATGACTATGAAGACATTCTGCTTTGATTTAAGACCATCTTAAGGCCTTAATTTGTGGAGGGGATAAATAAGACTTTTAAAGACATGTTTAAACCCCGTAGAGCGTCAGATTGCGTGTCTTGGTGCATTACTTTGTATTTCCCTCCCTTTTCTCCCTGCAGGTGTGAAGTTGGCCTGAAACACTGGATGCAGTGCAATGACACTCCGGTGAAGTTTGCACGCTTCCCTGTAACTGGTCTGGTGGAGGGACGAAGCTATGTGTTTCGAGTGCGTGCGGTGAATAAGGCAGGCATGAGTCATCCATCCCGTGTGTCTGAACCAGTAGCCGCTATGGACCCTGCAGACCGCACAAGAAAGGGTAAAACCAGATCAAATACACAAAAACACGATGAAAACAAAGCAAGCAGTACAATATTGTGTTGTTCTGTAGGTCACTCTGCCCCTTGGACTGGTCAGATCATTGTGACTGAGGAGGAGCCTGTGGGTGAGAAACCTCTAATTAAGTCAAGTCAAGTCAAGTAAAGTTTTATTGTCAATTCTTCCACATGTACAGTACATACAAACAGAGAATTGAAATTGCGTTACTCTCAGACCCTTGGTGCATACAGTTAACATTAAACACTGACAGTAGACATTCAAATACAGATAAATACAGTTTAACCATATGTACATACAAACTATACAGATATACAATGAAGACATTGTAGAAACAATAAATATAGAAATATAGGGAGTCCTATTAAAGCCACCATAGTTCAGCTAAACATGATTTTGTAAGTCATAAGAGTGAAACTTAATAATTATGACTTATTCTCATTTTATTGAGAATTTCTTATATTGACTTTCTGTATCATAATGATAAGAAACTTTTCCATGATTATGACTTAGTATCTCATAATAATGAGAAACTGTCCCGTAATTATAATAATAATAAATGATCATAAACATATTGACTTAATAAATTAATATTTGTATTATCATTATAATGTGACACTTTCTCATAACAATGACTTAACGTCTCATAATAATGAGCACTATTAGTTAATGTTATGATATTTAGAAAATTAATCTCATTATGATTATTTAACATGGCATTATAATAAGAAACTCTCACAATAGGAAATTATTTCATAATGACGTAGTATCTCAAAATAATGACTTTCTATATTAAAATAATGAGAAACTTTCCCATACTTAAGACTCAGTGTCTCATAATAATGATATGTTCTTGTAATTAGTTAGTTATATATATATAAAACATATTAAGACTTAACATCTCATTATAAGAAACTTTCTCTAGTGACTTCTTAGAGGCCTAATAATTATCAAGATCTCATAATAACGTGAAACTTCCTCATAATGAGACATTTTATCATAATTATAAGTAAAAAAACATTATATTTCTCATAATGACTTAGTATTTTGAAACAAGAAAACTTCTCATAAAATGATGTACATATTATAATAGTGAAAACTTCTTAATAATAATGACATTATCTTGTACTGAGAAACTTTCTCATAATAATGACTGATGAAAAACAATATTATTATTATGAGAAGTTTCTTACTGCTAAGAGATGGCAAAAACACATTCTTAATTTAACGAGAACATTTCTCAGTTTTATGTGAGTTTCTCATTTTTATGAGAAACTATAAGGCATTATTAAAAGAACGTTTTTCATTATTATGAGATGTCAAGTCAATATCACGAGAAAGTTTCTCATTGTTATGGCTTGCAGAATTGTACTCAACTTTGGTGGAAACAAGCTTCCAGGAAATCTCTTTAAAATCATTTCTAAAAATCCTTATATGAATATCACAAACATATGGAAAAGTGCACTGGTCAAATATAGTATCTAGTTTTTTTCGTTGTCCATTGCATTCTCTTTCAAAATCCCACAGTTTATTACCTGAAACTGTTCAATTAACCTACAATGCAAATATCATGTGTTGCATTTTGTGTTTGATCTTGAATTGATGTAGAGGGAGTGGTTCCCGGCAGACCTCGGGATCTCTCAGTCATTGAGGCCACGAAAAACTATGTGGTGTTGAGCTGGAATCCTCCAGGCGACAAGGGCCATGAAGGGGTTATGTATTACGTGGAGAAGGTCAGAGAGCAAAACTGAATTTAACTTCATAACCACTGCCAGTGGCTTTTATATATTTAATAAAGCTTCAGTGTATGTGGAAGACTGTTGTTTGTAATGTGTGTATGTGCAGTGTGTGTCTGGCACAGACAGCTGGCAGCGAGTCAACACTGAAATCCCCGTCAAATCTCCACGTTTTGCTCTCTTTGATCTGGCCGAGGGCAAGTCGTACCGCTTCCGCGTTCGCTGCTGTAACTCAGCCGGTGTTGGTGAACCATCAGAACCGACCGAAGCCACCACGGTTGGGGACAAGCTGGGTATGATATATTCAATAACAGCTTATTTACAAAGCAAAAGATCAAGGAATATTGGAATGCTTTTTTGAGTATGGCCTCTTTAAATATATTATACTGTTATGTTAACATATATTATTGCATGGCTCTCTGGAATACTTTATTTGGTAAATAAGATTGGTGTACTGCACATCGGAAAACTGAATCAGCACTACTTTCAAGTCCTTCATTTCTTGTTTTATACAAACACAACTACACACAGAAAAATAAGGGCTTAAAATTGTACCTTTTGGGTACAACAGCTTGTCCCTGGAGCAGTACCCTTAAAGGGACATATTTTTATATTTTTTACCCTAATAGGAACATATCAGTATCTTAATGTTATGTATTTCTAATCTACGGACTCCAGTACTAATACGTTCCTATTAGGGGTAAAATATGTCCTTTTAAGGCTACTGCTCCAGGGACAAGCTGTTGTACCCAAAAAGGTACAATTTTGTTTGTGTGTGTCTGGCACAGACAGCTGGCAGCGAGTCAGATGGCACTATAGTGTCTTAATTTTGATAGATATCAAAATTAAATTAGAGGACTTCAGTATTAATACTACTGTAACACAGAAAACTAATAACACTGAAACTTAAAAAAAATAGTCCAAGAACGATGAAACTGTGCCGCCTGAGAACACGGAGTCTGCGTGGCTCGGGATGACAGCTATGACCTGACGAGAATTAGGGAGCTGCAACGTGACTTCACTCCGGGAGCTGCAACCTGACTTGACTCCGGGAGCTCAGCTGCAACCTGACTTGACTCCGGGAGCTCGGCTGCAACCTGACTTGACTCCGGGAGCTCAGCTGCAACCTGACTTGACTCCGGGAGCCCAGCTGCGACCTGACTTGACTCCGGGAGCCCAGCTGCGACCTGACTTGACTCCGGGAGCCCAGCTGCGACCTGACTTGACTCCGGGGCCCAGCTGCGACCTACTCTCAGCTGCAACTGGCAGCCATTTTGTGAACAGTCTCTGTATTTGCAGTCATTTTGTGGAGAGACTCTTGGCTGGCATCCATCTCGTAGAGAGACTACATTTGTTCCATGCGGACATTACAGGACGAGACTCAGGAGAAGCAACCATGGAAGTAGAAAGGCTGTGGTGTGGCGGCCATCTTGGGAAGAGACTCTGCTTGTCCCACTGTGAAGGGAGAGCCACATAACAAGAGTGCATAATCCACGATGTCCCTCAAATTACTGTTAAAATCCCCTCTGGGTAACAATATTTTTATAGGCTCATTATATCCAAAACAGAACAAGTCTTTAAACAAATTCTCATCATAAAATGGCACGTGGTACGAGAACTCACAGAACAGATGGATGCATTCCTCAATTGACAGGTCCTCTTGCCGAAGGATAAGTAATTGATCGACTGGGTCCATGATTGGCCTGGAGCGCTCAAAAAAACACTGGATCCAGGTACGGCTGGTGATTCTATAACGGAGGAGGAGGAGTCGTGACGACGAAGTGGGGATCCACATGCAAGCTTTATTTCAGAAAGCGTAGTCGAAACAATCAGGGTAAATACATCAGCAAACAACAACAGCAGAGACAAGGCAAAATAGTAATCCAGATAAACAGGCGATGGTCAAGGCAGGAAGCAAACGATCAAAAACAAGGAAATAGTCCAGGATCAAAACACGAAACAGGAAGACAAGATAACGGGAGGCTAAACAGTCAATCACCAGCGAAGACAGAGAGTGTTGTGTGTACTTTTCAAGTCCTTCTAATGTGAGACAGCTGTGAACTGATGATGAGATCTTATGAGAGACCGGTGATGCAATTGATGAGTCCGTGCAAAGGATTATGGGAAATGGAGTCCTGTGTAAAGGGGCGAGAGTCTGGAGTGGAGTGCCCTCTAGCGAAACTCACGGCACTCCAACTAGAGATCGTGACACATTCATTTATACCAACAACACTCATTTTATGGATTAAATTAGGTAGAAATAACTATTAAGTCGCTGTTAACCACATTTTTACAGAGGAATTGTTTGGAAAATGTAATTATTATTATTATTGTGGAATTTTTGGGGAAAATATACATTTGCAATTTTAACTCAAATGCATATTTCATGTACATGTAATTATTTATTTGGGAGTAGTCATAAAAATAATTAGTAGTAGTCATATATATACTATAAATAAAATAATTACTGCATACATATAACTGTTGGTTGATCTTAAATATAATAAATTCTATAATAGAATAATGTGTAATAGTTTAATTTTTTCATTACCTTTCTACAGATATCCCATCAGCCCCTGGCCGTGTAATACCTACCCGCAATACAGACACATCTGTGGTGATTTCATGGGAAGTATCACGTGACGCTAAAGAGCTGGTGGGCTACTACATTGAGAGCAGCATTGCAGGGAGCAACACTTGGGAGCCATGCAACAACAAACCAGTTAAAACAACAAGGTATAAAGAGACGGAGTGTAATTATAATTAATCAAATCACACAGGCACAGAGTGCTTCTATACTAAATATCACAACTATAACATGACCATAGGTATCACAGACCAATGTTCAGTACAACAGTGATATTGCTTTTATACAACATTTCTATAGGCAATATTCAATTAATAATATAACATAACGTACGTTTCAGACACAAATTGGCCAGCTGGTTTGTAGATTCCTTCTCCAATGAAAATAGATCCAAAAGTTCCTACTTCACCTGAGATAAACATTTCATTGCTTAATTCTGATTGGTTGATGAACGCACGGCTAAAGTAGTTCCAGGCAGGTCTTGACCGCAGCATTTCGCCAAACGATTTCATTTATTTCAGATATCTTTACAGCCTGCTACAAATGCAAAAAGAACTCTAACCCACAATGACACTAACCAAGCTTATAAATATAGTAAACAGTAGGATAAAAATGACTATGTATTTTCCACAAAATTACAGGAAACTGACAGAAAGCATGCTTTCTTTCTTTCTTTCTTCTTTCTTTTTTGATCCAGTCGCTTGAACACAGAGAATGTCGGAGACATGAAGCTCACACATGACATATAACAGCTGACACCAGACTAGGGGAAACACAGAGTAATAGGATAATTAATAACACGCACCTGGAACTAATGGTGACACTAAACGAGGACAGAAGCCGGAAGACCAAATAAGGCCATTAGACAACATGAGGGAGGAAAAACACAGGACATAGGGACACAAGTCTGACAAATATTGATAGAAAATGTATAGCCTCGATGCACTGTAAGTCGCATCAAGTCTGCTAAATGCATAAATGTAAATATTGTTAGCTATGTTGTCATTCCCTCATTTTCTGTGAGAAACGTAAGGTTAACCGGGATATTTCTGTTGTTCTATGAGCGCCACCTGCTGGCCGAGAGTGAAATTGCACTTTCATTCAGGCCGTCTGCCATTTTTACTGATTGAACAAATTATCTGCGAAATCGTACCAAAGTTTGGTGACAAACATTTATGTTAGTGTAAACATGCCTTTAGGGATTGAAAGGTTTATTAAATGAACAATAATATAAGCAACAGTAAAATGTTTGCCTTAGCAAGCTTCCCTAATAAATGGCAGAACTGCTTGTTTGAGACTTTAATTTGAGGTTGTAACATTAATATCTGCTCATATGTGTTCATGCAGGTTTATCTGTCATGGCTTGACCACTGACGAGAGTTATGTTTTCCGAGTAAGAGCCGTCAATGCTGCGGGAATCAGTGAATTCTCACAAGAATCAGAAGCCATTCAAGTTAAAGCTGCTATTGGTAAGTCATTTATACGCTCCTATTGGTATCATTAAGGTATTTAGAATATGATTTCACTTTTCCAGCTTTCACTTTTTAATTGTGACCACTGTACTTGACTGTAACGCATTCCACATGTGCTATATGACATGTTAGTGTCAAGACCACAACCACCAAACTCCAGCTCCGCTCCCTGCATTTCTCCCAGGGGTCAGGACTTGTAGACCTCCTCTAGTTTGGGTCAAAACTGATCCAACACAGTGGTGACTACAAAACCAGCTCACCCGCTCTCCCACATACACCCCTTCCCACTCCCTCAGTCCCCTCTGCATGTCTTTCACGCTTTCCCTGTCATGCCCTTTAACAGCCCTGAGACTTTCTGTTGAGCGTCATGCTCACTTATCCTTCATGAAACTGTTCTAATCAAAACAGTACTTTCTGGCACAAAAACTCAATGTGTAAACGGATACATTTATAATAATTACAATAACAAAACATAAAACAACATAAAACAGCACAAATTACATAAAAAATACATTTACAATAATTACAATAATAAAACACAATACAACATAAAACAGCACAAATTACATAAAAAATACATTTACAATAATTACAATAATAAAACACAATACAGCATAAAACAGCACAAATTACATAAAAAATACATTTACAATAATTACAACACAATACAGCACAAATTATATAAAAATACATTTATAATAATTATAATAATAAAACACAATATAGCATAAAACAGCACAAATTACATAAAAATACATTTACAATAATTACAATAACAAAACACAATATAGCATAAAACAGCACAAATTACATAAAAATACATTTACAATAATTACAATAATAAAACACAATACAGCATAAAACAGCACAAATTACATAAAAATACATTTACAATAATTACAACACAATACAGCACAAATTACATAAAAATACATTTACAATAATTACAATAACAAAACACAATATAGCATAAAACAGCACAAATTACATAAAAATACATTTACAATAATTACAATAATAAAACACAATACAGCATAAAACAGCACAAATTACATAAAAATACATTTACAATAATTACAATAATAAAACACAATACAGCATAAAACAGCACAAATTAAATAAAAATAAATAAATAAAAACCACAGGGAATTAAACTGCATAACGCTACAAAAAGAGGTTCATTTAGGAGAGAATTTTTTGAAAAGCTGTAATTCAAGATCTTAAAAAATATTTGTGATTGGCTAAAGTAGTTTCTTATTGCAAAAGTTAAACTATTTTTAAAGCACCTGCAGATATGAGTAAAAATCGGTGCTGGTTAATATATAAAACTAGCCACTAAACATCTAAACTATAGATATTATAATTTTACTCTTGTTCTGTAAAAAAATAATAAAATAAAATATTAATACAAAAACATATATATATATATATACATATATTTACTTTTTAATTTACACCACATTTGTACTATTGCAATAGTAATATATTTAGTTATTGTTATAGTTTTTATAATTTAAATAATACAATTAAATATTATTATTGTTGTTGTTGTTGTTGATAGTCACATTGACATATATTACATGTATATAGTATGCATGATTTCAATTTTTTCGCCCTTAGCTGGTCACAAGCCAATGCTGTGACAGTTTATTTTCAAGCACAATATGAATTTACTTTTAATCAATAATTGTCATTATGTTACTCGATAATCAATAAACAGGCCTTTTGATGCAATGAGCTAATTTGTCTTGCAGGTTTTTTTTTTTTATTAGATCAAACAAAACAAAGCATGATTATAAGCCGTCATATAGTCATTAATTAAAAACTAATATTAAAAATGAATGCTACAAATAAAAATCTAGATGATATACACTTACTAGCTGCTGTTATTTCGGCTGCTGGTCGACTAACTAACATGGTGTATTTTGTTGCATTATATGGCTTTCGTTGAGTTTAATGTGCCTTGATGTAATGCTTGTGATGTTAGTCCTTTTCATAAAGGTTCAGCACACATAACCGTTGTCACTTTAAAATGCATAAAGCACACTAAATAACTCTTTCTAAACTTTCTTTTCATTTCCTAAAAATAACTCATTGTTTGTTTTCATAATTTGAATAGAATATTACATCTCTTGCATGTATACAGACTTCTGCTTAAGTTTTCTACGGAGATGAACTTGGATAGTTAGACTAAAGGAATTAAATGTGAAGCATTCTGAATGTGATTGTGTTTGAATTGATGTCTGTTTTCTCTGCTAACTCCTGTAGGGGGCGGTATTCTTCATGGTGTGTGTCTGGAGTCGGGGGGTAACGGGGTCGGACTAACCCAGCACAGCTCTAGTGGAGTGGGCAGGCATGCGGCGCCTCACTCCTCTGCTGACACGCATCTAACACGCATAGCTAATGTTAGCGAGAGGGTTGAGGGAGGGGGTCAAAACACTGGCCACAAAGGCCATCCAGCTACATCAAATGAAGGCAAGCAGGGCAAAAGGCCCAGTCAGCGAGAACCAGAACATGCTTGTGGGCAGGACACTCCTGAACAGGTTGATAACTGTAGCACTGAAGTGTTAAAGCCCAACTGTATCCTAAAGGAGACTGCAACAGAATTGCCGGCCAGTCTTAAGTCCTCAGTAAACTCTTCTCCGGAACAAGAGAAAGCAGGAGAGCGAGAGAGAGGACGAAGAGACTCAGGTGAGAAGAGAGAGAGAGAAAAGCATCTCTCTGGAGCGTCACCCATCGCCATCCCTCCTCAGAGTCGGCCTGCCTCCATCTTCTCCTTTCCATTCACTTCTTTTGCATCTATTCACTCTCTATCTTATTCAAACACTTATTTAGTGTATTGCAGTTCATCCACTCATTAATCATTTATTTGGTCATTATTGTCAGATTGACCCTTGAGGAAAAGAAGTACATTATATCATATTTGTTTTTAAAAGAGTACTAATTACAGAAGGAATATAATCTAACAGAATATACTTAAATGCAAACTAAATATAATGTTTTCAGACATTTAATTGTGAGTTTAACTGTAATGTAATAAAAAACATTTAGGAAATATATTAAATATAATATAAACTATAGTACATTTAATACACTTAAGTGGGTTAAAAAAGCACTAAAATTCAACATACTACATGGAAATGAAATAGCATTTATATATATATATCTGGGTGTTTGGCATAGAGTCATGTTAGAATCATACCTTTTGTGGTTTAAATATTTTGAATAGTTTTTAGCTTTATTTTTGTTTCATTTAAAATATATTGTTTTGAAATGTTGTATGCATTCATGTAATTTAATTAGTATTTATAAATATAATGTATTAATATAATATTTATAAGTTTTAACTTATAGTTTATTTAGTAAGTGCTTTCATAAAAGCGAAAGTGTTTAAATAAAACTGCATTAAAAAGATATAAGCTCAAGTATTTTTAAATGAACTTATATTATAGCAATTAAAATAACTTTTATATTTATTTTAAATAAATGTTTGATAAATTTGAAGTACATTTTAAGTACATTTAATTAATATATTAATCAGTGTATAATGTATGTTTAAATAAAGCATTAATTTGTCTGTAAATTATTAATGATCTTTATGAATTATCAATGTTAAATTAATGTATTAAATCAACTAGTTGATCCAAGCTGGTCTACAGCAGTTTTAAAACAAACTTGACCATCTTAAACTGGTCTGACCTGTTTTTCCAGTGGAATTTTAAAGTGCCCCTATTATGGGTAATGAAAGGTTCATATTTTGGCTTTGGGAGGCCCAAACAACAGGTCAACATGCATGCAAGGTCAAAAAACACTTTCATTGCCATATATTAAATATGCATTTATTTTTACTTTATTTGCTCAACGACTCCCAAACGATTCGCTCAATGATTAATTTTTCCAAACCTCTCCTTTGTGTGACGCTAATCTTCGGTGATTGATCGATTGAAAACCGCTATTTTTACCCTCCAAAAGCGGCACCTTGTGTCAAAGAATGAATTTGCATGTTAATTCAGACTAATGCGAAAAGACCAACAAGTGGGCGTGCAATATGCTAATGTTTCATGTTGATGTCAACATGAAATGGCTTGGGATTTGTTTTAAAAATTCAATTATTCACAGTCGACTCTTTCTTTTGAGCGATAACTTTATACACGGTGCACTTTGCAGGATGTTTTCATTCACTTAGAGCTGCGTTACTCACTGCATGAAATATATTTTTTTCAAAAGCCATAATAGGGGTACTTTAATATATGGTAAATCTTCTCAGCTGCAGACTTTGAAACCCTCAAATAACATCACTATCCACACAAATGCATCAAGGGATCCTCTTTGGCTTATTTTATGCCACCAGCCACAACTGGCAATATGCTGGACACCTCCCAACTATACGACACCCTCCTTGCAATGTCATAGTGCCAGTCTGTGTTTTTTACAGTTCTGCGTTTGGTTTGAATATTTCACTCCACATATGCTGGTGCACGCTCAGTCTAACATAAGTTTACTGTATACTGCAAATGTGCCTCACTGTAGTGTTTTTATGCCAGCTTCACCCACTCCACCCTACGGCATCACTGTGCTGGAGTGTGTGCGGGACTCGATGGTACTAGCCTGGAAACAACCCACTTTCATCGGCGGCGCTGACATCACTGGTTACTTCGTTGATTACCGTGAGGTCATTGGTGGAGTGCCTGGAAAATGGCACGAGGCGAATATTAAATCTATCAGTGAGAGAGCTTATAGAGTAAGTAAGACATTTGTGTAATAACAAGTAAAATATTAGACCATGCTGTGGATTGATTTGTGACCTCCAACCTTGTCTTTCTGTCTAGGTTTCAGAGCTGAAGGAAAAAATGCTGTACCAGTTCCAGGTGCGTGCAGCCAACATGGCTGGTGTGGGCATCCGTCTCTTCCCAGTGAGACATTCAAGTGTGAGGAGTGGACTATTGCTGTACCGGGTAGGCACAAATTAATTAGAAAAACATGTATACCATTTTACTTTCCAGAGCTGTTAAGCTTACTCACAATAAATGACCATTGTGACAAAAAAAGTTCACTTAAGTAAGCGTTTAAAAAGCACACATTTAAAAGAGTACTTAAGTGTGAATCTACTTAAGTGTGAACTGAATGCAATGTTTTTGGACATGTAATTTCATGTTATTTGCAATTAAATGAAAATTAATTATAATTAAAACTTGCAGTTAGCTGAACCTTAAAGTGCTGTTTTGACCCACTTAAGTGCTAATCTAATCTAACTCATAATTTTGTCTATTTTTGTCAAACGATTGTCTTTGAAATATGGTTAAAGTACTGCTGAATGTACTGAAAAGCATTTATGATGAACTGAAATATACTTTAATATCATTACAAAGTGCACTCATGAAAAATCAAAGAAACGGTCATGAAAATGTCTCTTGTTAAGTACATTTAAGTGCCCTTTTATTTCAAATATATTATATTATCTGCAAGTACAGTTTTTTTCTAATATATATATATATAGAGAGCTGTCAAAATTAACGCGTTTTATCAGACTATGGCTGGATTATAAATCTGTATTTTTGTGCAGATTAACATCTTGAAGGAGAGCTGGTTATTTAGTCTTAATGGATCACGTTTCAGTCACTATTTCATATTCATCCCATTGTCTGATAACAGAAACAGTAAAATATATCAATGAAAACTGTTTTATTGAGAATTTAGCTACATCAAAATACAGTATGTGGGCACAGAGGCAAACCAATGTAATAATAAATGCACATTTTGCATGTTCAGAAGAAGCGGTGTGAAAACGCAAACAGGTTTGTGTCAGTAAATTGCTCAGTGCAAAGAAAGAGAAGTAATGGAAACCTGATATTTCTTTTTTCATTTATCTAATAGACATGAACAAGTTCTTTGAAAACATCTATGATATTTGAAACCTGTTTAGGCTTCATGCTCTGTTAACTATGGTTTCACTAATAATTCATATATATTTAATAAAGCATCCATATTTGTCCATGCCCATCTTGATTAGAGTATTAACAACTAGAAAAATGTTAAGTTAAGGTACATTTAAAAATGTGCGATTAATCGCAAGTTAACTCGTGACAATCATGCGATTAAATATTTTAAAATATATATTTTTACGATTGACAGCCCTATATTTATATATATATACGCACACACACACTTACGGTTGTAAAACTACAAATGCACATTAAATACAATTAAGCATTTTAACAAGCATTTTAACTTATTTTTATATTTAATAAAGCATCCATATTTGTCCATGCCTATCTTGATTAGAGTATTAACAACTAGAAATTTTGTAAGTTAATGTACATTTAGAACAGATAAAAATGTGCGATTAATCGCGAGTTAACTCGTGACAATCATGCGATTAATTGCGATTCAATATTTTAATCGATACACACACACACACACACACACTTAAGGTTTTAAAACTACAAATGCACATACAATACAATTAAGCAGACTTCTTTTTCACAAGGGGATACCGAACAAACTGATAATCTGAAGTCCTTAGACCCTTAGGACATCAATTTCCCATGACTGTTATAATTACAATAGAATAAAATACACTGTAGATTTAAAGCACATCCTTCAGAATTCTGGAAGTAGGGTTCATATTATATTTAACTTGAATCAAATAACAATCTCAGATGTTAAGACTCATTCAGTATTACTTAAAATACATTTCCACTTATTAATCACATCGCTCTGTCTGAAATTCTCTACACTTAAAACCTGTTTTTAGGACCACCCCATGACCTCCAAGTACAGGAGGTGCGTAAGGACTCTCTGGTCTTGCTCTGGAAACCGCCTGTCTACCAGGGTCGGGACCCTGTCAATGGATTCTACATTGATATCAAAGAGGCGGAGGCAGACTTTGAGATGTGGAGAGGAGTCAATGAGAAAGCTACTGACAAGACATTCAAGAAGGTTTGGATGCATATAGTTGCATGCATATGTTGTGACAATGGCATACCCTTGAGAAAATACTCTTTAGAAAGAAAAGCAAAAACTTTTTCCATAAATAATATACGTAATGTAATGTTTTAGGACACTTAGTTGCATTGCAATTAAAATAAAATGTATTATAGTTTAAATTTATATTAAATGCATTTAGCTCAAATCTAGAGTGTTTTCTGACCCAATTAAGTAGGAGTAAATTTTTATATGTAATTTCATAATTACTTTGTCTTTGAAATATGGTTAAAGTAATGCTGAATGCACTGACAAGCATTTATGGTGAACTAAAATACACTTTAATTTAATTTCTGTTGAAAATTGTGTCATGTATTTAAATATATTTGTAATTACACACGTGCAATGATAGATGCAATTTAGTACATTTATAATATATTAACCTTTACATGAGCTCTAGGATGTCAAAACAAGCACAACAAAAGATAATTAAAACAATGACTCAACTTTTAATTTGACATTATTAAAAAGTGCACTTTTTAAAATTGTACTTAAGTGTGTTAAGAGACAGACATGAAGGTGGCCTTTTATTTCATTAATATTTTATTATCTGCAAGTACTGTACAGTTTTTAAAAATGTACTTTTAAGATTTGAAGTACACTTTAAGTTCACAGTTAATGCAATGAACTGCATTCACAAGGGTAGGTTTATGGCAGTGAATGTTGTTTGTTTCTGTTGTTCTAGATCAAGGGTCTAAAGGAGGGGGAATCGTATGTTTTCCGTGTGCGCGCTCAGAACAAGGCTGGTGTAGGAAAAGCATCAGATCCTACAGAACCGGTCGAGGCAGTGACTAAACCAGGTACTAAACCAGAATTCCTCAAACAACATTTTATTGTACTGCAAATAGCTAGGATACCTTTAAAATCAATGTGAAAACAAACTTTTCCTTGTCTTCATGTGTACAAGTCATACTTTTGTCTTCATGATATTTCTCCAAATAACTTGATCTATCTATGAAATCATCTGAATTGGGTGACGCCACCACTCCTTATTGTTTAACCCCTAATATCCAAACACAGGCCGTATAGAGACTACTTTTCATGACCCAATCAATTCCTGATGGATAAAATCAGTTTTTCCATTAAACATCTCATTCTGAGAAATCGGCCATTACAGTAGTGAAAAGGATTGTAAATACTGTTGACTTTAAGTTGAAACAGACCATGCTGAACTTGATCCAGAGTATATGTTGAAGAAAACCATATGCGGGTACATCAGAGTGAACAGGAAAGGACAAAACAACACAAACACGTAATCCTTACAGTGGGTGCTTTAGGAAGTGAGGAGTTCCTCTTAAATCCAGGTTAACCCTAAAACAAACCACAATCAACAAGACTTAACTACTCTCAACGACAACCAACAAGCCCTTTCTTCCTCACAGGTACTGCAGAGATAGTCGTGAATGTTGACGATGATGGCGTCATTTCAATGAATTTTGAGTGCTCTAACCTCAACGCCGACTCCAAATTCGTTTGGTCCAAGAACTACGAGGAAATGGCAGAACCTGAACGCATGACCTTAGAGACCAAGGGTAACAAGTAAGTGCTTATGAAAATTATTAATTATTGATTTTAAAATAATATCTTTAAGGGTTAGTTGAATGAAAACTCATTTAACCACCCTCATGTCATACCTCAAAAGACCTTTATTAATCAGAAAATACTTCTTGCACTTTACACGAAGTGCAAATAGCCCACTTTGTTGGCAGAGACGATTTACACTAACTCCACCCCCCAACATGTGGTAGGGTTACGCAACATCTCAAAAGACGCCAGCTAAACAGCAGCTTCAGTGTAGATAGTAAACCACATAGCAATTACTTTTGAGTTAGAATACATCTTTTGCCGTACTCGTTCTTTTCCCTTTTTACTTCACATCAGAGGCATTTGATCAACAAAAATGAAGGAAATAATCGGATTGAAAATAACGTGCCTTGCAGGTGTTTATTGGTTAGGGTAGGGCTTTATCCCAAAGCTGCATCCATTTAATACACATTCTTATTTACACTCAATATATGATTATTGTATACTGTTTTATAATGTACTGCAATACTGAGGTGCAGATATCTGCCACTTTTTTCTCTAAGTACTATAAATAGCATCTAACTATTATTACTGCAAAGAAAACACTCCTTACGTAACAGAATCTAGCACTATTTACACTTAGTGTAGATGGCATATTGCAAAAAATAATGCTATTTTCACTTAGTCTAAATAGAATCCATTGCTATTTGCACTTAGAGTAAATAACATCTAGCCACTGCCTTTTTAGGAAAAGCTCACCAAAAAAAAAAAAAATATTAGCTGAAAATGTACTCACTGTCACGGTGCACACACGAGGGACGAGCAAGGAACACAGACGAGGATATACTCAAAATAACAGTCTTTAATGTAGACAAACAAGGCAAGGCAAGGCTGAACAAGGCAAGGCAGGACAAGGCAAGGCAAGGCAGGACAGGGCAAGGCGGGACAAGGCAAGGCAGGACAAGGCAAGGCAAGGCAGGACACAAGGCAAGGCAGGACACAAGGCAAGGCAGGACACAAGGCAAGGCAGGACAAGGCAAGGCAGGACACAAGGCAAGGCAGGACACAAGGCAAGGCAGGACACAAGGCAAGGCAGGACACAAGGCAAGGCAGGACACAAGGCAAGGCAGGACACAAGGCAAGGCAGGACAAGGCAAGGCAGGACAAGGCAAGGCAGGACAAGGCAAGGCAGGACACAAGGCAAGGCAGGACAAGGGCAAGGCAAGGCAAGGCAAGGCAAGGCAAGGCAAGGCAGGACAAGGCAAGGCAGGACAAGGCAAGGCAGGACAAGGCAAGGCAGGACAAGGCAAGGCAAGGCAGGACAAGGCAAGGCAGGACAAGGCAAGGCAGGACAAGGCAAGGCAGGACACAAGGCAAGGAAAGGACACAAGGCAAGGCAGGACAAGGCAAGGCAAGGCAAGGCAAGGCAAGGCAAGGCAAGGCAAGGCAGGACAAGGCAAGGCAGGACAAGGCAAGGCAGGACACAAGGCAAGGAAAGGACACAAGGCAAGGCAGGACACAAGGCAAGGCAGGACAAGGCAAGGCAAGGCAGGACACAAGGCAAGGCAGGACAAGGAGAGTAGACCAGACGACATCATATTGAAAAGACAGGACTATAAATACACAGGATAATCAAAGATAATGAGACAAACACAGCTGGACAAGAATTAACTCAATCATATGAAACGAGGACAGGAAACAAACCAAATAAGGACACAAGTGGCAGGAACACATGACACACATGACAGAGGACTGACACTCACGGTCATTCAAGATTTACATTAGTCAGTTTCTTTATAAGATTTGGATAAATATATCTTTACATCAGTGTCTCAGCAATGGATGCTCTGCAGTGAATGGGTGCCGTCAGAATAAGAGTCCAAACAGCTGATCAACACATCACAGTAACCCACACCACTCCAGTCCATCAGTTAACATCTGGAGGAGACAAACGCTGTGTGTTTGTAAGAAACAAATCTGGCATTAAGATGATTTTTAACAGCAAATTTCATTTTTGGGTGGACTACTTTAATCTTCATTTGTATGCATTCATTGAAAGTCTAGGTAGTCAACATTTTCAAGCTTCAAAAAGTACATAAATACATCTTAAAAGTAATCCATATGAATCGAGCCGTTTAATCCAAGTCTTCTAAAGAGACTCGGTTGTTTTGTATGATGAACAGGCTTTTATTCACATATTAATATTGATAAATTCACATACACAGAGCACATCAAATATGGTAAATTGAGCAATATGGCTCAAATATTCTTGCTTGACATGCGAGAACAAACCACATTGGTTCTTCGGTTTGTTAGACTTTTTATGGATGGACTAAACCATGAGAGAATATTAAACATTTCTTAATTTTGGTTTCAAAGATGAGAGTTTGGAAAGACATGAGGTTGAGTAAATGATGACAGACTTTGTATTTTTAGTTGAACTATCCCTTCAAACCAACTTGTATTCCTTCTGATCAACCATATTTAAAAAATCGCTTTTGAATATTTGCAAAAATATATTATTTATTAACGGTAGCAAACAATTGAATCACGTTACAGAGCTATAACTACAAAAATAAAATAAATCAAAAATGATAATTAGCATGGGATCATCTTACAGTAATTCTTTGACATTGGTCTGTAGGTCCAAAGCCATCTTTAAAAGCGCTTCAGAAGAAGACCTGGGTATCTACTCTTGTTTTGTGACACACACTGATGGAGCCTCGGCCAGCTACACACTCTCTGAGGAAGGTGAGTTCATTGACCTTTTCATTTTTAAATATGTTTGAATTGACCAAGTTAGCGCTGGTTATTGATTCTGATCTTTTCTCTCGGTTCCTCGCAGCTCTAAAAGAGCTCCTGAAGATCAGCCACGACCACAAATTCCCCAGTGAGTAAACACCTGAAACAATTCATTCACTTTTGATTGTGATAGTGTGAGCACTTGCTCAATCCTGTACACTTTAGCATACTATTAAGAGTACTTTTTGTGGGAATAATGCTTTATAATACTTTAAAGTCATAGACTTAAAGGGATAGTTCACCTAAAAATGGGAATCCTGTCATTAATTGCTCACCCTCATGCCGTTCCAAGACCTTCGTTCATCTTTGAAACACAAATTAAGATATTTTTGATGAAATCCGAGAGCTCTCAGACCCTCCATTGACCGCAAGGATCCTAACCACCTGTCAGTGATTCAACCGTGACTTTACAAAGCTACAAGAATCACTTTTGTGCGCAAAGAAACGAAGATAACGACTTTATTTAACAATTAGTCTCCTCCTTGTCACCCTATAGCGCCGTTTTGGAGAGTATCACATACGTAAACAACGTATGCTGTTCTGTAAAATTAATTATTTTAACCCAAAAGGCAATTTATTCTTCCTTTAAACTGGTTCTCTTTAAAATACAAATCTTGTGTAATCCCAGGCTATCTGTAATCAGATGCACATTTAAAACTGGGATATAATTTAATTTAATTCACATGTGTTTCATAAACACAATACTTTCTGGATTACAATCCGCCATTAAAATGATAAGTTTAATTATTCCAGCTGCTGTGAGAAAAGGTTATAAACGATCCGCATCCTGCAGCATCCTCACATGCGATAATAATATAATAATCCATAAAGGAAGGCAGAAAACACACACGGCATAGACGCTAGCTGCGTTTCCATCACCTTATTTTTATGCACATATCGCATAAAATATGCTGGATGGAAACAGCAAGATGCTCATAAATTCTAAAAATGCACATAAAAAGCATATCCGCACATTTGAGTAGGATACATTTTTTATCCGGTAAGAAAAAAAATGTGCATAAACTATGATGGAAACACATTTACCGAATAAACTTCTCCATGCGCATCAAAAAAGTCATGTGACTTTGTGCTTTGAGACGTGATAACTTGACTAATCTAATAATTAAATCATCTCTCAGCATCTATAAGTTGTTCTGAAAATCCTGAGGAAAGTCTGTCGTCAAAGTATTTCTGTATAATTGTCTTACACGACTGTGTTCCCAAACAGCAGCATCCGCCTCCGAACGCAGTGACAGCATTTATTGTGTCTCGTCTGCTCTCTCTGAGGCGCAAATCATTTATATCATATATGAAAACTATTATATTCAGTGGCTTCTTAGTGATATTCAGTGCCACAGTTTACCAGGAAGAGACGATTTTGTTCTCTTTGACTCGTTGGATGGAAACAGTGTTTTATTCGCATATGTTTTATGCGATATTCCAGTTTTGCGCATAAGTTAAATTCGAATCTTTGGATGGAAACATAGCTACTTTACAATACCGGCCGAGGGAGCACAGGACAGACTAGAACTTAAATACTAAAGCAAATGAGGATAATTAATAGAGCACAGGTGAACAGAATGACACGATCAGACACGAGGGAAAACTAGGTCACGGGCACATGAGGGAAGAAAACACGACATTTGGTCCAGAGGTGTGACATTTATAGATGTGATATAATGACATGCCGTGAAAACCTATCAGTACAAGTTCTGAAAACATTATTATAAACGAACCGTTGTGAATCGGGCTAAAGTCAGGCTGGTTATGTACTTGCTCAAATATTGATCTTGGGTCATTTTTAACCCAAAAAAGTTACGGACTGCAGATTTAAGACAAAAGCTTGTTTAGCATGAAAGATGTGTTGCTTGCTAGTTTATCGATTGCATCATGCCTGGTTACGACATTGCGTTTCAATACAAAAACAGAGCATTTGTATGGAGGTTCAGTGCAACTCCCATCCTGCCATAGGTCTCCAAAACAATGGATATTATTCAGGACAGAATTAATGCTTTCTCCCTCCTCTCCAGTCATCCCTCTGAAGACCGAGCTGGCCGTGGAGCTGATGGAGAAGGGCAGAGTTCGCTTCTGGTTGCAGGCTGAGAAAATCTCTGCCAACGGAAAAGTTGAATATGTGTTCAATGACAATGTGATCCACCAGGGAGAGGTTAGAGGAACACAGAAACAAACACGCAGCAGATGAAGCATTGCACATGCTATTGACTGGAAGTAGTCCTTCTGCATTAACAGTTTCTCTGTGTTGTAGAAATACAAGATGAACTTTGATAAAAACACTGGCATCATTGAGATGTTCATAGAGTCTCTGGGCAAAGAAGACGAGGGGACGTTCACTTTCCAGCTCCAAGATGGCAAAGCCACTAACCAGTCCAGTCTAGTGCTGATAGGAGACGGTACATCTAAAAGCACAGTACATATACAGTATGCATCTCATGTATAGAGTGTGTACCAATAATGGGATCTTATTGTTTCAGTGTTCAAGCAGTTACAGAAGGAATCAGAGTTCCAGAAAAAAGAATGGATTAGAAAGCAAGGTATGATTATATGCACAGTAATTGTGCAAATACTGTGCAAATGCATGTGAACAAGTATGCAATAATGTTTCGAACAGTAATATAATACATCGTTATCATATGACTTCACTATGTTACATGTTTAATGCAGTTACTGGTGTCCAATGATCATTTTACAATGATGTAATTCAGTAAATCTGTCTGGTTGGAGCCTTCATTCATTCAAAGGTTTAGTTTACACTAAGCTCAATGGTGCATGAACTGTAATTTAGGCTTAGTTTTAATTTATACAGCTGGTTTAACGGATGTATGCCAGTAAGGGCTGTGTGTAAACCTCACTCCTCTGACCTCAAAAAGAGGCGCTCTAGCGACTGACGCGTCCTTGGTAGAGCGCCCGCCTCCCGCGCCGGCATCCTGGGTTCGCGACCCGCTCGGCAAGTTGGTGCGGACCCGTGTAGGGGGGGTTACTTACATTGGTGCCGTGACCCGGACGGGAGTGAGGTTTAGGGGGGTGAGTGTAACGGATGTATGCCAGTAAGAGCTGTGTGTAAACCTCACTCCTCTGACCTCAAAAAGAGGCGCGCTAGAGACTGTAGCCTTTAGCATCCTTGGTAGAGCGCCCGCCTCCCGCGCCGGCATCCCGGGTTCGAGACCCGCTCGGTGAGTTGGTGCGGACCCGTGTAGGGGGGGTTACTTACATTGGTGCCGTGACCCGGATGGGAGTGCGGTTTAGGGGGGTGAGTGTAACGGATGTATGCCAGTAAGGGCTGTGTGTAAACCTCACTCCTCTGACCTCAAAAAGAGGCGCTCTAGGGACTGACGCTAGAGGCTGTAGCCTTTAACGTCCTTGGTAGAGCGCCCGCCTCCCGCGCCGGCATCCCGGGTTCGAGACCCGCTCGGTGAGTTGGTGCGGACCCGTGTAGGGGGGGTTACACTGGTACAACTGGCCCTTGATGTGAAGTGTCTATTAGACTAATTATTTCACAGTAAATAAGTTGCACCTGACAGTACGTCACACTGGTTCAAAATTGCAAAACTTGAATCTCAATCATTTCTAATGTGTGGTTAATTTTATTATATATAAGTCATTTTGGAATATACATCGCAGCACATTTCAGATCATAAAAAAAAAAAAATTTATATTCTGGAAAACACAGTGGTCTGTTTTAACCCGTTTAATCCCAAATTTTACCCAGACATGAAAATATCCAAATGACGTGTCATTAGTAACCCTTTGAAATAATCAATAATAATTTTGTGAAAAGTGTGTGAAAAATTGTTTTTGTCGGTCAAAATTCTCGGTGGGATAATGTGTGTACTGAAATAATATCTATAAAATATAAAAATATTTCTGCAGTCATCATTTTTTTATATCTTAGCCCAGCTATTTTAAACTGTTTGATCACATTCTAGGGTTACTATTATGCATAAAAACCTTATGCAACATTGACAGGAACAATTTCAGGATTGAAATTCAACCATCACCGCATTTCAAAAATTGCTACTTTTTTGTAAAATATAACATCAACTTTTTATAGTAATGCTATGAGTATTACAACATCATTATTGTACATTTTTTATAACATCTGAATGTTTAATTTAGTGCAATATGTTGTCATTGCAACATTTTATTGTCATTTTCACTAGCAACTGCCATTGGATTTATATTGTGTACCTAAGTTATCCCACCGGTCACTATTGTGACCATCAACACGTTTACTCATTCTATAACAAAACTAAATATATGCAAATGCATATATTAATACTAGACACCCTAAAGATCATATGCACCAAAAATATGTGTCATATCTTATGTTAACAAACTTTACTAGCCTTTTTTGTGCATTTATGCACATTTAGCAACAGCCTCAAACACGGCTCATCTAATTAGAAGTTATTCTCGTTAACTAAAGCTATAGAAACCATAAAACACAGGGGTGGAATTAAAATAAATGTGAAGTGAAATAAAATAACTGTATTATTATAATCTTAATTTCAGCTAGTTACAGTGCAATAGTTACTTGATTAGTTAGTACAAGTTAGTAAACTTGATATACTAAAATTAAATAAACTAAAATGTATAAAAAAACATATGGACATATTCTTACAAAACAAAAACTAATAAAAAATGACAAAAATGCACAACAAAATTACTAATATAAAAAAATGATAATATAAAATGAATTCAAAACACAAATATAGTACGTCATTTTGACTAAAACAAGACTGATCAGAAGTTTTGAAGAGTCTGAACTAGTTATTTAATAATGCACATTTTGGCAAATATCCCACACATCTATCCACCGTGTTTCTCATATAAGAGATGATAAAGTCATTTGTACCTTGATTGTTTGACGCTTCAGTTATTATAGCTGTACAAACGAGCATGTTATGCTGCATGCAATTGCAAACCGCTAGTTCTTATCATAATATTTCAAAGTATTGTCATAATTATAAACAAAGTGGTTTGTATCGCAAATACTGTTTAGTGTTATAGTTATTTATTAACCTATAGCAGCTAATGAATCAGAAGTCTTGCACATTCACACAAACAAATCTTACGTCTGCATTTCAACAATGACAGAGAGTAGTATTATAGTATTTAATTCCAGATTCACATTAATCATGCTGTGTGTGCTCTGTCAGGTCCACACTTCGTGGAGTATCTTGGTTATGAAGTCACACCGGAGTGCTGTGTGAGACTGAAGTGTAAGGTGAGCGTCTCGCTGATTAAACACTGCAACTCAACTGTGATGCTCCGCTTTCTTGATTATTGACATGTGCTGCAGGTGGCTAATATGAAGAAAGACTCCGTGGCGCTGTGGTATAAGGATGGACGAGAGGTTAAGGTCGATGAGAAACTGAATTTCTCTGAAGGAGTGTTGATTTTGGAGATCACTCAGGTGAGCAGCATTTCTCACTCTGTTATCCAGACATTGAAACATGGTCAGCAGCTCACCAGGTGACAAATACGGCCTCCGCAAGCATTTACATATTAAGGAGAGAAGCTTAGTTAATGATTAACTAAAAAAAAAAAAAAAAAAAAAAGTTAATTGGTATTGGTATTATATATGACTTTCCTCCTTTAAAATTCCTCAATTCACATTAAATTGCACAGGCAATAAAAACACTGAAAATCCTGCAATAATTAACGAGTATAAGACCTTAGTAACCTTAACAATATCAAAGCTACAAAGCCCTGCACGACGTGACAAAAGAGTCGTCCACACTAAAGCACATGTTATTCCTCTTTCCAGAGTTTTAATTAAATCATAGGAATTAATTAATAAATCATGCTCAATGATTTCTAGATTCATGGCCACGGTTTATTTTTTAAATGTGTTTAAAAAGTATAGATATTGAAAGTATGCAGCCTGTTGAAATACATAGTGTGCATTATAAATAACATGTTTTATTTATAAAAATATTAAATAATGTGGTCCCTATTCTATTGTAGTCATATTTATTTTTATAGCAAGTAGATTATAATATACAATACATTGACATAATCACCGGTTTAATGTTTTACATATTAATATGTCACCCTGGAGCACAAAACCAGTCATAAGGGTAAATTAAAAAATAATCTTTCATTGGTGTATGGTTTCTTATGATTGGACAATATTTGGAAATATTGAAATCTGGAATCTGAGGGTGCAAAAAAAATCTAAATATTGAGAAAATCATCTTTAAAGTTGTCCAAATGAAGTTCTTAGCAATGCATATTAATAATCAAAAATTAAGTTTTGATATATTTACAGTAAGAAATGTACTAAATATCTTCATGGAACATGATCTTTACTTAATATCATAATGATTTTTGGCATAAAAGAAAATTGATTAATTTTGATCCATGCAATGTATTTTTGGCTATTGCTACAAATATACCCCGAGACTTAACACTGGTTTTGTGCTCCAGGGTCACATATATTATCAATAAACCGTCTTGTATTCAGCAAACTGTCACCATGACTTTTTGCCATATATATTAACATATAACTCACAAATATATCATTATGTCTTTTGGACTTGAATTAATAACTCAGAGAAGCCTGTCTTCTGACAGATGCTCGTGTAGCGTTAGATGGGACATCACACACACTTAAACCGCTAGGCATGTGATAGTTTTAATGAAAGTTGTGTTTGTTTGTGTCAACGGCAGATCTCCAAAAAAGATGCTGGTATATATGAAGTAGTTCTGAAGGACGACAGAGGCAAAGACAGCTCCACGCTCAACCTCACAGACCAAGGTAACACAGCAGTACTATAACTATTATACAACTCACTCCTTGTGCACTAATTTGTGCTGGAGTTTTAATGCAATGTCATATATTTGACATATAAATTGTCCCTTAATACATGTACTCTCAGCTCCAGTAAAACACTTGATCATATTTCAATCCATTCCACAGATTTGCTTATAAGTCGCTACACAAAAAAAGTCAATGTTTCCATTTGGACCTACTTATTCCTTGTTTATTCCTGATATTATCAGTGTTTTTGCTCATCATAATCGATCTTTTTCAGGATTCAAAGACCTGATGAACCAGGTTTTCAGTGTTATTGGTAAGATTTTCAAACCTGAATGATCTTCACACTCACAGTATGTAAATGTCTAGTTTTAGCAGCATGCTTTCTTTCTGTCCAGCGAACTCGTCCACTCCTCTGAAGATCCAGAGCACAGAGGAGGGCATCCGGCTTTACTCCTTCGTCAGCTACTACAACGACGAGCTGCACGTCACCTGGCATCACAAGTAAGAACATGTGACTGTCTTTAAAGGGAAGGTTCAGATAAATTAAAACGAACTCTCCCTCAAGTTGCCCCAAACCTGTTTGTGTTTCCCGCTTCTGTTGAGCACAAACCGAACAGTTGACGGCAGCCATTGACTTCCAATGTATGGAAAAAAACTGACCCAGAACCACAAAACCAGTCATAAGGGCCAGTTTTCTGAAACTGAGATTTGTAAATCATCCGAAAGCTAAATAAATAAGAATGCATTGTTGTATGGTTTGTTAGGACAATATTTGGTCGAGATACAACTATTTGAATATCTGGAATCTGAGGAAGCAAAATAACAAAAACTATTAGAAAATCATCTTTAAAGTTGTCCAAATGAAGTTCTTAGCAATGCATATTACTAATCAAAAATTAAGTTTTGATATATTTACGGTAGCACATTGACTAAATATCTTCATGGATCATAATGATTTTTGGCATAAAATAAAAATGGATAATTTTGTACAATGTACAGTGTAATGTTGGCTATTGCTACAAAAATACCCCAGAGACTTATGACTGCTTTTGTGTGTCTCAAAGGGTCACATAACATACACACACACACACACACACACACACACACATAATCAGCTGTTTAATTACCAGCATTCTTCAGAATATCTTATTTTGTGTGTGTGTGTCTGTGTCTGTGTCTGTGTGTCTGTGTCTGTGTGTGTGCGTGTGTGTGTGTGTGTGTGTCTGTGTGTGTGTGTGTGTGTCTGTCTCTGTGTGTGTGTGTGTGTGTGTGTGTGTCTGTCTGTCTCTGTGTGTGTGTGTGTGTGTGTGTGTGTGCGTATCTGTGTGTGTGTGTCTGTCTGTCTGTCTCTGTGTGTGTGTGTGTGTGTCCGTGTGTGTCTGTGTCTCTGTCTGTCTCTCTGTGTCTGTGTGTGTGTGTCTATCTCTGTCTGTGTGTGTGTGTGTGTGTATATCTGTGTGTGTGTGTGTGTGTGTGTGTGTGTGTGTCTGTCTCTCTGTGTCTGTCTCTGTGTATGTGTGTGTGTGTGTGTCTGTCTCTGTCTGTGTGTTTGTGTGTATATCTGTGTGTGTGTGTATCTGTGTGTGTGTGTGTGTGTGTGTCTGTGTCTGTGTGTGTTTATTAAAGGGACGCTGCGATCGCGTTCACCGAGCGCATTAAGAGCGGTGTGGTGGGAGAGCAGCTGTGGCTGCAGATCTCTGAACCCACAGAGAAAGATAAAGGCAAATACGCCATTGAGTTCTTCGATGGGAAAGGAGGCTTGCGCAGAACTGTGGAACTGGCTGGACAAGGTGAAGAAACACATGCTCACATACACCACGCTCCAATAGTGACCTGCCTTTATTATATTACGACTGCGACTAAGCGTCGAACTGCAACAGTCAGATCCAGTCTCCTCTGAAACATGAGAGTGCTTGGACCAAACATCTCCTTACAGCCGCTTTACTTCAGGTGTGATGGGATCTGCCCTTGGGAAAAATAAGTGCACTTATCTGTACTGGATGTGCTCTTATAGCATACTTCAAATCTAAAAAAAAACAACACTTTGAGAATAATAATAATGAAATAAAAAGCCACTTTTTAACACACTTTCATTACTGTTTCTTTGCATATTTAAGTACACTTTTAAAAAGTCTACTTTGTAAAAATGTGACATTTTACAAAAGTTTTACTTCAAAGTACACTGTAAATCATTTTAATAATATATGTTGTAAAGTACATTTATTTTGACGTGTGACTAAGATACTAAAGCACAAAGTACTTGATTATAATTGTAACTGTAGTGTGTTATTTGATATTACATTTAATATTAAGTAAATATATTATAAATGTTAAATTGCATATTTAAATACATGAAACAAGCCTCAATAGAAATTACATTAGAGAATATTTGAGTTTATCATAATAGCTTATCTGTATATTACTTTCAGACAATACAATAATTATAAAGAAGAATATATCACTCAATACAAATGTCAACTATAATATATTTTCATTGAACTGAATGTAATATTTTCAGACACAAAGCATGTTAAAGTCAAGTATGTCGTTTTTAATAATTCTTTCCATAAGTTCTATTTTAGAAGTATGTTACATTGTGCTTCTTTTTCACAATAAGTGCAGCAAACAGCAGATTGAAGTCAAAGCATGCTGCCAAGACGCTCTCTGTTTTGTAGAAATGCACCATTTGCAATCAATCAGGATTCATTTATGAAATATCTGATAATATGAGATTACTGAGATGAAGCCAGTATATTGGTCTGATCATGTGACCTTAATGACCCGCGCAGCTCCATGTAAATAAACACTGATTTTAGGCTATACTCATAAGTGTACATTATTTTTAGAAGTACTATTCATTTGTATGTATTTTAAATATAATTTAAATGAATAGAAATGCTGTTTAATTAGGTATCTCAGGATGCTTTTAAACAGAATGTTTATGATAACCATGCATTTAAATTGAACTTTTATATTTTCAGCGTTTGACGAAGCATATGCAGAATTTCAAAGACTCAAGTAAGTACCAAACGTGATTTGTGATGTGTGACGGATACGACTCAGCTTGAGCGGTTGAGTAACTAATGATGTGATGCTTTCCCATCTTCAATCGTTGTCCTCAGGGCTGCAGCTATCGCCGAGAGAAGTGAGTCGATGAAGGCAGAAACACATGCTTACGCCTTCACTGTATTTGTCTTCTGCAGATGTTATGAGTGTGCTGGAAATCATCTAAGTGTTGTTTTTACAGATCGTGCGCGTGTGGCAGGTGGTCTGCCTGATGTTGTGACCATCCAAGAGGGCAAGGTGGTGTACATGTTTCTCTGTATGGCTTGAAAAGTCATCAGAAATGACACCAAAATAACAAAACCCTTCTTTTCTCAGTGTCTGAACCTGACCTGCAATATCTGGGGCGACCCCGTACCCGAGGTCACCTGGCTAAAGAACGAGCGCGAGATGGTTTCCAACGATCACTACATTCTCAAGTTTGAGTCGGGCAAGTTTGCCAGTTTCACCATCACCAGCGTCAACACGTCTGACTCCGGCAAGTACAGCATCCTGGTGAAGAACAAGTACGGGACGGAGAGCGGAGACTTCACCGTAAGTGTCTTCATGCCAGACGAGGAACACGGCAAGGGGAAATAAAACAAGCCAAAAATGAGAACAACTGAAAGATTGTGCCAGATTTAGATATAGACAGTAATGCATTATTTACAATCTGAAGCTACACTACTGGTCAAAAGTTGGGATTAATTAGGATTTTAATGTTATTTAAAAATCTTCTGCTCACCAAGGCTGCATTTATTTGATCAAAAATACAGTAAAAAGCTAAATATTTTTACTATTTCAAAATAACACTTTTCTATTGAAATACATTTTAAAATGTAATTTATTCTTGTGATGCAATGCTGAATTTTCAGCAGTCTTCAGAGTCACATGATCCTTTAGAAATCATTCTAATAACATAATTTTACTGCATTTAATTTTTTATGCAGCCTTGATGAGCATGAGAGGTCTTTAAAAGAAGATCATAATTATTCCACACTTTTGACCGGTGCATGTATTCAGTGGAGAGAAAGACCATGGTGCTAATATCTTGGTTGCAGATTGAAAACAGTTGGTCTAAATGTTACTCCATCGCTTGCCACAATGTCAAAGTACTAGTGCTATAATTGGAAACAAATCTTTTTGTGTGTAGATCTAGTTTCAGAGCTTGCATTGCTTGAGCATTGCTCCATCATGGTGTTAGTGAAATAGTTGAAAGCCCAGATTAGAGACTCCGGGTTGTGTTGAGAGTGGTTTTCTGAGATGAAACGGTGCACTTCATGAAAGATCGAGGGACAAATGGACGCTCCATTTCTGTGTAGTTTATCATGACTCTGTCCTGAAAAGCATGGGCTTGGATTCACAAATAAACACCAAATAGTCCACATTACAATCAATGCTGTACAGAAATCTTGAAATGGTGTTTAAATGAACCCATGCCCCTGCTATAATGCTTCACATTTCTAATGAATCACCGCATGTACTGCACTGTGACAGCAGTTATGACTTCACCTCCTGTTTGACCTCACAGATAACGATGACCTGTTATTCCCAATAAATGGAGCACATATTCCCTCTGTGTGTGTCCCTTGTTTTCGTCTCTACACGTTCCTCCTCGTGCACATCCCTCCTTCCTGAGTTCTGCATCTGAACCGCTGATGCCCCGTCGTCTGGATCAACCTGAACACAGTCACTAACGTTACCCTGAACGTCAGATTTAACACACAGTTCAGAAATACTGCTTTTCACAATCAAGCAATCAAGTGTTCAGGATAGAAATGGTAAATATGCACCATTCTAATGCAGTACTAATGCAACATGCTTTATTTTAAGGTGTCCTTATTGCAGTGTAGTTATATATCTAAGTACTGTGTAAAGTGCATGCAACAAGGACACTTAATAATAAAGCATCACCTTATTTTCATTAACACCCTGTGCAAGCAGAGATTGCTGGATGCACACTGAATTAAATCCAGACTGGAGAAGGTTTATATTAACTACACAGTGCAAGTGAATTAAAAACTAAAACACTTCACATGCACAATGTAGCAGACCTTCTCCAGTCTGGATTAATTCAGTGTGCATGCAGAAATATCTTGGTCTGCATTGACTTTCTTTCGCTTTACGCACCTGAAGCAAACCTATTTTTACTGAGAGAAAAACTCTTCACAAATTGTAAAAATTGTGAAAAGCAAAAACATTATTTTAAGGCTGATGAGCTTGAAAAACAACAGAGGGATTAAATTCTAAATAATAAAATCATACATTTATGCCATAATGAAAACAATCACACCTTGATTTGTTTATTGGTGCATCTCGAAATTCAAGTCATGAAAAACACATTGCTAAGCATAAGTTTACTAGTGTAGAAATGCACAACACTAGCAACTAACAGTATTATATTCACACGACTGTAAACACAAAAATGACCGCACAGAAATAGGGGGAGATTTGCATTATGCAATCCATTTGATCAACTTTCTGTATGCGTGTACTTTTGGTCAGAGTCACCTCACTATCTTGTCACACTCTCAGGGTAAAACGAATTATGTATAGTATCTATTATGAGAACTGCGTTTGTACATCCACGTAACGTGTGCCTCTTGCTCTTGCCAGTTGAATGCGATCGAAAACATGGGTGATTTTGGTGTGTTGTCATATCTGGCCGACGCGGATGGAAACGTGATTGTTGGACCTACAACTCCCGTGCCCACGTGTCGTTCAACAACGCCTTCAACCAGATCAGTTATCCCAACCCTAACATCAAACCCCCAAAATAAAACTAGAGCTACCCCGACCCCTGAAAACCAAACCCCAAGTACAGAACGTCCCTCAAGCCCACCTGCTCAGATCCCCCCGACCCCCCTAAATCAAACCTCAGATACACCGATCCTCTCAAACCCAAACACAACGGGCGAGACATCAGTGGAAGATGAGACGATAACAGCGGTGCTGAAAGGTGAGAAATGTTGCAGGAATACACTCAAACCTGCACAACACAGCCCTGAATGTGATTTACAGGTGCTGTTTAATGCCGATTCTGTAAATCTGGGATTATCCGCTTTAGAGACGGAGCTGGTTGATGCCATACGTCTCACAGAACATGTTGCTGGACCAGAAACCACCACTTCATCAGAACCAGACGGATCTACACCAGCTCTCCAAACCCAAAACCAGGAGCAGAAAGAGGATTCAAAATGATTTAGATGTTTTAGAACTAGGTACAGGACATGAAACATGTTAGTTATGGTTTTAGAGATGTATTTGACGAGTGTCATTTCAAAAGTGGTTTAGAAAAGATAGATGGAGGTCTAATTATATTTCAAGGCCTTTGTGTGGTCTCCGAAAGAGGCGGATTAGGGCCAAGCAATAATAATAAAAATCATCTCTAGATTAAACTTGAGAAATAAAGAATGAATTCAACTCGAGAAAAAAAGGTGAAATAAAATGTTGAACATAAACATAAAATTTTGAGAATAAAGTTAGTTTTGAGAAAAAATAAAACGTTAATTTTAGAGTAAAAATTTGAAAATGTGGAAAATAAACAACATTTTGAGAATAAAGTCATTGTGTTGAGAAAAAATAAAAAGTAAATTTTAGAGTAAAAAATTGAAAATGTTGAACATAAACACAACATTTTGAGAATAAAGTCATTGTTTTTGAGAAAAAATTAAACGTTAATTTTAGAGTAAAAATGTGAAAATGTTGAAAATAAACATAACATTTTGAGAATAAAGTCATTGTGTTTCGAGAAAAATTAAACGTTAATTTTAGAGTTAAAAATTGAAAATGTTGAACATAAACATAACATTTTGAGAATAAAGTCATTGTGTTTTGAGAAAAAATAAAAAGTTGAAATAAAATGTTGAGAACAAACTGTCAATGTACAACAATACTGAGGTGCAAATATTATCTGTCACTATAAATATAAACAGCATCTATTTACTGTTTACACTTATTGCAAAGATCTGCTGCTTTTACACAGCGTGAATATAATCACGGTTTTCACTTAGTGTAACACAAAATGCTGCTGTTGTCACTTAGTGCAAATAGAAAATATCAATATTTCAATAGCTGCATACAAGCTCACATAAATGGCTGTAGATGGTTTAATGAGTTTCTTAAAATGTAACAAGTTTAATCTCGCATTATAATGACTTTAATCTCAAGATGGTTTCATTTTTGTATTATTATTATTATTCCTTGGCCCTAAACACAGTGTCTTGGGGAGCTCAAGGTTTCTACAGAGCACGGTGCTGGAAAACATATTTTTCAAAACCTTGCCGTTTTCTCCACCATAGAAGACTCATAACATGACTGGATGAAGACAGTGATATAAAAAGCCCAAATTTGGTATACAGTTTAATAAAAATATAAACCATGCACAGGCAAGCAGATGAACCCAGAATATGAATGCATCACGCTGAAAACGCTTACTTAGCAACAGAATGCATCCATTTTTTCCTCCCATCTCATTTTTAAATAGCACCCTGTCACAATGCATTGGTGTCACGATGTTCCTGATTTAATTGTGTATAATTAGTCATTGCATGTTACTCCAAAGAAAACCTAGAGTCCTAAATGTAATTGAACACACCCACTGTTGCACCATCCACATCTTCAGCCCTTTTGCTGGAAATATCTCGTAGTATAGTTTTACTGACACTCATTCACTCAAGAAACTATACAAGCACAATCTATTAATCTAAAATGTAATCTAATACAAGTAGTGCATTACTAGAATACAAATTGAAAACAGGAAAATGTTTGCATGTTTATATGTTTGATTGAATAAAATGTAGAACCAAACCATGCACAGACAAGCAGATGAACCCAGAATATGAATGCATCACGCTGAAAACGCTTACTTAGCAACAGAATGCATCCATTTTTTCCTCCCATCTCATTTTTAAATAGCACCCTGTCACAATGCATTGGTGTCACAATGTTCCTGGTTTAATTGTGTATAATTAGTCATTGCATGTTACTCCAAAGAAAACCTAGAGTCCTAAATGTAATTGAACACACCCACTGTTGCACCATCCACCCATCTTCAGCCCTTTTGCTGGAAATATCTTGTAGTATAGTTTTACTGACACTCATTCACTCAAGCTAAAGTAGCTTGCAAAAAACAATACAAGCACAATCTATTAATCTAAAATGAATATGTTAAATCTATTAATCTAATACAAGTAGTGCATTACTAGAATACAAATTGAAAACAGGAAAATGTTTGCATGTTTATATGTTTGATTGAATAAAATGTAGAACCAAACACTTGAGCAATAAGTATATTATTAAATGACAATCATTGTTACTCCGTGTGTTTCACCGTATAATGTATCTCTCCTAAGATCAGCAGTATGCACATGCTCTCTGTCATGAACACAACTTGTTCAGATTACTTTATATTGTAACCCTGGCTAATATAAGAGACACAGAAAGTCACTGACTTTCTCATCTAATGGCCACAAACACAAGACTATGAAATATAATTATTTATTATCAGACGAGATTCATCATCGGTGATATTCTGATCCTGAGTTTTACTGTATCTGTTTTCTAGATGGGAGCAATAATGACATGACTGTGAACTTCTTTCCATAAATTGTCAGATAAAATACTAAAGATTCAGGCGGTAGAGCGGATCTAAATGAAATTAACATCTAGGAGAAGTGATTGTTGATAGGATTTATTTTTGCACAAATTTCAGTCAAATTATTGTTCTATAGACAAAATATCCAATATGTTCTTCACACAAAATAAAAGCAATCTTCCATAGTATTTATGCATTTAAAAAAAGACACAGATAAAGTAACTTCTGGGAAATAAGTGATGCATGTGGAAATGGTGTGTAATAATGTCTGAGTTTGGGCAAAGGGCAACAACACTGAGTCATGAAGGAGTTTTCATTCAGTCATTGGCTGAGATGATTTCTATTTCAAGCCTGGTGAGGTTAAAACTGGAGAAAAGTGTTGAAGGTTTTAGTGATGTGTGGGAAAATCTGGACAGTGTTCCTGAAATGTGCATTATTTTTTTTAGCCAATAAATGGACTGTTATGTCACTACCCTCTGGTTGTGTTCGGGTCAAATTGACCCGAAAAAGATTTTATTTTCCCGAAAATACTAGTTAACGTTATCGCATTGAACTCAAACTTACTGACGTTGTTCACATAGGGTATAAGTACTTCTCATTAATTTTTTTAACATTTTCGTATTTTTTTGTGGGTTTTATTTCACCTAGTAACACCTGTGGTGTTCCCGGTCAAAAATGACCGGACTCCAAACAACTGCTTATAAATCTGTCATTATGCTATATTATCACTAAATATTGGATTCAATCTTTTTGTCAACTTGTTTTCTTTCATGTAGGACTGGTTTTGTGTTTCTATTTGCATCTGATTAATCGTAGCCCTCATTTATCTGAGAGTAGGTGCCTCGTTTTTTGAGTGAAAAAAATCTTTTTTTATGAATAATTTTCACAATGAGATGAAAACATTATGAAAATTGTACAAAATAAAAGCATTTAAAAGCAAACTTCCTGATTAATCATTAAAGTACACTAGTGTGAGAAACAGTGCAAATTTTCATAATTTTTTTTATCTCATATTGTGAAAATTATTCATAAAAAATGCTTTTCTCACTTAAAAAACGAGGTGCCTACTTTCAGATAAATGACGCTAAAGATTAATCAGATGCAAATAGAAACACAAAACCAGTCCTACATGAAAATTAAAATGCGTTACATTATCTCATGGGTATTTGCAAACAAAGTTATAGTTAATACTTCATTTTACACCATTAGAAAGTATAATGCATTAAAGCATGATGATTAAGGAATCTGCAAATATTAGGCATTTTTGTCCATAATGTTGATGCAAAATACAATGCATTTTAATTTGGTATGCAAACCTTTATAATGCATTATGCGTAACGACTTTAAGCATCTCATTATTAGAATGTAAGTCAACCCTACAGGTACAAAATCTGTCAGGGAAATAATACACTTTAAGAAAATACTTATATGTACCAATTAGATACTAACATGTGCTCTTTAGGTGCTAATATGCACCTTTATATGTAAATAAAGGTACAAAATTGAAGGTACGATTCCAGTGAAAGATTGTAACCTTAAATGGATAGTTCACCAAAAATGAAAGTTATTTACATCCAAACCTTTATGAGTCTGTTTCTTCTGCTGAACACAAAACAAGATATTTTGAAGAATGTTGGAAACCAAACCATTGACGATAGCCATTGACTTTTCCCCATACTATTGAAGTCAATGGCTACCGCCGTCTGTTTAGTTAATGTTCAACAGAAGAATGAAACTCATACAGGTTTGGAACAACTTGAGGCTGAGTAAATGATGGCAGAATTGTCATTTTTGGGTGAACTGTCCCTTTAATGTTTGCCATTGGCTGTGGGCTATCGCTTGCCTACTGTTGGGTAAAGCAGAACTCCGCTGAACGAGGACAGGATTTCACTGGAGGTTGAGATGGCCAGTCTCCCTGATGTGAGCACCAGTCCCGTCCTCTGGCCCTGCTTCAGATGAAGAGCGAGACTTACAGAGACGGTCCCTCCACAGACGCAGTCCTGAGTGTCTCTGCCGCCCGTCGCAGCGGTGGAAAGCTTCTGGATGTTGCGATTGGCTACCGAGAGAAAGGCCTCGACTCTCTCTCCCGCTTGAGCGGTTAATACAGCACTCAGCAGGTACCGTCCGTCCAGGGGAACAGTGAACACACCTAGAAAATAAAGATTCGGATTACAACAATGGTAGAATGCTATTGTTATTGAGTATGATTGGTTTCTACAGGACTGGCCAAAGTGGAAAAGGTGTATGCATTCTGTTTTAATGCATGTTTAATTAAACTTGATTATAGTTTCAATTTATATTAAATCCCGCTAGCTGAATTTTTAAGAGCTGTAAGGACTTAAGTACATCTTTATATGTAATTGCATAATTATATTGACTATGAAATATGGTTAAAATGCTGGTGAATGTTCTGACAAGCATTTATGGTCAAATAAAATACACTTTAAAGTCATTTCTATTTAAGACATCTGTAATGATGACGTTGCAATCTAGTACATTCAAAATATATAATTAAATAACACATTACAGTTTAAATCATATTTAAGTATTTTACATGTGCTTTAGTATGTTGATCAACACATCAAAGATACATTTACTTCTGTAAAGCATGAAAAATGATCCAAACCGTATGATTTAATTTGTACTTTCAAGTAAATCTTTTGAGTTGACATTACAAAATGCACTTTTTAAAAGTGTACTTAAGTATGTTAAGAAACACATCTTACATGCTTTACTGTGTTAGTCAACACAAAATAAGTGTGTCTTTACAGCACGACTAAAGATTATTGGCGCTTATACTATGGGGCCGTTGAATGCTTGAATCTGATTGGCTGACGACCGTACTGAGGTGTGTAATTATTTTCAGGGATACGGGCGAACGTATTTCCAGGCAGCTCTCGACCGCATTACACGACCATATCACTGCGCCAAGCGATTTAAGTTATTTCAAAGGTCTTTCAAAAGCAATACAACCAAAATCAACAAGACACGCACCAAATATATAAATATAGTAAGCAATGGGATAAAAACGACAGATCATTTCCATGTTTGGCCACAAAATTACGTTTAAAGCACGTACTGTATTTCTCCCGCTCTCTCTCCCTCACAGACACACACAGTTTACACACATGAAAACATATACGCGCTAATGCTGTTAGCGCTGCTCTGACTTAAAACTTAAAAGTACATGACATTTCTCACAAGCGAGCAACAACGGCACTGTTGAACTGAAAACGGAAAATGAACTGAAAGTTTCACTATTAGGGACGCTGCTGCTGAACACTGATGAGAGACAGACTCAGAGAGGTAAGTTAGGCTAATTCACGCACGCTCAATCTCTCTCTCTCTCTCTCTGATCTCTCTCTGATCTCTCTCTCTCTCGCTCTCTCTCTCTCTCTCTCTCTGTCTCTCTCTCTCTCTCTCTCTCTCTCTCTCTCTCTCTCTCTCTCTCTCTCTCTCTCTCTCTCTCTCTCTCTCTCTCTCTCTCTCTCTCTCTCTCTCTCTCTCTCTCTCTCTCTCTCTCTCTCTCTCTCTCTCTCTCTCTCTCTCTCTTGTCTCTCTCTCTCTCTCTCTCTCTCTCTCTCTCTCTCTCTCTCTCTCTCTCTCTCTCTCTCTCATCTCTCGTCTCTCTCTCGCTTACTCTTGTCTCTCTCTCTCTCTCTCTCTCTCTCTCTCTCTCTCTCTCTCTCTCTCTCTCTCTCTCTCTCTCTCTCTCTCTCTCTCGCCTCTCTCTCTCTCTCTCTCTCTCTCTCTCTCTCTCTCTCTCTCTCTCTCTCTCTCTCTCTCTCTCTCTCTCTCTCTCTCTCTCTCTCTCTCTCTTGCTCTCTCTCTCTCTCTCTTGTCTCTCTCTCTCTCTTGTCTCTCTCTCTCTCGCTTGCTTCTCTCTCTCTCTCTCTTGTCTCTCTCTCTCTCTAATAACTTAGTTATTAGCTGCATTTGTCTGTTATCAACGTCTCAAGCCTCAGTTACAAGGTCTAAAATGGCGTTTTGGAATTAGCATCGGAGGCGATGGATGAGATGCGGAAGAAATTATCCTACTCCAAGCGATTTAAGTAGAAAACCCAGACGAATGCCTTGAAATATATAATCTGATCGATGTGTTGAGCTGTGGCAACCGTAGTATAATTGGAATAATTGACGATGACCGTTGAATTATTAGAAAAATAATGCAGACCCGAGCTGTAACGGCCACTCCGCGAACTCTGGTGTGCATTATTTTCTAATAATTCAACGGTCATCGTCAATTATTCCTTACCTAACGATTTAAAATGTACTTTAAAGTAGAACTTTTAAGCGTTCTGCTTTACAGTTCAACTTTGAACTGTGTCTCTCTTTAAAGTGATCTTAATTCATTAATACTATATCATTTGCAAGTAAAGTTTTTTTAAGATTTGAAGTTCACTACAAATGCACATTCAATACAATTAAGTGCATTTCTTTTTCACAAAGGTAGCTTTTGTAAACACAATAAATAAATGATTTTGCCTCGTCATAAATGAATGCACCTGTTTGTGGATCGTAGTGTCTTCCATCATTTAACAGAACATTGTTGAATTGGATGATGCCGATTTCTCCGGGGAACGGCACGAGTGTCAGACCAGCCGAAAATGACACATAGGTCATCATTCGCCCTTCTCCTGCATAAACACACACACACTCACTTTACTGTCACTTACTGACAACACATCTTTGTCAAATATATGAGAGGTTTAGTTGTACCTGTGGCCGTTTGTACTGTCCTCAGTGGACTCTGTGCTGTAGATGCAGGAAAGAGACCAGTTGTGAATACATTGTATAAAATGGTAATATTCAATACATATTTGTTATGTTCTGCCAGTGTTGGGGAAGCAACTAAATTATGCATAACTTGTAGTCTGGCAAGCTACAGTTCTTAAGTACTTAATCTACAGCCAAGCTACTGAAATTCAAACTACTGAAAAGCAATGAGCTACACTGCAAGTTAACAAAAAAGCTTTCTTTGTACATTTCTGAACACTACTGTTATCAGTATGTATATACCAACATAACTCAACACTTTGAGTGATAAGAGGACTGTCATTTATATCTTCCTGCTGATACAGCTTTGACTTTCATGGAGCCAGTATACTTCCTCCCTTCTCTTACAGCTCCCTCCTTAGACACTCCAGCCGAGTGCTTAATCTCTCCAGTCCAGGGCTTTTAACTCTGTTGCCCTCTTAAAAATCAAGTCTATGGTCTCTGTGAGGTCTCTGGGACCCCTACAAACCCATGCAGAAATAGTATTGACAAAAGAACCCAAGTTAAATGCTATTCACAGTTATTGGGGTCATCTGTATATCCTATTTCTTTTATATCTCAGTGCTTGATATCTACTTGACTGACTGCAGAACTGGGTCGGGTCTATCAGGTCCAGTCCTGGACTGGTTTAGACGCTACTTAAGCAACAGGGAATACTACGTTGCGCAGGATCCTCACACCTTCAGACATCATGTGATATCTTGTGGTGTCCCTCAAGGCTCAATCCTGAGTCCTCTATTATTTAACTTATACATTCTTCCTTTATTAAATGTAATTCATGAATATAATATTTAATGTCATCAGTATGCAGATGAAACACATCTCTATAGCACAGCATTTATCCTGTTTCCACATGAATGCATCACAATGCACAACAATGAAGGATGTCCTGATCTATAAAGTTACTCCAGCTTTGAGCAAACAGCGGATTGGTCCAATGAAGGCAGTGTGAAAATTAATAATGATATATATGATTCGGAAGTACAAAATTCTTTAAGTATGTCATAGTTATATCATTGTATAATTTAATTTCTATGACAGGCGAGTTATCTGCTGCAAAACCAATAAGTATCTTGAAAACGAATGGGAACACAGTTACATAGCAAAAAAACACTGTAACATGTACATATGTACAGTACATGTGTGATTACTATGTGTGTGTGTGTGTGTGTGTGTGTGTGTGTGTGTGTGAGAGAGAGGTAAAAGAACTGAATGAATGAGTGTTATATGTGTATGTGAAAGGTAAAAGCTCATTTTTGTGTGAGTGTTTTGTGTTTATGTGCACGCTTATAGTGAGTGTGTGCATGTATTTTGTTTGTATCTGTTTCTATTGTCTACCCATATTATTCAGAATTTACATCAAGATACTCTTATTAGTTTGTAAATGTCTCGTAAAAATAAGTTTACTAAATTTATTCCAGCAAGATCAGGTATCATCCGGTTTTTATTGCTGATTGCAGACCATACCTAAACAAAGTGGTGGGCCATTGGGAACATTTGAATTAAATAGGTTTCTTTATAAAAGTCTTTACAAACTTCATCAGTTACTTTGGATTTTATATTATTATTGATTTCATCACTTAATTTAAACAAAGGACATGTGACTTGTTTTTTTTACATTCACTGAAGTAAATTTTAGGTTAGTGATTTTTTGGCACAGTACCCATACTTGAACGTCACTGTATTTTTTCAGTTGTGAATGGCTGATCACTATGATATTTGGCAAATACTTAGAAGGTGTCCTCGTTAGGCAGTGTACCAAACTATGTAAGAATCTGACACAAGATTGCATTATGATAAACTCATTTTGTCCAGCTTTTTGTATCCATTTCTGTTAGTAAATCATTTGCATTAGCTTTTAAAAACCTACTTTCAAACTCCTAGGTTGTATGTCTGATTTGAACAAAATGTAGTTTGTATCCTACATCAAGAAGCTTAAACACTGATCATTGTGGCTATTTAGTTTATTTAGTAATTCCCCAACACTGTTCAGCTACAATGAAGTGTTGAATACCAGAGTCGGGACTGAGAGCGGCAGCTGGAGTCCCTGGATAACCTGTCAAGAACAATTCAACAAATTCTTTAAGATAACTCCACTTTTCCTTTTCCAGTTTTTATTAGAAAACACACACACACACATATCTGAAAACACTTACCTGGTGCTCCTGCATAGCCTGTAATGGACGGCATGCTCCCATTGATGCCCTGAGGGTGTGAGACGAGACTTTGGTTACTCGAGGCGCTCCTTCCCCAGACGCCAGTGATGGGAGTAGATGAACTTTTACAGCCGCTGTACCTTCAGGAACACCTGGAGAGAGGCAGAAGAGTGAGGGCTGAGAGAAGAAGAAGAAGACATAAAGACTGCCTGACAGGTAACAGGTGTGACTTTGATATATACAAAAGGTTCAATCCATCCGGTCCAAAATAAATCTCAGCATTATGTAGAGCTGGAGAAAATTTAGAAGTCTTATTCAATTCCATTTTAATTCAGAGTCATGATCCAATTCTAAAATTAGTCTTGATGCATCTCAGTTTTTTAGTGTAGGGGAACAAATTAACTTGGCAACATATAGAGGCTCGTTGTGAAATTACATGTAAAGATTTTGCATATAAGTCATACTTAAATATGTGTATCAGCCAATAGAAACCTATTAAAACCTATAATCTAATATCACAGGCAGCTCTGTGGGTTTTGTTCTGTAGAGTAATCTTAAACTTAAACTTTGCAATCATCTTGTTTTCTGTTTTGGCTGTGCATGAAACGGATTAAAGTAAAATACAATGTTTTCTGCAATTGTGCAAAAACATTTAAGCTGCATTAAAAATAATGACTTACTTGAAATTTAATAGACATTTTGTAGATTTATTAAATATACAGAATTGTTTGACCAAAATAAATAACATAATAATTGGTAAAAAATATAAATATGTAACCCATTTTGATCTATATCTTAACAAGTTCTAAAACTTGAAACTATAATGTACACCAAATTTGGTCAAATTCTGGACTTGTAAACCCGTCTTATGAACACCTGGAGAAAGGTAGGAGGACAGGACAACAATTAACAGACATGACACTGCCACAAATAACACACCTCCGTCTGGTTCAAAGGAATCCGTCCTAAAATCTCATTGATTTAAAATACCACTCAAAAAAGCCACACAAGCAACATGAACATAAAAGCAACATGGTGGTGAAAAGTTCTATGTGATCTTAATAATAAGAGTGTTTATGGTTTGTATGGAGGCGAGGACACAGTGTAGTCATTCTGTATATAACCAGAGACAGACAGACCTCTGATGCCGTCACATTTTATTGGTGTTTCAACATGAAATGTAATCCTGACAAATATTTCCAGAGATGTATCTCTTTCCCCAAGTCAAGTTAAAGTATATAGGAGCTGTATGCCTGTTACTTACTCTGAAAACAGCTGCTCAGAAATATTACCATGAGAGCTGTCAAGTAACTGATCTGCACTAAAGATACTTTGGTTTAACTGCCTCTGATCCCAGGTGTTTGTATTTCTCACTAAATACTTCATGCTCAATAAACTGCAATCAGTACACGTGCTCTTCAGCTACTGCTTGTGTGTATTATGCAGACAGATGTTCAACATAGAAAAGCCCTAAAGGCACAATGGAAAAGTGTTTAATATTTTTCTTCATTTTTCTGGATTTTTTTCCCAGTGTCAATAATCAATGTGTTGGAAAATTGCAATATATGCAAAAAAGTTTTTTTTTTGGCTGAGAATTAATTAATAGTGTAAACTTTTGGCCACTAGGTCATAAGAAACAGATTTAAAATTCATCCCTGAAAAAATAAAATAAAATTATCTGAGAGCTAGCTGGTTATCAGTGTACAAGAATTGCTTTTATAATCATAAGGCATTTATTAAGTTGCTCCCCTGATTTAATTATATTGACATGGTACACTGCAACTGAAATGATATAACTGCGTGTATTTTATGATAATTTACAGCTGATGTCATTTTTTTTCAGTAAAAACTACTTTAAATTGAACCATGAATTAAAGTTAAATCTGAATAGCATAATATATTGCTATGGCATTTTTATGGTAAAGTTCTGCCATCCACAGCGGTACATTTCTCAGTTTCTTTAACAGTGTCCTCATGCTACTGAGAAATTCAGTTTGCTTCCCAACAACGAGAGAAGGAGAGATGGAGCTGCTTTACACGTCACACCCACTCGCTCACATGATCTCATCTAGCTATAAAACACACACATATGCTGGCACTCCTACTATTATGAGAACTTTCCATAGGCGTAATGGTTTATATGCTGAGCTAAGGATGTTCTCTGTTCCCTAAACCGACCCTTAAACATCATCTTCACAGAAAAAAAATATCAACTTTTTACATGATTTAGTATGTTTATTTAGCCATTTAAATGACAGGGACAAGGGTGTATATTCAATTAATACAATGATGCACGAGGCCTTATTCATAGTGTGATGTGAATGTGATGCTGTGAAACACAGGCGGTGCCTCTATTTGGCCGAGTATGCGATTATGTCTGCTTGTCATGCTCACAAGTCACCTGACTGGGTCAAACTAGTGGACCGGGTAATTAATTACAAAGTATTCATCCACTTTCTCATCAACACTTTCAGTCATGTCCAAATCAAAATCAACTTCATCTGTGAGAGAGCTGTGAAAGTTTTTAGCTGTTATCATAAATTGATTTTTATCAAATTAATAAATCAAAAGTAGGTCAATACACTTCAAATCGTGATATGGATTAGTGTCTGTAAATATTAAAGGGGTCATCGGATGCCCAAGCTGATATGACTTCTTTAGGGTCTTAATGAAAAGTCTATAACATACTTTGGTTCAAATGTCTCAATGGTAGTGTAAAACATCACATTTACCCTGTCAGAAACAGCTCTGTTTTCAGCAAGCCGTTTCGGTGCATGTTGCTTTAAATGCTAATGAGCTCTGCTGACTCCGCCCCTCTGTTCTGTGGGGTGACCAGCTGTGCTCGGAGAGACTGTTTACTTCAGCCGTGAAACTTGCTCACTAGCACGTTATTAGGAAAGGCAATTGCTAAGATTTATAAAAAAATGTGTAATCACTTCATTTGTAGGTGAAGCTGCATCACAAATGATTCGTGCAAACAGACTCATTTAGGTAGATAGGGGGTGCATTCCCTTCACAAACAAAGGTATTTCACTGCGTCTTTAGAGGCTCAGATGTCGGGAGTAAATGACCGACTGCTATGTTCATTATTACATCCAACAACAAAACATCTCAATCACTTAGGAGACATTCTTATCTACATCTGCTCCAGCGTCGAAACAATGACGGTCAGACTGTTACAGCTCACTCAGGGCGGGTCTAAGGTAAGACGCTACTGTCAATCAACTGTGGTGGGAGTGGCCTGGGTCTGTGTGACAAATGATTTTAGTAGATCAATATTACAGAGTGATATTATAGAAGTACACACACATTTATGTTCAAATAACATGTAAAAGTGAATTTTGCATCCGATGACCCCTTTAAACCACAAAGAGACACTTTAAATATGAATCCTACATGTTTTTGAAAAATAATGCCATATGGTCCTATTATTACATACATTTAAAAATAAAAAATAACGATATTTTATGAATTCAATTAAGTTTTTTTTATTGATAATTCAAATTTTATTAAACCATTAAAATGGAAAACAGAATTTTGGGGAAGAAAAGTATTTCATATGGCCCTAAAAAAATATATTTTTGATAATTTTAATAAAATTTTAAATTGTATGCTTCATAATTTCAATTGATTAAACCTGCTTTTGATTACAAAAATGTATCATTAAAACCAGAAATATTACAGCAGTAAAACACGAACCAGAATAATTTAAATGGAACAAACTAATAATAGTAATAATAATAATACAATGTGGGAAACAAATCAAATGGATTTCATAGGCCCATAATTACTGTATTCGTTAGTTCTTAGTTAGTTTGGTATACCGTGTATAACATACTGTAATGTCCCATTTGCATTTAACTTAAAACTGTGTAAATATCAAGAAAGACCTGCACTTTTACTGGACTTCAGAAACCTACCTCCTTTGTTTCACTGGCATTTTAGATGGAAAGGGGTCAAAGACAGGCATGCAGGAGGGCTCGACGCCCCTCTACATGTGTTGCAGTTATCTTAAGAGAGGAATGCAATAAAAGAGGACTTCTGTTTATTACAGAGAGAGGACATTGAATCATGGGATAACTGCAGTGGTTACATCAAAGTCTGTCTGATAAACTAATGGCCACTCTCCCAGAATTAGACCTCCAGATAAAATATATAAAAATACATGTGTGAGCAGGGAGACATGCTTGGAGGAAAAGATCATCTCAGAGGTCAAATGTGACTGAGAAGGACGAGGGCATTACTATCACAAACCGCTGACTTACAGATAAAATTCACTCGCCCACATCCAGACTCTCTTATAGGAGTCAAAATCTGCAAGGGGTAATAATACAATTGATTTAAAAAGTGATGTTTCACTGTTGTGTACAACTGGATCTGCAAATGCATGGGTTAAAATAAAAGATTCCTGTTATAAGAGACAACTAAAACAAATTAGTGCATCAAAACCACTCTTTTTCCAGTAAAACATAACTAGTCTCTGACTAACATTCAATTTAAGCCACGAAATAAACTTATTTTTATAAAATGAGGATAATGAACAACACAAAAAGCATTTCAAACGTCTCCAGCATGTGTTTTAATTACCCAAACATCAAACATAGTTCCCCTTTATGCATGTTATCATGTCTATCAAATATTAGACATAAAAACATCAACACGACACTCTCATGGGCGTCAGTCGCTTCACTTAATACTGTCTGGCTACTGAAGTCATTCATTATTACCTTATGACCATCTGTTCTCAAATCCACCTCATCTGAAGATCTCAAATCCAAGTCTGTCAAAAAATCACATGCACAATACACTGTAGTATACGAGAAGCAGAGTAGTACATGCATTTCCTAGAAAACCCACAATACCGGATGATTTGACCACGTCACCGCTTTCCAAGAAGGAGAAAGATGGCCTGAGTGCCTTCAACATGCTGTCTGTCAAAGACCATAACCTGCATAATACTCGCTGAAATCAGATTGATCAGGAACACTAGTCGAATACTTCACACGTGCAAAGAGAATAATCAATTCAGTCGAAACAATTCACCATGTTAGTGAACATCACGTTTCTTTTTTATACACAAAATTAATCTATTTGATCCGTTATAAATATTTCATATTTTGATATTTGCCAACAGTGAACTATGCGTTTTCAGTAACACTCTACAATAAGTTTCCTTTTGTTAACATACATCGGTTAATATAAAAAAATCTTCTAAAGCATTTATTTATCTTACTAATGTTTATTTCAAAATGTAAAGTTGTATATGTTAATATTTAACAATCCTGAGCTGACATAAACTAACAATGTTTTTATTAACTAATGTTAATAAATACGGTAACAAATGTGACTATCGTTGGTAATTAATGTTAGTTAATGCATTAACTAATGAGACCTTTTTGTAAAGCGTCACTGGTTTATTTTATTCAGGCTCATGATGCACTGGCTTTCTTGTTAGCACTTTATTTTAACAGTCCTGTTCTGCATGTCCATACTACTGGATATTAGCGTAATTACTATGTACTAATCCTGAACCTACCCCTAAACCAATCTGAACCATGCAGTTGCCTTATATTACGCAGTACTTACACGTAAGTGCATGTAATGTCAAATAAAGTGCAACCACATGCACACAAAACTCATAATCTTCAAGAGTCGTTGAGTATATCTTTTGGATTTACTGCAAATAAAGCTATGATTGCAAATCCTTTTGTGGCTTCATCCTTATGCCATTTTACTTCTATTTTGTCACTAAAGTGTGTTGCAACAGAATCAAATGAAATGCTGGCGTGAAACGCCAAGCTGACTAGTGTGTCCAGAACATCTTGAAAACTACGAACACAAAATCACCAAATGAGAAGCAGATGTCCACATGCGTGCGTACTCACACACACACACACACACACACACACACACACACACACACACACACACACACACACGTTGGTTTTATGGTTTCGGGACTTTCCATAGGCGTAATGGTTTTATACTGTACAAGCTGTATGTGCTATTGCCCTACACCTACCCTACACCTAAACTTAGCCCTCACAGGAGACGGTGCATTTCTATTTTCCCCCAAAAAACTCACTCTGTATGATTTATAAGCGTTTTAAATTATGGGGACACTGAAAATGTCCTCATAAATCACCTTCTCCTTGTAATACCTGTCATACCCATGTCATTATACAAATTTGTGTCCTCATAAACCACATAAACATGCCCACACACACACACACACACACACACACACACACACACACACACACACACACACACACACACACACACACACACACACACACACACACACACACACACACAGTTGTAACATGTGTGTACAATTAATACGTAAAGGGGAAACACTACTTCCCCTGGGATATACCTGCTTACAACACAAACATTCTTGTGTTTGTGAAGGAAATTCCTCTAAAAACACAACCTCATGCACACCGTAGCCTACATTTGCATTGTGGAGCTCATACAGCAGAAGCTTCCAAAAACCCAAACGACGACCAGCAAAATACATCGTTTTGACTAGCAGCACTGACAAAAACAGACCAGTTGCTTACACTCTTAAAAACAGATCATTCATTCATCTTCATCCATGAAGATCCTCCAACATCCATTGAACTTTTCTATTGCATAAAAGGGTTCTTAATAGTGGCAAAGGTTCTTTAGACATTTAAAATGTTCTTCAAATTTAGCAAAATGGTTCTTTTAAGAATTGTTCACTGGAAGGTTCTTTTTGGAACCAGAAATGGTTCTTCTATGGCTTCGCCGTGGAAACCCATTATTTGGAACCTTTATTTTTGTTTTTAGATCAGATTTTCCGCTCTTTATTGGATAGCAGGGACAGGAAATGATTAGGAAGACTATTGGGAATTTCACATATACAGACTTTTTATGGAAAATTACAGTTTGGAGATTTATGCATGAACAGGACATTTTGAAAAATACCAATAAATTAGTTCAGGGATGAGAAGTTGTAACCTAACTGGTAAATTACCGGTAAACAAATACACAACATTACCAGTATAAGCACATAAAAGGTCAGGACACACTAGTGTAAGAATGTCTGCTTTGGGCCAATCATAAAGACCTGATGGAGGTGATGTGATTACTCTTCACTGTTTACACTAACATTATAAGTCAATAAATGGTGTTAAACTGGACAGAGAAAGAAACTAAAGACATTCTTCTCATCCATGCAGAGAAATAAAATGGTGCAATGCGACTTTGCGATTTTCTGCGACTGACATCACAGAGTTTACTAATATTTTGTTGCTGATTTGTGAATTCCATTGCTTGCATGAACACTAGATATGGTGTAAACACAAAAATATATAATAATATCAATATTTATAAGCAAGCTGCAGTTAAAGCTATTATTTGCTGCAACTTACCACTTCCATAAATGCATCGCCAAAGAAAACCAGCTTCATACACTGACACATTTTCATGTCAGGATTATAAAAAGGTGAGCACTAACAAAAAGAATTAGGAACATGGTGTACATAAAATAGTCCTCTCCTTATTTGCAATGTCAGAATGATTGGTTAGTTTTTAAATTTTATACAAATTCACATCAGTTTCTGATAAATCTATAACCTAGATGGTTTCTGGACTTTTCTTAGTTGGGGCTCAGACAATGTGCAATAAGGTGATTTTTTTTGTGGCTGTTTATAAGATCTTTCTTAACCTTTTTTCACCTGAAGCCCTTTTTCAATCAATTTTATTGAAATATAGTTGCTCCCTTCAGCCCTGTGGGGTTAGGGACAACTTGCATATGAAGGAAAAGGACAATCTCAAGTCTCTACTGAAGTCTTTGAGTCATTTTAAATCGTTTTTTTCCAACACATAGGTGTCTGAAAATCCAGGACCCTCTAATAGGACTGCCCTTACAAATACTGTATTTTATATTTGGATAAACCAGTCTGCAAAACACCATTTTTGTTGTCCAAAGAGGAGTATTGCTTACCTGTAGGTGCATCAGTGATCCCATCCTCTCCATCTTTTGAGAGGTGTGACTTTGCTTTAAACGTCTCAATGTCTCTTGTATGAGCAAGTACTGTACTGTTCAGCTGACGGACGCAAGTCCACAAGCCATTGACGTGTTTGTTCAGTCCATCTTTAATCCGTTTCAGACTGTCGGACATTGGCTCAAACCGACCACAAACACCTTCAATGCTAGCCACGCGTCCATCAAGCCCATCAAGCAAGCCATTCAGTGTCCTCGCTTGCTCTTGGCTTCGCCCAGAATCCACCTCTAGATTTTCCACCCGTTGAAGGAGGGTTTCAAAACTCATGGTCTGATTGAGATCTCCCTTAAGAGAGCCAACCTCGTCCTGCAGGAGCTTTGCATGTTTCTCCAAGACTTCCAGGCGCTGATCAAGACCTAAGAGGAGCTGAGAAGTGCTGTTGTCACATTGAACACCACTGATCTTCTCTTCGAAAGCTATTCTTTGGTCTTCCTCTTCCTTAAGTCTTTCCCTTCTCAGTTTCTCCTCAAGATAGAGGCAATGCACCTCCACGCTCCTTTCCGCAAGACTAACCCTTGCCTCCAGCACATGCCCTTGTGCATTCATCTGTGCAATGGTGGCATTGTGCTCCCTAATGGCGTCTTGGAGAATCTGTTGGGTGTCCTTGAGCTCCTGGACCTCAGCATTGTCCAACTCTTGGGTTTTTCCAATGGGAAGCTGGACACGCAAGTCTTGGATCTCTTTGCGGAGTTCAGTCTCTTTGGAGTCAAGGAGCTCGGCCAAGCTCAAGTAAGAGGTTTCTTGTTCCTCACACTGTTCTTGCACAGACAGCACTTTGTAGTCGCATGCATTCTTCATGTCTGCTATTTTGATGTCCATTCCTTGAAGAAGCTCATCGCGAAGGGCTGAAAGCTGTTCATCGATGTATGCCTGACATGGACACTCATTGGTTGCAGCTGTTGAGGAAGGCTGAAGCGGTCCAGTGCTGCTTGCTTCTGTTAGTCGATGCATCTGTCCATCAATGTTTTGGATCCTCATCTGCAGATCTTGGATGCTATTAGTGTTGGTACTGATGGTGTTGGAGAGCTGGGTAATGTGGTTCTGGAGTTCATCAGAGTCTGGTGGTGAATGGATGTCGTATGGGAGCGTAATGCTCTCGATTCCACCCGCTTTGACATCCTGTGGCTGTTGCAAATTCCCCAACATGTTCAGAACGAATTTAGTAACATCTTCCTGTAAATCTAGCCGTAGGTTCGCATTGGCAGAAGTCGTGGCTTGCAGGTGGAGTACTGTCTGAGAAAGACGCTCCACTTCTTCCTCTAATGCCTGAACTCGTTGACTCTCGTGTTGACGATCTCCGTAATCTCCCAGTTGACGGCTAGGATGTCCTTTCTGCCCGGGTTGAGACCATGGATGTGTCTCGGAGAACACTTCTGGTCCTAGAACAACCAAAATCACGTGTAATTTTTTTCACAGTAACTCAACAATAACAACAAAATAAATAACAGTCCATCAATTTTCTTTAAAGTGCCCCTATTATGGATTTTTGAAAATGAGCTTTCATGCAGTGAGTAACAGCTCTATGTAAATGAAAACATCCTGCAAAGTTTTAAATCTATAAAGTATAAAGTTATGGTCTCTCAAAATAAAGAGTCGACTCTGAATCATTGAAACGAGTCGTTTTAAAAGAGTCCCAAGCCATTTCATGTTGAAGTCATGAAGTCAACATGAAACAGTAGCATATTGCCGTCCACTTGTTGGTCTTTTCGCATTGATCTGAATGAAAACGCGAATTATTTCTTTGCAACTAAGTGCCACTTTTGAAGCAGTAAAATAGCGGCTTACCCGGTAACGCTGTACACAAAGCAGCACTGCGCTCACAAACACTGCTTTATCAGGTGTTACAGGCGAGATGAAACGAAAATGAGACCAATTGTACCAATCACCACAGATTAGCATCACGCAATCGTTGAATGAATCGTTAAACGAATTGTTTGGGAGTCGTTGAGCAAGTATGGTAAAAATAAATGCATATTATAAGACAATGAAAGTGTTTCTGACCTTGCATGCATGTTGACCTGTTGTTGGGGGACTCCCCAAAACCAAAATATTACCCATTATAGGGGCACTTAAATGTTATGACAACTTCTAATGAAACAGTTGAGTTGGGGCACTATTTCAGCTATAACATCTAGCATAGCACATGTTAGTTATTTAGAATTTAACTGTGTACTAATCTCGATCAAATATTGCTTATTTCACTTTTCCAAATATGACGTAATTTAAAAACATTTACCCAAGATGCTCTGTTGTTGGCTGTTGGTTGAAGGAACATCTCGACGTGGTTCCTCAACAACACTGGGTTTCTGGGGGGTATTTTTCAGCTCGGTACAATCATGGCCTTGATACCCTGGACAGCACCTCCATTCCAGTTCAGTCACTTGTTTGTAGCCTATTTTGTACATGGGCCTCATTTGAGTATGATACCTAGAAAGACAGTTATGGATTAGGATGTTAAAAGCAGATTTATGACTATAGTTTTAGATGGGACACGATTCAATTTGAACTACAAACTTAAAGTTTGCAATGCATTTGACAGTTGATACAAACACTACTTTGGCCTCAGATTCCTAGCCACTTTACTATAATAACATCAAAAATGAACGGTCACAAATTTGTCCCACTGCAAGGATTGTGGGGAATATGAGCCGAAAACATCATACACAGATGCACTGCATTTAGTGATACACTATTGTCCTAAACTCATTCCACTGATTGACATATAAGAGTGTCCAGGTTATTAAAATAAGGAAAAATTAATAAATCAGACCCACTTCATATCACGGGTATTTAACTACTATACATACAAACATTTTAGTAAATACTTTGATATAATGCAGTGTACAAACATGTTTTGACGTAACACATTATATTTTTGCAATGCAACATGAAAATAGTAAGTAATGATTAATTTTATGGTACATAAAGACACCTAATAAAGTGGGACCGAAAAATCTTTCAAATCTAACGTGACATGTTCTAAGAAATGTACTCTTTGTAGTCCCCTCATGAAAAATAAGAGCACTTAAATATATTGAATGTGCATTTATTGTGTACTTCAAGTCTCAAAAGCATATTAAAACAAATAATATAGTACTGAAATAAAAGGTCACTTACGCACGTAAAGAGAGACACTTATGATTTATGTTTCTCAACATACACTTTTAAAAAGTGCACTTTGTAATAATCTCAAATAAATAACAACCTAAATTTTTAAATGCTTATTGCATTTAATCTACATGTTTTAATTGACCTTTTTATGAACTAAGGCAATATTAGTTTAGGTTAAGACCATGTTGTCCTTTTAATTTTAATTTAATTAAATTGCAATTAGCTGTCTGAATTAAAATCACATTTAGTATGCACTTAAGCATATTTTAAATGATATTATTTCTATAATACGTATTTTAAGTACGCCAAAGAGCACTTCTTTTTCACAGTAGTCATGCTGGTTTCATATTCATGAAAGAAATGTTTCAATTTAATGAGTCATGTAACGAAGTGGACAATAAAACAAACACTTTTTTTTTATCATTATTTTCCAAAAGTAAATATATTTAAATATATTGCTTAAGGACAACATGGTCTTAACCTAAACTAAACTAATATTGTATAAAAAGGTCAATTAAAAAAAAAATACTCTACTCTCCATAGCCTCTGCACATTAGAAAATAAAGTATTTAACCAATAAAATACACACTTAAGCTTTAACTAGCACATTATAGCAAAAGACCACTAAACAGCACATATCCTGGATGTTTGCTGCATGTTTCAGAAGAAGCAAAATGACACCATTATTCCTTCAAAATGTGCAAAATGTCTCTAATCTCTGTCCACAAAAGGAAGCATTCCTGCTTTCATGAGCCATGCAAACATAAACAACAGAGTATAATTACGCACATAATTCATTAGGATTTACTCCAGCAGTGACTCACATCTGGAGTGCAGCTTTAAAAGCAGGCGATGTGCACGGACATGTGTGACTTACTAATTGCAGCATTTCTGAAAAAGTTCTCACAGATTCTGGACAATTTACAAAGGCTAAAACAGACGTTCAGTGTGGCCCTTGGCCCTTCAGAGGCCGTAAATCATTTGGAGACTGATAAAGCAATGACCTGCCAGTCAACGGGTCCAATTTAACTGCACTGCTTATCCTTCTAGGAGCAATTCCACTTCAATCCAGTTCTGATCTCATCTAATCTGATCTCTGGTCACTTCCACCATAAAGATGCCCACTGCATGCGCTCTCCAGACACTTACATCAGCCGCTGTGTGCAGTCGAGCTGATGCGGCGGACAGGGCCGGAGCTGCGGCTCCATGACGTGTTCGTTCGCTGACAGCACAGCACATGTCACGTTCTTATGCACCACAAAAGCACACCAGTTTCTGCAAAAGAGTGAAGAACATAGAAAACTCATTATACTCTACATTCAAGAAAATCTCTCAAAAACAGTTTGCTAACATTTTAGTATAGGGACCAATATTAACATATTGGCTGTTTATTAGAACTTCTAAAGCACTTATTATTCTGCGTGACCTTATTCTACATCCCTAATCCTGCCCAATACCTAAACTTAACTTTACTAACTATTAATAAGCAGAATTTGCAGTTTATTGAGGCAAACGTTGTAGTAAATAGTTTGTTAATACCGAGAACTGGACCTTAAAATAAAGTGAGACCAAGAGTTATATTTGGCCAACGTTCTCTGAAAGTTACATTCAAACATTTATAGAATGTTTGTATAAAGACAATGTTTATGGCAGGTTTTTGTAACATTTTAGCTGGACTATCACTGATTTATAGAGACGTGACAGGTACATTTTTAAATGTATCTACATGTTTGAATGTGTGTGAGAACACTGCGGTGTGTGTGTGTGTTCAACACGTCATCTCAGTTTCATTTTGTATTCATGGTTACAAATGAAATGTTTAACCTTTTGAGCGGTATTCCGGTTTGGTCCCATATATGGGATTTGTATTTCTGTGCTCCTGAGAGTACGGTCCCAGATATGGGATTTAGAATGTTCAGTGACGTGACATAACTGCCAGATTCAAATTGTGCTTTCGCGCGTTGTTTGGCGCTGAGCCAGAGAGGGACGCGCTCAGCGCTGTCATATATCACAACTATGCATTGTTTTCAACCTAATAATGTTTATTTTAGGTTTCAGCCATTTAAATACACATAAGCACTAGTAAAACAATACATTTGGAGTTTGTAAAATACATACTGATGTCTGTGGAAGCAGCAATAACAATCTATTCAAATATAATTTGACGACGTGTGTTATTCACATCAGACAAACATAGTGGAAGTAACTATAAAGTTTACTCTATTCTTCTCGGAGTTCACCGGCCACTTTCTTGCATGTATTTCGGGAGAAACTGATGACAGACAGGACTCTCTGAACTGAGTCGCAAAGAAACATGGTGGCGCCCATCTCACGTTATAGAGCAAGATTATTTATAAAGGTTTTAAACGACCAAACACACCACTTACACATTTTTGAGAATCGGAATATCAGATAGTTGATGACATGGTAAGCAAGTTTGTGAATATTTTGAAATAAAAAGGAAATTAATTAAGCCGATCTGTCATACAGTGTTATTGTGGCTACGGTGTGTCACGTGACAAATATGACGCGTCGCCATGGAAACATTAAGCGGGAATGTTATAAAATAACATTGAAAAAAACAATGATATAATTTTTGAATTTCATGCAAGTTATTATGACACAGCTGCACTTTTAATTTCTTTATTTTTGAACTTTCTGTTATTTTATGTATATAGTTTGTATTTTAGATACAACTTGTTACTCTGATACTACTTGTTAGTTCAATAAATTGGAACATGTTAAGCTTGTTGCGCATTTCATTAGCATTGTGTTGGGGCGATGGGGGCAGGTGGGGCTTTAAAATTCCCCCTTGTCTAAAGTGGGGAATGACCAAAAAAGTTTGAGAAGCAATGGTTTATGGAATGTTTTTGTAACATTTTAGCTGGACTATCATCTGATTTTAAAATGTTACATTTTTAAATGTATCTACATGTTTCGGAATGTTCAGAGAACATTACAAAGTAACATTCCCAAACTCATTTATTAATGAATTACTATTAATTAAACTCAAATGTAATTATTATTGCTGTATCATTCTCTTTTTGAATATTGGTATGTTTTGTACGATGAGGAAAGCTCTAGTCTAGTCTTTGATTGCTTACTAATTGTTCAAGAACACTTGATGTGTATCCTGAAGACTCGGATGATTTTTAGTTTTACTACACGAGTGCCTTGGAGTATTTCCTCTCAGTTTAACTTTCTCAAAATAATTCCAAAATATTTTGAACTTTCCAAAATAATATTTTCTTCACTTAAATAGAACATCAGCTCAGTGTTCTTTGAACATACTTTCATTAATATTACCCGATCGTTCATTAGGAATGACTAATTACTTGGAAAAGCATAACTCAAGACTGAAATCATTGTAAGCTTTTGAGGTTATGGATGATAATTCTTTCTGACAGATTCAGTAGCACTAATTTATAGTGGGCTATGAACCTCGCCTTTAAGAAAAGAGTTTTCTGTTAGATTATTCACTGGTGTTTTATACATATTTTGAATTATGAAATGCATTGTTGTTTTATGATTAAAGGAATATGTTTAAATGTAATGGATAATGTCCTGGCAGTGGCCTTTTCTGTTTCATACAGTGTAGATGGCTAGTAACTCCTTGTAGTAACGAACACTTATGTCATTACTAGTCAGCTACCACGATACAGAATTAATGAAACACCATCCATAATAGTGTAGAGAAATCATATGTTTCTTGGAGGTATGTTAAATAAATAAATCACTGCATAGGTGGCATCTGTTTTGGCGTTTGGGATGGCTGAAGACTGAACACGTTCTTCACGAATCAATAGTGATAAAGTGAGAACATGTCCTTCAGTAATAACCCAAATAATAACAGGGCAACAAAAGGTGAAGCGGTCTTGGAAAAACTGCATTTAAAACTATTTCTTCAGAAATATCCATAGTTAGTAAAACCGTTTAGTATGAAGATAACATACTAGTTGAAAACTATTTACCCAAATCATAACTCCACTATTACATAAAAAATTGAAATTTGTTAACGGGTTAAAATAGTTATGTGTCCTGCATTAATTTGTGGTGCATTAATTATTAAAGTGCATGAAGTTCAGGTTACAGTACAATTACACCATACTTAGTATTATTGAACAAGCACTTATAGGCTTATACAGGGTTATGCATTATGTATAATTCACTGTTATTACTGCATGCAACGTGTAACAAAGACACTGTAAAGCTTATATATTAGTAGCTCTCAGAAATGCATGAAAAACCTGTAATTGATTAGCTAACAGCGAACTAATGCATTTAACTAATAGTTCATTAATCAGTTTCTTGTTAGTTAACAGAAGTTAGGCTGCAAGAATGATTACTGTTCATCCAATCAGATTCATTGCCAGGTATGTTTACACATAACCAGGAATTTATTTTAAAATATCGGGAAAAAGGCAAGAGATGTGCTCTGTCCAGCGCAACATTATTAATAATATTACATATATTAATGTCTTATTCTGCATAAGCCATATTCTAGATCCCTTAATCCATCCCATAGCTAAACTTACAACTACCTAGCATTAATGAGAAGTGAGTCTATTGAGGTCATAGGTTAATAGTTTAACAGTGAGAGTTGGTCCCCAAACTAAAGCGTGATGTATATAACATGTATGATAACTCTCACAATCACATTTTACCCGAGATAACTGATGTCCAGAGTTTTTGTTTCATCACACACTTACTTGTTTGGTTGTCTCGAAGCGGAGCTGGAATAAGGACTGCCCTGGAAGAGACTAAACCTCGCCGGAGTGCCATCAGTCAAAGCAGCAGTAATGAGAAGAATACACACAAGCGCCGCGTGACCTGCGAGCACGCGCTCCATCTCTAACCCCAGTCAGCCTGCAGACGAGACGAGCCTTTATACAAGGATCAGACTCAGAGTCTCTGGACAGGGTGATGATGGCCGTGAGATGTGACAGTGACCAGAGTCTGAGAGAGCAGAGCTCCCGCCTCAAAGCGCGCGCGCTTCTCACTGGACGCTGCATGCGCGCGGGATCAGGTTCCCACCGATCACCTCTCTGCTTTAGAGTTATAAGGCTTCGGTAACACTTTAATTAGGGTCTCTTTACTAGTTGCTTATTACCATGTGTAGCTGGTGTGATTTAGAATTTGTTTTTATTGTAATTCACTCAAAATCCTTTATGTTTTGCCGTTGGTAACTAACCGCGGTAACCGCGTCACCGCGGACTGAAGCAAGAGCGCGCAGCGCTAGTGACGTCACAACGGTGACGCGCGCACGGAACTCATAAATAAAATACATTTTTCCTTTTCTCACATATATATACACATTAGTTACCAACAGCAAAACATAAGGATTTTGAGTAAGAGCGAGGTATACATTTAGTTCAATCCTGATCAAAAACGTGTTAAAAGGGAAATAATCTCTAATTGATTGATCTGTGTTTGGTTACCATGTGAAAATGAGTTACATGAATGCGTTGCCTTCTCTTAGGACCGAGTTTAAAGTCGTTTTACCTGCAAAAGTGTAGTTTTAATCAAGGGAATGCAGTGTGTTGTTGTCGGCGTGAATGTTGGCCTGTGATTTCTCTTCTTCGTGTGAATATTTAGCAGGAGCAGGCAAGATTGTTTAACAACGAATAATTAACTGCATGTTCTCTACTTATTCAGATAAAAGCAGCAGACTGACCGCACTAATATTAATAGAATATTAGCCATATATTAGTAGTAATTAAGCACATAATAATGCCTTATTCTTAACTACCTTACTAACTATTAATAAACAGCTAATTATGAGTTTATTGAGGGGAAAGTCGTAGTTAATAGTGAATAAGATTTCACTATTCTAAAGTGTTAGCTTCGTTTCTTTAAAAAAAAAAGGTACCACCTTTTAAGAATCTCTAGACAAAAAATCCTACGAATATTAACACACCAAATAATTTGTTTTATATCATGGTCTGTCTGAATACTCTATTCTGATTGGCTGGCAGGTGTTGATTAAATTCGTTTAATGCACAGCTAGTTCCAGGTTAGTTTAATCACCTTCCATATTAATGCGCTGCTGTAATTCATTCAAATAAATGTGGTCTTCCGCACTTTTTGATCTCTGTGTCTGATTTGAAGCGAGCAGACGTTAGCGCTAACTGACGAAAATAACCGTCACTTTTACCCTTCCGTTCAAATATTGCGCTGTAAAGAACAATACTAGTTTTTACTTGTCTATAACCATGGAATAAGCCAGCAAATATTATTAACATCATATGTGAATGCTGGCAAATGACCATAGCATAAGCGGGATAATCAACGGTTATATAAACCGTTATATAAATGGTTTAATGCACTGCTAGCCGTTGATTATCATAATTCACGAACAATTTGTAATACAAACCTAAGGTTGGACTCCTGTTTTAAGAAGACAATCTGAAGTGGAA